>JZKD02S2247691.1:362906-390192 GCA_000966675.3 Picea glauca
GTTCACTCCTGTAACTGCCTGAGAGACTAGACTAGGTGGCAGTTTACTCTTGTAACTGTTGGTGTGTGTCCAGATCAATATAGACCACCACTATGGCTCATTAGTTACTTATGTATCATATATCTATTATAAATTATTCACTCTTTGAGTGTGGAATATGGTTAATGAGAATTCTTCCATTCTTTCTCTCCTTCTTCTTCCTTTTCCAATTCTCTTTGCAAATGTGTGTATTATTGTTTAGCTAGATCTATTATGTTCAGGTTCAATACATTTACAGAGGTGGCCTAGATCTGCCCTTTAGTAGTCATGTGCATACTTTAGGACCAACATCTTATGGTGTCATTGCCGGGGAATGGAGTAATGAAATATATTTCCTTGGGAGACCGACAATGATCAGATCTAACCTTTGATGGTGAACAAAGATCAAATCTGACCTTTGATGATGAACAAATATCAGATACATTCAGACGACCATCTTTCACCTGGCGACTCCACTGAGTAAACTTCACAAAATAAATATCGGCTCCCAGGAAAGGGCTCAAGAGATCCAAATTTGAGCACATCAAAGCCACTAAGGCTCATCCTATCCCTGAGAAGGACACAATAGTCTTTGAGCCAGAGAGACAACTGAGAAAATCCATCTTAGCTCAAAGATATACCTCATCCCTCAAGGGTAAAGTTGCACCTAAAGAGTCTACTTTCCCCCATTATCACAAGCAACTTGAATTTGCTAGCCCTAAGAATCACATTTCCAAGGAACCTCAGATATCTTCAATCCTTGCCTCTACTTCATCATCCAGTCCAGCATCTGCCCTTGTATCTCCAATCAAACCTCAGATTCCTATTGCCCAAACAATGAGTGTTAATAGGATGGATGCCATAATTGCTGCTAGATATGCACCCCTAGTTTTTATTGTAGGATTACATGCACTCCCAACCATAGATTATATTAAATATTTTCCAAGATATAATGGGAAAGGGGATGTCATAGCTGAGGAACATCTGGTAGCATTCTACAGCTTTGAAAACAAAGTCAACATTGACTATGCAAATGCGTGGATGAGATTGTTTGTACAAATCCTAGGTGGGTAAGTAAGGAAATGGTTTCGGGATCTCCCTCCAACCTCCATTACAGATATTGATGCACTAGATGAAGCTTTCATAAATCAGTGGGGAGATATAAGATATTATCTATATTACATCACCGAGTTTGGGGCCCTTAAGAGAAAGAATGGTGAGTCTATTTCAGACTTCACCAAGAAATTCAATAAGATGTATGATAGAATCCCAGATGAGATAAAACCAACTGAAGCCTCTGCCAAGATCACTTATGCCAACACATTTGATGTAGAATTATCCCACATGTTGAGGGAGAGAAGATCCACCACCTTGTTTTCCATGCAAGAAGAATCCATTGAGGTTGAGTCCAACATCTTAGCATCAGACATGTTAAAGACTAGATTTGATAAAGACAAGAAGAAACAGAGGGAGGATTCCCTTGCCTCCTCTAACCCAACCACATCTGATCCTAAATTTGATGAGATGACCAAAAATTTGAAGGATTTGACATCTGAAATAGTTAAGCTGAAATGGGAATCTAAGCAACCAAACAAATATTTTCAAGGGGCTAAGAACACAAATCCAAACTAGTTTAGGAGGCCGAACGATGTCCCTCAGATAATGCAGAGAGAGAGGAGGGATTTTGATGATTAAAGAGTAGTACCTCCTTT
This sequence comes from Picea glauca, assembly GCA_000966675.3. Classification (NCBI taxonomy): domain Eukaryota; kingdom Viridiplantae; phylum Streptophyta; class Pinopsida; order Pinales; family Pinaceae; genus Picea; species Picea glauca. Next base: position 364,637 of record JZKD02S2247691.1, read on the forward strand.
CCAAAACAATCAGATTGAGGAAATGGATGTAGATAGTGATGTTGTGGATGATGTTGTTGTACTTTTCAATGAAACAGATTTTTACACCAGACACTTAATACAACAAGATTATGAGGTAGCACAAATATTAAATCAATTTGATATTGAGATAGGGGAAGAGGGAGTTATTCAAGGCCAACCCCAAAAGAAATATGATTTGAGGCCTAGAACATGCACTCCCAAAGCCACCACCTCCGATCAAAACAAAAAAACAGAGGTTCTTCCCAAGCCTAATCCAAGCAAGGGTGCATTGATTAAATCTCACCAACCTCCTCCACCTAAACCTGTTGTCCATGAAGTGAAGGACGTTGATAGGACACAATAATATTTCAGCCTAGAGCATGATTTGAGAAAGATAAAGATCCTTGTACCTCTATCATAATTGTTGAAAAATGAGCCTTTCAAAAAATCTATTATGAAGGTTCTGCAACCACCTAATTCGGTTGTAAGTTCTGATGTAATTAGTCTACAGGATGAAAACATAGGCATTACTGTGGGCCCACACATTGAGGATGGATCTGATACTTATCCACCTTTTTACATATCTTTAAATGTCCATGACAAGATCCTGCATAACTGTCTCATGGACTCGGGTGCCTCACACAATGTCATGCCTAAGGTTGTTATGGAGGAACTAGGTCTAGATATCAACAAGCCCTACCAAGACCTTTATTCTTTTGACTCCAAAAAAGTCAAATGTTTGGGATTAATAAAAGATCTGGTGGTTTCTTTGGCACAGTTACCCATGAAGAGTGTAGTGATGGACATCGTTGTGGCTGACATTCCCCCCAAGTTTGGTATGCTTTTTTCTAGAATGTGGGCCAAGAAGGTTAGAGGATCATTACAAATGGACCTCACATATGCTACCATTCATGTTTTCAAAGGAGAACATAGGAAGCTATACAAGGAGGTCAGATTGGCATATATCGTCAATGACCATCATAATCCATGCAACCATCCAATTTATTTTGTTGAGGATGAGATTGGGTCATATGTTTTCCATTTAAATGATGATGAACTAGAAATAACAATCAACAAATGCAAAAACCAATCACTGACAAATCAACAGAACAAAGTATGGAAGATGTATTTCGATGGCTCTTCATCAAAGGAAGGTTGTGGGGTTGGTATACCCCTCATTTCCCCTGTGCAAGAGGTAATAACGCTCTCTTATAAGCAGGAATTCAAGACTACTAAAAATATAGCTGAGTATGAAGCTATGGTGCTTGGATTGAGGGTTGCCAAAGACATGGCCATTAACAGTTTTTGGTGATTATTAGTTAATTATCAATCTAGTCAAGAACATCTATCAAGCTAAGAATAAGAGGGTCAAACAATATAGGAACGAGGTGTGGGACCTGGTTGACAACTTCTTTCTGGCATTTAACATTTCCTTCATTCCTAAAGAGGGAAATCATAAGGTAGATTCTTTGGCCTTGGCTGCTAGTACCTTCATACCTCCCATTGGTCCAAATATCAAGTATCAGGTGGAATTCAAACATAGGACAACCATACTAGACAATGTAAAGAACCGGCAAGTCTTTAGGGTTGACTTGGAGCTACAAATATTTCTGTAGACCATTGAATAATTATCCAATGTCTCGATAGATCAAGAGGGTGAAGATGATGAATTAGAAAATCAACAAACATCTTAGCTGTTGAACAAATTGGTTGGACACAACATTGTGGAACTTAAGACGAATCACATCCCCAGGAGTCTGGTGCCACTGGAAAGGTTATTTGACAGTTATGATGTCTACAGAGAAGATGCCATAAAAAATCAAGAAGAGGAAGTAATGGACTACAACATTGGGATTGCTAAAAATCCCAAAATAGTCAAACTATCCAAGGCACTAGATCCAGAGCAAAAGGACAGGTATGTCAGTCTCATGAATTTTTTTTTTGATATTTTTGCATGGTCGTATGAGGATTTGAAGACATTTGACATTGACATCATCCAGCACAAGATCCCTTTGAAGGCTAGTTCTAAGCCATTCAGACAAGAGATTAGGCAATTTAATCCAAAGCTGATGTCCATAATTGAAAAGTAGTTGAAACGAATGCTTGATGCCAAAATTATTGTTCCCTTGAGGTACTCGGATTAGGTGGACAACTTGGTACATGTGAGGAAAAAGAGTGGGGAAATACGCTTATGCGTTTATTTCCGAAATATCAACAACTGTTCTCTAAAGGCAAACTACCCCCTGCCCAAGATGGATCGTATTTTGCAAAGGGTAGTAGGCTCCCACAAGATTTCCTTACTAGATGGATACTCTTGTTATAACCAGATAGCAGTATGTGAAGAAGATGAAGAAAAAACAACATTCACCACCCCATGGGGGGCATTCATGTACGAAAAAATGTCATTCGAGATTATGAACGCAAGGGCCACCTTTCAGAGGGCCATAGACATAGCCTTCATGGGGGAAAAAGACAAATTTATGGTTATATATTTGGATGACATCACCATTTTCTCCAAATCAGATGATGAGCATTTACAACACCTTGAGTAGATTTTCTGAAAATGTAGAAGGTACGAGATCTCTTTGAATCCTAGGAAGTCCCACTTTTCTATGCCAGAAGATAAGCTCTTACGCCACATCATATCAATGAGAGGAATAAATATAGACCCTAAGAGAGTTTATGCCATTCAAGAAATTGAAATCCCTAGAAATAAGAAGTCTATTCAGTGTTTTATAGGCATAATAATTTTTTTAAGGCACTTTGTGCCAAACTTTGTTGAGATCATAAGGCCTATCACCAACATGTTGAAGAAAGATGTTGTTATTAAGTGGTCCCTGGAGGAAAAATGAGCATTCCAAAGGATCAAACAAGCTTTGGTTGAAGCCCTTGTATTGGTCAACCCTGACTATGCCAAAGAGTTCTTTATCTTCTCTTTCGCCTCCAAGGAAATTATTGTTGCAGTACTGCTGCAAAAAAATAAAGAAGGGAATGAACAACCCATAGCATTTTTTAATAAATCCCTCTAAGATGTTGAGCCGAAGTATGAAATATTAGAAAAACAAGACTATGTGTTGGTAAAAGCTTTGACGGCCTTCAGGGTGTATGTGTTACAGTCTAGCATAACAACCTATGTACCTAGCAACAATGTCAAGGAGATTCTGGTCCAGCCAGATAGTGAAGGGAAGAGAGGAAAATGGATTGTCAAATTGATGGAGTATGACCTGCACATAAAACTCACCAAGATGATTAAGGGAGAAGGACTTGCCAAGTTGTTATCATAATCAAAATATAAGGTGTTGGAATTGCATCAGACCTTCACCCAATCAGATGCACCCATGACACAGTCTGGATAACACAGCATGCAAGTATCTGAAAACTACTCTTGTTCACCTTGGTAAAGAGATGTTATTTAATTTCTGCAACATCTAGAATGTCCACCAAATTTGAAAAAGACGAGTGTCAGGTCTCTCAAATTAAAAGCTATAAAATTATGCATTTTAAATCAGAACTTGTATTGGAGGGATCCTGTTGGCATCCTATTAAAATGCCTTGACGAATATGAATCTAAACAAGTCACAACAGATATGCACATGGGAGTTTGTGGAGGACACCAAAATTAGAAAGCCACGACCCTCAATATCCTAAGGGCAGGGTACTACTGGCCCACCCTTTTCTCTGATGTATTTACCACAATAAGGGCATGCAATGAATGTCTGAAGTTTGTAGGAAAACAAAAATTACTCTCACTTCCCCTAAAATCTATCATTACTAGTGGCCCCTTTCAACAATGGGGATGATATTTCATAGGTGAGATAAATCCACCCTCCATTGGGAAACACAAGTGGATTCTCACTGCCACTGACTACTTTACCAAATGGATCGAGGTTGTTCCCACTAGGAATGTCACTGACAAGGTGATCATGAATTTCTTAGAGACCAATATCTTTGCCAGGTTTGACTGCCCTAGAAAGATTATATTAGACAATTCCCAGGCATTCAAGTCCAAAGCCATGATTGACTTCTGTGGTATCCATAACATTGCCTTAACACATTCCACGCCCTACTACCCTCAAGGGAATGGGTTGGTCGAGTCATCAAACAAGACTCTCATCATAATCATCAATAAATTGTTGACTGAAAACAAGAAATCATGGGACTCTAAACTCAAGTATGCATTGTGAGCTGATAGGATCAACACCAAGAGATCTTTGGGAGCCTCACCATTTCAGCTAGTTTATGGGATATATGTTGTCTTCCCTACTCAACTCGGTCTACCAGGTCTAAAATTTTTACAGGAAGAAATTGAGAAGACAAATGACATCCAGAGGAGAATATTTCAAATTATAGAGGTTCAAAAAAAGAGAGAAGCACTGAATCAGATAAAGGAGGCATACCAAAGAAAGATCAATTCATCTTTTGACAAGAAAACCAAGAAGGAGATCTTTCAAGAAGGAGAATTGGTCTTGAGGTGGGATGCCAGAAGGGATGAGAAGCCTAAACATGGTACTTTCGATAACCTTTGGTTTGGTCCTTTTAAGGTGGTTGGGGTTCTTGACACCAATACATTTGTTTTGCACAATCTAGATGATACTGATATTTTTGGAGGCCCAATAAATGGGCACTTCTTGAAACACTATTTTTCTTGAAATGCTGAGGGAAGGTACCTCTTGCACCATAACTATTTTTCTTTTTCAGTTGCATTTGATTATTTAGTTGTGTGTGAATAAAGACTCCATATCCCAACAAAGGAATGGGGGTGTAGTTACAGATTTGAATTCCAGAGATGCATGGATGAGAGACAGTGGAAGAGATACATGTCTGGTAAACAGAAACAAAGGTAAGAGAAGGAAGGTGGGAGCAAGTTATTGATTACCAAGGCACTGATATGTTGTTCTTAGCACCCCACACAGGGGTGATTTCCCCAGTTGGAGCCAATGTTGAGACCTAAGTCTACACCCTTTCCCCTCCTCTCTCATTTCCCTATACCTTCATTAAAAAATCATTCATTTTATGTTGGTTAATGTTGGTCCCTCATTACTAAATGACTCAGTTTTTATCATTACCTCTCTTAATTGATTTGTTTTTGCACTAACTTTTTTTTTTCTTGAAGGGTAATTACATGTCATTGATTTGGTTTGGTATAATTGTCATCAAAGTTTCCATAGGTTGAGCTCGTGGCAGGTACAACATAGTTTTATATGAACAACAGAGTTGCTTACAAGAACTAGGGTATTCTTGCAAATGAGGATTGGCGCTCTAATTTTTGAAATCATTTTATAATTTAATATGTTATTTTAAATATTTCAACCATTTGAATGGCGCCTGCATATGTGCGTGATCATAGACAAGCGCTTCCACACCAGATTACACTCATTTTCATCATTACACAACACTAGTTATGATCATGAGAATTATACTAGTTCATCATGGCCACTATAGCTTGAATTGAGGGTCAAACAACACACAAGTATCGGTTTCGATATGAATTAATCTGCATTCATTACATTATCACCATCAGAGCTACTCTCCCCACCATGGTTCCTCTTCGAGAACAATTGAAATTGATTAGAACCGAGCCACAAGGCCTGTAATTGTTAGAATCCATACCCAAAATTAAAGACATCTTCGTAAACATTGAGTGGTATGATTTCCTTTGCGCATTCGAAGGACACCACATAGGCTTGGTGATGCTCTTCACACAAACATTTGATGGCTTCCAAACTCTGATTGGGAATACTTGGATTCATGTCACAGAACATTTCATTGGAGTAGCTTACGCTTTCCTTGTCTATGGGGAAATATGATTCAGGAAAGGAAAGCTGACTCCTGATCTCTGCAACAAGCTCTTGGCTCCCGAGCACCAAGACCCCGAATGGAGCCAAGGAATCCTCGTGGTGTGGATAAAGGAAGACTGGAAAGGGGCCCTAACAACAGTACAAAGATATATGAGAGGTGAGGGTCGATTCAACATCATTCACTGCTATCACCTTCATTTTATTATGCATCTAAGTAGAAACAAAGAGATTAATTTACCATATTACCTACTTAAGAGTCTAAGAAAGATGGTCATGAGGATGGTCCAAGGTCACCCTGAATCTTCTCACAGAATATTGTACCATCATAGCTTGATTAAATTGTTGGTAACTTTCGCTCTCGAGGAACTTGAAATGACCTGGGATTATTCCTTGAAGTCTATGGGATTGAAAGAGCAGGAGCAGGTGCTCGATTCATAGAATGAAGGTGATACAAGTGAGGAGGTCATGGTTTCTTCAGAGCCTGGGATCTCGATGAAACTTTTTCAATCCGTAGTGAGTAAAGGGAAAGGCCCTAAAATAATAAATACACCCTCGAAAGAAAAAAATCCAGAAACCTCCATAGAGGAGTCCCCTCGCATGCAATTGAAGTCTTCTACGAAAAAGAGGAAGGAAAACAAAAGTGGAAAAGTTTCCAGCTTGCACCCTTCTGCACTAGAAACACCATAGAGGTCTCTATCATCCAACCATTCAGAGGAAAATCCAGAAACCCCTATTGAGCAGCAACCAAATAAACATGTGACTCGAATGAGAGGGAAAATTGGGCCAGGTTCGCGCAACAAGGAAGTAATTAAAGTGAAGTTTGTTCCTGCAGAAGCTTCACCTTAAACACCCCCTGCAGCCAAACAAGACATGAAAATTAAGGGCGAGTAGAACATTGAATTTCCAAGAAAACTAAACAGAAAGACTATAATTACGAATCAATTGAGGCTAAACTCCAAGGCTTTGTTCAATCCATCACTAAAATACCCCCAACCAATTCTAATCGAGGATGATGACAGTCCTGAATTTTCTAGTATGGAGGAAATGGCAGTCAATGTTTTTAAGGGAATGACAATAAAAAATGAGAAATCAAAGTCTAGTGATATTGAGGCTACAAAAATGCCTTTTGTGATAGTGAAAAAGGAGTATCCTTCAAACTCCAGTCAACAAGTGCTAGCGGGAAAACCCCCCTATGACTACACCAGGGTTTACAATGTAGGCAAATCAACAACCGTCTAAAATTCAACTACTTCTCTAATTACCCCAAACATACCCAAGACTCATACAAGAAAAGCAAAGATGAGAAGGATCAGGTAACTATACCTCTACTTTGCATCCAGTGATGATCCTCTCGCACTTGAAAGCTTCATTGAATTCACGCCTCCTCCCAAGGCTGGCCTACATTCAAAGATAGACAAACATCAAGATACAATCATGCAATTCATATACAAACAAGGGTTAGGTTTTAGAATATCAAAACATAAACCATCAAAAAACATTCAATACACCATGATTTGGGACATGAAAAGTACTTCTTTTATTGATAACTCAATGATTATACCTTTTACAACCAAAGCCGACTACTACTCCACGAACATGGTTCGGAATCCTATTCACCAAGCTCCAATTGCACCTATGTATGGCTTCTCCTCTCAACCTTCGGATCTCTTCTTGGGAAGTGAATGGGTTTTGATAGAGGAAGAAGGGAAAATTGGGGAATGCTGAGGCAATTCTCACAAAAAGGGCTGCAATTACTTGGGGCAAGGAGGGGATGTGAAACAGACAGATTTTCACTATTCTTATGTTGATATGTGGAATGAGACCCCAACACCTCCTTTTTTATGACAAAAGGATGGTTATTCGGTTGGGTGATGGGCTATAGGCGGTGGATTAGTTATGAAACTACCCAATAGCCTGTAATATGAACGAATTCCTTGCAACTTTTTATTTTTTGCAACTTTTGCAAGTATAAGTGAGTTGTAGTGGTGCAACATGCGTACATACACGGGTTGTAGTGGTGCAACAAGCGTATGTGCGTGGGCAGTATTGGTGTAGGGCATGTACATATTCAAAAAATGGGTTTTTTTACAAGAGCAACTCAGTGATGGCTTGGAAAAAAAGTAAGTAAGAGGGCCAAGGGCCAGGCATGCATGTGTAGAGAAATTTAGGTTTATAACAGATGTCCCCTAATGTGTGAGGTCAGAAGAGCATCTGATGGCCGAAATACATTACAAAATCTTTTCCAATGTGTGAAACGAGTGAGCCTGGGACCATAGTTCAGTAGGTGCCATCTGCAAAAATAACAATTGTCTCTCCGAGGAGGGCATACCCATGCTCGAGATAAAATAAATCATGGCTACCAATCAAATATATTGTAGATCCATGTCATATAACTATATAAAGTGTAGACGTGAGCAATACACAACGGATCTATATCTCAAAATCAAATATATACAAGTATAGTATCCATCTTCAAGAAGTCGATACCGCCCGATGGCTGGAGATGAGGTCTTGATAGCTCGATCAACAACTTCAAGATATTCAAAAATATGGTAGGAGTGCAATGTGAGTTTATGAATTGACTACCCAGAGGTCTTCGACGACTCATCGAGAAAAGACAAGAGGATCTCAATGATCAGGCAGAGAACTTCATTGATTTCGAACAAGGACTTGATTGGAATTTCGGGATGGTCGGGCATGAGGTCAAGAGACAAACTACAGAAAGGACGACTAAGGTTGGGTGAAACTTCCCTTGGACAAGAGAACGAAAGATGATCAGACCTAGGCAGCATGACATTGACATAAGTTCACGATGCAGGAGGCAACGAAAACTCTCCATGTATTTGGAAGAGTAACCAAACGGAGGAGGACACAACTCTATGTAGAGAGAACAACTTCCTAAGGTCATATTAGATATGAATGCTTGGAGAACAAATAGAAAGATGTGATTTATCCAAGGGCGAATCATTGTTTTTCCAAAAAAGAATGTATATTTCTAGTCACCTCTTTTTGGGTTTTTTTTTATTTTTTTTGTATTTTTCAATTTTTTAAAGAGATTTGAAAAAGAATAAAAGAATCCTACGTTACAAAAGAGGAATGAGTGTCACAAAAAAGAATACTATTTCCAAGTGCAAGGAACACACTAATGCTCAGAGCAAGGAGATATGTGTAGGAAAAGGACACTCGGGGAAAATTCCTCCATGGGTCAAGGTGTTAGGTTGTAGAGGTAAAGTGCTACAAGGCTTGTGTATAAGGCATGCTTCGAAGGTTTAGTTGAGAGAAACATGGAGCTGTCATTAGGACAAAGACACAGAGATGCAAATGCGATTAGAAAGATAGAATGAAACCCCTTTCAATGTAATTTTAACGAGCCCAGAGAAGGTAAGCTCGGTATTTTTTCATTTTTAGAGAGTCCAAAAAAATGTAAAACAAGACTGCACTGGGTACATTTTTCGGAAATAGTATAGTCGGTTCAAAAAAGGGGTAAACTAGCATTGAAAAGATGTCTATTCAAAACCATTTTAACAAGTGTGACAAAGACAATATCACTCAACAATCTTTTCAATTTTAAGGAGTCTGAAAAGAACTTAACTATGGACTCACAAAATTTTTATGGATTTAGTCTCCTTAGCCCAAAAAAGTATAAAATTTACTAAGGAGAACTCTCCTAGTGAGACAAATCTCCCGAGGTGTACCTTTTTCCTCCATAATCCATAGGCCAGAAAAAGGGGTAAACTCATGCCATTAGATGTTCTTCTAGACCAATTTAACGAGTGTGAAGAAATAAGGTCACTCGATGATCTTTTCAATTTTAGGGAGTCTGAAAAGAGCTTAACTATGGACTCCATGGGGGTTCCTTTTTCATAATTAATCTCCAAGGCCTGAAAAAGGTGATAAACCAAAACCAAGGAGACTATTCCTTTTTTGTAAATTTAGTCCCTCGGGCCCGAAAAAGGGTTAACCTTATACCTGAGAATACTCTTCTAGCGAACCGAAGTTCCTAGAGTATACCTTTGTTCATAAAATTTACCATCCGAACTGAAAAATGGGTAATCTACCACTGGACAGACGTGCCTTCAAATTTGAGTTTGGCGAGCATGAAGGAAAACAAGATCGCTCAGAAATATTTTCATGTTTAGAGAGTCTGAGAATGGCTTAAAGAAGACTCTGGGAGGTTACTTTTCTCATTTAATCCAGACAAGATTGAAAATCATAAATGTAGTCTCGTCGGATGTTGCTTTTGGATTTCAAAGCGAGCTCGAAAGACAACAAAGCATGCTCATTTTTGGGAGTCCCGAGGGTGAGGAAAAAATTGATGGTGCATTAGACAAATGAGGCTCAAAATCATAATCATGATAGGACTAACAAGGACTCCCGAGCCTAAATTCATTAGAGACAACATGGATGCCAAAATGTAACAAAGATCTATCTAGGGCATCCATGTAAAGGTAGGCTCTACCACCTAATCACGACACTTCTAAAACAACAATGATGGTTCCGTGTCACACTTCGGTGGGATTGATCCTATGGAAAATGGGAAAAGACAACAAGATGCAGAAAGTGGAGGTGGAATCCTAACTTACATGCAAAAATTTGGAAAAAGCGAATTTTACCAAAGGACCTTTAAAAGTGACCGATCTCGCTAAAAATGTTACCAAACCAAAACACAAAGTGCATCGTAATATCCAATAAGAAACTCAAGAACCAAATTAAATGATTTCCAAGCTAGAAACAACAACAAAAGTGTTCAAAAAAGTGTCAAAAAGGGCCAAAAAAATCTATAAATAGAAGCTGACAATTCATTTTCACCATTGCAATTTGAAAATTAACTAGAAGGTAAAAAAGACCCCTTTTCTAAAGAAGTTTATTTCAGGAGCTTCAGAGGACGAAACAAATTTATGCTCAGACCAATTAAGTACAAACTCATCGCTCCTGCATTTCCATTCTTCATTTGTGCATTGTTTTTTATTTTTTTGGGGGTGCGCCCTCCTAAAAAAGGGTGGACCTATGTGTACGTGGGTTGTCCAAGGACAACCCGCGTATGTCCAGGGGAAGAAAACTATCTTCCCACGGACATACGTGACTGTGTCCACATTAACTTGCGTACACCCTCAAAATCATGGAAAATTAAAAAGTGCAAGAGCTAACTCCCTCTTTGAACTGTCATGGAACATGGTGTATGTCAACTGGAGGAAGAGGGAACACAAGGATATTGATTTCTTGGTCGATGAGGACCCTGTTTCCATTTCCTCATTGAAGCAATGTGGACTATGGAAGTTCTTCCTGTGTCCATTTTTTAGGGTGCAGCCTAGGTTTTTGAATGCCCTGGTGGATTACTGGCACCCAGACGCAGAGGCATTTATGATAGAGGGGTAGTCATTGACTCCAACGACTGAGGATATATACTTCTTGACTAGCCTCTCGAGTAGAGGGGAACTAGACAATCTACACACTTTTCCCCCTGGGCCCTTCAACATCGCAAACTACATCGGGATGCATTGCAAGGCCGACACTGAGAAAGTAGGTTCTCAAGTGCCCATCAACAAGATCACCAACTTGTCACTGAAGGTGATCCTATTCCTTATTAGGAAGATCACTGGATCTGCGACCCTACACTAGGCTTCCCGGGCACACATGTATTGTGCAATCCAATGCCTAGATGCACGTATTTTCGACTGGAGTACGACCATGATCACTTGCATGAAGAGGAAACTGATAAAGTGTCGTGAGCGTAGCAACAAGAACTTCGGGTTCGACACCATTCTATGCTCATACTTCTTCGAGAGGGTGCCCAGTCTGAGTCCGAGAGAGACGGTACGGGGGCATGTGGCCTCCTTCCCAATGGTATGTAGATAGGAAACATTGATGCCACGATAGAGGGGAGGAAGGATCATAGAGGCCTTCGATGAAAAATTCTTTGACTGGTGGGCACAACAGATTTCAGTGATAGAGGACTACCCCTACGCTAGAATCAACTTCTCCAGAGATCTGAAAATTCCCGTACCTCCCGGAGAGGAGCGAGGAGAGCGAGGAGAGCTAGGTACATTTTTTTTAAAGTTATTTAATTTTAGTTTCTTATATATATATATATATATATCATTTTTTTATGCATCAGAGTATTGAAAACTATGTATCTATTATGTACAAATGTGGGACCAGTGCACCTGACAGACTTCACAGGGAATCGATGACGTCCTCAACTAGAGGCGACACCAACAACAGCCGGCGGACCAACAACCATAGGAGGATCCATCCGGAGAGGCTGAGATAGTTTTTAGATGGGTGGAGTGGAACCTCACCGCGCTCACTTGCACAGTTCCCATGGCCGAGATCTAGGATCTCCTACCATCTATATGCAACCTCATGTAGTGGGGGTGCCACAGATTTGGGTCCAAATTTTCCGGCGTTTGGCTAACATTGCCATTCACTACAGCAAGGCCAATAGGCCCCGAGCTTAAATAGGATGAACTCATTATGTGTCGAGGGAACTTTTTGTATATTTTTTAGGGCATGAGCCTCGTGGTGTATACTAGATATTATTTTTGAGGTGTTCGCGCCCACCTATGTACTCTGACACTTTTGACACACACACACACACACACACACACACACACACACATATATATATATATTTACATCTTTGTGTCTTATGGATCACATTTTTTACAAATGTATGTACATGTGTATGTGTGTGCAACGTGCCAATCTAATACTTCATTAGCTAGAGTATCTGTCATTTGATTTAATTTCCTAGGAACATGGATATACATAATGTAATCAAAGTAACGTTCTAATAGACATACCCTAAGGAAATGTCGGTGTAAAGTAAGATCATAAACGTGATAAACTCCATTTAACTAGGACACAACCAACTGAGCATCTAAGTAGACCTGGATGTGAGAGATACCATGCAACAAAGCGTCACGGAGCAACTTTGTCATTGTGTTTTACTCGACGACATTGTTTGTGGTGTCACCTAGATAGATACCTTCGGAAGATAGCAACTGAACTTGAGGCGTGAAAAACAACCAAGCTGCAGAAGCAAGCCTCCGAGTGTGTCAGCTAGTGTTGTCCGCGAACCCAAAGAACACCTCTGATTCATTTGACATCTACCACGGTGAAAAAGATGACATAAATAACGACACGTCCATAAAACAAAAAGACAAAAACTTGTATAAGAACTATACATACGTACAATAAGTCACCCAGGTGACCAACCTAAGAGTAATACTTCTTAAGGTAGAACCCATGTCTAGGCTCTGCCAAAGCATTTCCCTCAAATTCAACCAGACGATAAGCACCCTTCTTTAAAACCTCTTTCATGATGAAAGGTCCAGACCACATGGGTTTGAACTTGCCTGCCCCCAGGGGATCCTTGTCTTGGTCATAGACCAAGACAAGATCGCCTTCGGAGAAAATACGAGGACGAACAGACCGATCATATTGACACTTGACTCGTTGCTTGTGAGCCTTGTTGGCCAAGGATGCATCACGACGTTTCTCTTTGAGCTGCTCGAGATATAATAGGCACCCCTCAAGCGGTGAAGTGTCGGGCAGTAACTCTACTGCTAAATTTAAAGACAGGATCTAGCACTTAATAGGAAAGACTGCTTCCATCATATATTCAAGTTGAAAAGGTGAGAAACTGGTGGTAGTATTTACAAACGTTCGGTAGGCCCATAACACCGAGTACAACATCAAATGCCAATTTGACTTGGCAGAATTGATTGTTCGCTAAAGAATAGTCTTGAGGGACTTATTCACAGGTTCAACCTGACCATTCGCTTGTGGGTAGTAGGGTGATGAATGTTCTTTTCTCAACCCAATCTTTGATGTTAACTCAGACATCATTTTGTTCTGGAAGTGATTGCCATGGTCAGTGGCAATCTCCTTCGAGATGCCGAACCTTGCTACTATCTGGTTAAAAATGAAAGGAGTTGTCATTTCGCCATTACTAGAGATATATATTGGAATCGTTTCAATGATACTTTCCATATTACCCTCAGTGTAAACTGCGTGTGTAGCCATAGGATTAATAGAACAAGACCTATCTCTAGTCATAGTCAAAACAAGTTCACCTACCTCTATTCTTCTTAACTCTGGGAGGAAATAAGATCTGTGATGGAGATCATCCTAGGGTATGTTTGGACCAGTCAATGCCTAAAGAATTTCCTCATATGAGGGAAAGACCAGGTATAAAGAATCGATATTGGAAAAATAACCTTGAGCCCAAATAGGCTCGAGAACTGGATCTAACTTCTGTGCGAGAGTCAGATCGGGGTCGACCAAAGCTTGCTGGACAATACTGTACGCAAATTTTTCTGTGGACAAGGGCATGGCCATGCCATAATTCCATGTCCCTTCCATCAAGGCTGATGGGGAAGGAAGATTCCATGGATCGTGAAAGTAATTCATTCGGAACGACGACACTTGAAAAATATCAGCCCTAGGATGGTCGGGGGCAACCGATATAAGCTTGACATCGCTAGAAGGAGGCGAGTAGTAGCTTGACATCAATGGTGGACACAAACCAACCCCTACATTGACAATGTCAGGATGAGGGTTATCAATCATAGGGACCATGGATTCCCTTGATGAAGGGTCAGGACAGGAGAATGACAACTGGTCAATGGTTACAATTCGACTCTCATGTGGAAATAACAAGACCTAAAAAACTGTGGCAACCACTGCATGCATTGCATAGGTCCAACTCCTTCATAACATAAGGTTGTAGTCGAGAGGCGCATCAGCCACTTCAACTTTGACACACATGGTCTTCCCTCCTAACTACACGGGGAAAGAAGGAATGATTCCATGTGTTATGAATGAAAAACCGTCGAAAGTTGTAAGTAGAGTAGGCGACAGAGAAAAAATGGGTTGGCTAATGTCCTTTCAACATGCCAATGACATCACGCAAGTCGAGGTACCCTCATCAACCACCGTACGGAAGATATTTCGAGTAAAATATTTATCTAAAATGCAACATGGTAAGGGAGATGAGGTTTCAAGTCGGTCGTATCGAGAAAGATCGTTCATGGATTACAAGTCTCTGCAGATCCCAAGGCGGATAACATAGCCTTTTCTCTACAAAGGGTAGCTCTGGAGGACTTCCAAAGTGGACATCGCACAAGGGGTTTGTGCCAAATACTCCACCACAGAGTAGTTCTGGGCAGCCATCACATTCAGATTATGAAAATCTTTCTTGAACGCTCCTTTTAGGATGCGTGCCATTGTTTCTCCCATCGTCTTATCAATCTAGAGAGGAAAAAGTGGGTTTGTGGCTTCTTTACCCTTTTCGACAGATTCTGAAATTACGTAATCATGTGCCCTGGTCACTATATAAGCATCACGTTTCATTATGTAAAGACTCACAACCGAGGAATTACCAGAAGACGTGGGGGGTCCCTCACTACCCCCATCCGTGCTTGAATAAGCTGAGGCCTGAGTCATGTTTTTCCCATGCGGAAATGGGTTCATCAGCACAACAGGATGTTGCTTCACCAATAAATTTTGGGCATCCGTGAGTTGAGGGCACAGGTGAGTCAGATGGTCTTCCATGCAAAGGTTACACAGACACTTCGACTTTCTCTTCTCTGTGTTTCCCCCGCCAACATTGTTATTAGGATTCTTTTCCCCCTTACCCTTCTTGTTTCATTTCTTTTTCTTTCCTTCAGGCTGCTAGTTGGCTCACGGGTTTGTTGACTGCACACTGTGCGTGTCTGACATTTGGGTAGGGGGAACAACTAAACCGGAGGTTTGATTGTCCGATGTCTGCTATATCGACAATTGTTGCAATTGATTTGACAACAGATCAATGGAATTTCCTTGTGTTGAACCAACTATACCATCAACATGTGGTCCAAACTTTTGTCTGGTCTTGTTGATGATGGACCATGGTGCATTTGACAAAATCTCATAGAGTAAGCTAGACTGAGAGTGAATCAGTTCGAGTTGTTGTGCTCTCATTATCACCTCCTCCTCTGAAAACACTCCCGAAGTTGCAATGTCCTTGGATAAGATTGGCACCAAAGACTTTAGGAACCACTCCAACAAGAAAGCTGGTGGGACCTGTACCTTAATCAATCTCTTCCAACGTTTCCATTCTCAGATGTGATCTGAGATATGATCGGCCTTTTTCTTCTTAAAGTTGGCCAATAATTCAGTGTCGGCATCGTATCTCACAGGTAGTTGGAAATGGTTTAGGAAGACCATCGCCAAATTGCTAAAGTAAGAATATATTGAGCGGTCGAGCTCGATGTACCATTTTGCAGCACCCCCAATAAGAGTGCGTTGAAATAGGCGCAATTGTATGGAGTCTTCTCATAGTGCATTTGACGAGCACCAGAAGCGGAAAGTTGTCACGTGATCACCTGGATCTTCGCCAAGCTTGCCTTCGAATTTTGGAGTATCTAAGGGAAACTTAGTCGGCATGGGGGGCCAATGCGGATCATGAAAAATTGGGTCACTAAGAAACCTTGAAAAGTCTGGCAGATGTAACATTACCAGAAACAATAGTTTGGGTTGGGTACTATGTACAGGAAAAAGGGGGCATGTAGTTTGATTGGCACCAAGTTGCCAGGAAAAGTTGGGTTGTTGGCCAGGCTTCTGGTAGACACCATGTCCTTGAATAGCATATGGAAACTACATTTGATGGGATATCATCAGATGATTCTCATAATTGGACGACGAGGGTTGGACAAGGATTGCTCACTGTGTTTTGTTTCAAAGATTCTAGAAGGGGTTGCCCCCAGCCGATCCGACAGGCATAGGTACTGAGCCTTGCCTGGGGTTCCATTGACCATGGAAGGGGTTTCCCCCAACCGACATCCCTTGTGAGGGAACTAATCCTTGCTAAGGATTCCAAATTCCTAGTGAGGAGAAAACTCTTGTACTAGCCCCCTGTGTAGGAATAGTACCCTGCATAGGATTCTGTTGTCCAAAACCAGGGTTTCCCCCGACCGAGACAACAGCTGAAGAAAAAGAGTTATTACCAAATGTGTTGAACAAAGATAACGACATGGATCCCACTGGTGTGGTGTAAGACGAGGGTCCTAGACTACCTGCTCCAAAAAAGTTGTAGTTCATATTCAGCCCGATGGATTGCTGAAAATTACCACCGAACGAAGGGGACGAAGGAGTCATATGACCCCCACCGTAAGGGATAGTGTTATAGGAGGTCGAGGCTCCTCCAATAGACCCTTGCATGGGAGCGTTGGAGCTCCCTGCCCCAGACCCATGGTCTGTAAGGTGGAGTAGGAAAGGACAAAGTTCGAATCAAAGCCGGGAATCCGATATGAAAATGGAGGGCTCGTCGCACTCTATGTAAACGAAGCAGTGGTCGCCGCCAATGACGGTATCAGACCACTGCCCAAGGTAGAGGGGGTCGAGACCATTGTGGTACGACCCATGAAGGTGGGTTAGGAGGAAAAATACCCCCTATAGTAGTATCCAAAGAGGGAGTGTGAGGAATCCCTAACGAAGTAGCAACATTTTCTTCCATAGCTGCTTGAAAAACTACCTGACGCTTGTAAGGTGTTACCCTCGAAGGGACAACTTGTACCAATATTGGCGTCGAAAAGTCAATGATCGAAGGGTTTGTCGACCTGAGATATTTCACTCCAAGGTAAAGAATAGTAGGTTCCTCCAGATTCGAGTAATCTCATCTCGAAGTTGGCTTAGACACAGTTTCTTGTGGCCCGATTGCTTCAAATGACCCTTGTTGGTCAAGTCTTCATCGTAATGGTGGTGGTGGTGGCTCGAATGTAACCGGCGATAGGCCCTGAAGCCTTCACGATCGACGGAGCTCTTGATCTTCCACTTTGTGAAAATATCAACGACACAGTAAGGATTTAACTAGTGTTTAAAACCAATCACACACTAGAAAATTTTCTATAAGATAAACCAAGCAAACCACTATCTAGTTGGAAGAACAGTTACACCAGCTAACACTAAAGAAGCTTACTGGTGTAAGTGAAAATCAAACACGGAAGCACGCTTCGGGTATACTCTGCAAACTGTGACCCAATGTCTTCCCTAGATACCATAGTATACCCCCACAGTCACCTGTGTAAGTCCCTAGAATAAAGGAAACTAAGTTTCCATCTCGCAAAGAGTCACCAGGCGGGTATAGTCGATAATCGGGTGGACCGCAATGAGAAGGATAACAAGTATGAAACCTACCGAGTGTATCGAAAGCAAGTGGTCTGAAAGACAATTGAGAATATTGAATGGATTCGAGGTCCACGAAGCTCTGTAGGAAAATGCGAGCGATAGTATTCCCATGATAGATCTTCAATATACGTTCCCCACTACGTTTAGTCTAACTTTGGAGGGGTTATCTCTGCTACCTTTCCTCATGCGATCTCATGTTTAGCCCATGTGTTCGAGGGGGGTCCTAGATAACTTTCACATCATTGGGCTTTTACACTCCCTAGCTCTGATTCCAATGTTTGTTTAAAAAGCCTTGAAGAGTTTCCTCTCCAACCTAATTCAAGGATCTAGCCCTAAACTAGTTGATTGACCCTACAAACATAAAAGTCTAATTAATTTTAAATTTAGCATTTGTTTTAAATGGCTTGTTTTAACTCAAAGGATATGGCAGTGAAACTAGTGATGTGTATGAGAGACGAAAAGAGGAGAAAAAAATGAAACTTTGAAAGCAAAATTACTTCTAGTCAACAATAAAGATTTACAACTAGCTCTTTGCAACCAACTTTTTCATAACTAACTTTTTCAAGATCTTTAAAAAGAAGACCTAAAATGAAATTCTGCTCAACTATGAGCTACTTATGTTCTAAGAAATCAGTAAAGAACTTAAAAAATGAACTTTTTTCAAATCAAGTAAAATAACTAACTCCAACTACTTTACCAAACTAAGAATGAAAAATCTTTTTCTTTTTTGAAAATGCTTCAAATAGGAAAAAAAAACTTGAAATAAATCTTTTTTTTTCTTTTCTTTAAAGCAAATGAAAGGGGGGAAAAGAAATACAAGACAATACTGAAATTGACCTTTGGCCCACTGTGGATCGCAGGGAGTCACTAAAGACACCAAACAGGTTGATCAAAAATTCAAAGACTTGCCTAAAACCCTTTCAGAAGTAAACACAAGAAACTTCAAAAAGACAAGAAAAATGGCATCTAACCCAAGCTATGACTGTAAAAATAGAGACACTGAACTCTGTCAAGAAACCCTGAGAAGTATAAACCTCAATCAAGAAAGAGGTTGGATGCCTCTTTTTCAAAAACAGTCTCTTGAACCAGGTACGCTACTATTGTTTCAACAATTTGCATATGTGTGTGGGTTGTTTACTAGACAAGGTGCATATGTACACGAGCTGACCCACTATAGGGCACGTACACCTTTGTAATTCCTCAAAAAATAAATAAAACAGACAAACTTAAAGGGCATGGAGAACTGGTATGGAACCAACAGGTCACTAGAATCCCTTAAAAGACTCATCAAAATCAACAGAAACCCGAAAGGTACAAAAACCAATCAAACACCCAAAAAATCCCCTAAAACCCTAAAGGCCTCCCCAGTATGGTCACCATTTATGCTAGAGGAAAAAATCCTCTATGAATACACTAGGGCTTACAATGTAGGTAGATCAACAATCGTCTAAAACTCAACTACTTCTCTAACTACCCCAAACATATCCAAGACTCATACAAGAAAAGAAAAGATGAGAAGGATCAGATAACTATACCTCTACTCCGCATCTGGCGATGATCCTCTCACGCTTGAAATCTTCGTTGACTGCACGCCTCCTCCTAAGGCTTGCCTGCATTCAATGATAGACAAACAAAAAGCTACAAACATGCAATTCATATACAAATAAGGGTTAGGTGTTAGAATATCAAAACATAAACCATCAAAAAACATTCAATACACCATGATTTGGGACATGAAAACTATTTTTTTTATTGATAACTCAATGATTATACCTTTTACAACCAAAGATGGCTATTGCTCCACGAACCTAGTCCAAGATCCTAGTCACCAAGCTCCAAGTGCACCTCTGTATGTCTTCTCCTCTCAACCTTTGGATCTCTTCTTGGGAAGTGAATGAGTTCAGATGGAGGAAGAAGGGCGAATTGGGGAATGCTGAGGCAATTCTCACAAAAGGGTTGTAATTACTTAGGGAAAGGAGGGGATGTGAAACGAGAAAAGTTCCATTGTTCTTATGTCTAGATATGGAATGAGACCCCAACACCTCCTTTTATATGACAAAAGGATGGTTATTCGATTGGGTGATGGGCTATAGGTGGTGGATTAGTTGTGAAACTACCCAATAACCCGTAATCTCAACGAATTCCTTGCAAATTTTTATTTTTTGAAACTTTTGCAAGTATACGTGGGCTATAGTGGTGCAACATGTGTACGTACATGGGTTGTAGTGGTGCAACAAGCGTATGTACGTGAAAAATATTGGTGCAGGGCGCGTACATCTTCAAAAAATGGGTTTTTTAGAAGAGAAACTCGGTGATTGCTTGGAAAAAAATGCAAGTAAGAGGGCCAAGGGCCAGGTATGCATGTGTAAAGCAATTAGGGTTATAAAAAAAAGGAATACAGGATTACGGATTTGATTCTGAGCAAGATTCTATTGGCACCTCGCCACATGCAAGGTATCCTTGTCATAGTTTACAAGACATTAAACCAGAAGTTAAAGCTGAAATTGTGGGAGTACAGGGATGCACTAAAGTAACTAAAGGGAATGAACTTGAGGTTATACATAGTCATAATATGAGGACAATAGAAAAGCATTGGATGACCACAAGAAGTTTAGCACAGAGCAAGAAATGAAGAAGATTTAGGTTGAGGTCAAAACAGAGAGGATTGATGACAACCAACAAGTGCATAAACTGAAGCTTCAGGTCCAGACCTTGCAACACCACAACCATGAATCAGAGAAATTGTACTCCAGACTACAGAAGAAGTACCAAAGACTCCATAAGAAGCACCTGAAGACTTGTTGCTTTCTTAAGGAGATAATTTGAAGGAGTACCTAAAGAAGATGCCAACACATCCAATTATCTCTTAGTTGGCCTCAAACAACGTGCATGGACACTAGTGCTCGATACAGAACTTATTCATGTCACTCCTAGTTATATTTTTCCAAATTTCAGTTCAATCCAGCATATGCATCAGTCTAGTTGTATTGCTAGTAGCAGTTTTAGTAGTTTAAAGTTCAAGACTGTTTAAATTAATGCACAATAAGTGGTCATTTGTGTTTGATATGAACCACTTTTTTTTTAATTCAAGTTCGAAGTATACATTAATATACTCCAATAGTATTTTATTTAAGTCAATAAGTTGTTTTCCAACTGATAGTGTAGAGTTAAGCCTCAGTCTCAGATGGACAAGAGCCTCTACAACTTTGATAAATATGCAATTTTTGTATGTTTTGAGGGTTCGGTTTTTGGGAAAAATATCAATACATCAGATTGGTTGAACATGTTCTATGCATGGATTAAATCTCTCTACCTAGTGAATATACTCTTGATAACAATGTGTTTTGTCCAAATATTCATGTGTTTTTTTATCTTATCTTGAATGCAATTTTTGATTTGTACAAAGTACATTTCATTTCCTTTGACTATTGTATAACTTATCTTTACTAATATGAAACATATAAAATATCTATTTCTTTGGTGAAGATTTGTTTTTATTGCAACCTGTGGAATTAATTGTGTTTATATACATGTTTAATGCCTTAAAATACCATTTTGAGACTTAAACTTCTTGCATCATATAATTCATTGAGTTGTTTGTTGTTCCCCTTTGTTTATACCTCTATTATCTCACTTGTCTATCATTTGTGTCCCACCACCCAAGGAGGACCCTCATCCACATCATTTTTCCAACCCAACCATATTCTTGTCTTGGTAAACCAACCCTCCAACTGACCAACAAAATCAAATAATCAAAAAACCAATCTTTCCAAACTTGAGGTGGCCTAGCTTTACCCTTTAGCAGTCAGGTGCAGACTTTAGGACCAATAGTACCAACACTTACTCATCACATGTTTTCATTGCATTAAATAAGAAGGTAATTAACACATGTCCTAATTTTTGGACTCTCAATAAGTTGGCCATCAAGGACAAATTTCTCATTCCAGTTATTGATGATCTCTTGGAAGAACTTCATGGAGCCAAGTTTTTCACTAAATTGAACCTTTGTTTGAGATATCATCAAATGAAAATGAAGGAGGAAGACATCCCTAAGATATTTTTCTACACACATGAAGGTCATTATAGGTTTTTAGTGATGGCCTCTGGACTTTTTGGTGGTCCATCCACCTTAAAAAGTCTCATCAACAAGATATTTTTACCCTTCCTACACAATTTTGTGCTAGTATGTTTTAATGATATATGATCCACAACACAACTTGGGAATTTCATATACAACATGTTGATAAGGCCCTGCAACTCCTAAGGGACTATCAATTTTTCCCTATTATCATAGGATTTGTACTTGTACAAATCCCACCACAAGATCCCCAAATCTTGCATAACTATGGAAGAAACTACCACTGTCACCTAAGTAGGATCTCCCTTTGTTTTAATGATGGAGGAGGTCCACCACAACACTGCCCTATCCATCCCAAGACAAGGCCGAAAGAATCATACAAAGGCAGATCCTCATCTTCAGCTACAAACCCATCACTTGAAGGTCGAGAAGGGATGAGAAGGAACCTATGGAAAACTCTAAGTTTTTCTATGGAAAAAGAGAGTGTGACATAAGGGATGAAACCATGCCTAGAGAAATAATTTGTTCCCAACCCAAGGCTTGTTGGTCCTATGTGTGAAACTGAAAACCCTTGCAACAAACCATAAGTTTAAGACAAATCTGTCCTACAGGAAAGTCATTATCATGAGGAAAACTCCCAATCGTATTTATAGTGAAATAACAAGGTGAAAAAGGAGAAGGTTGTAAACTCTTGTCACAAAAATCCTGCTCTGGGAAAATCATGGCCTCATCTTCATCAAATTTAGAGAACAATAGTGGTTGAAAATCCTCTTCGTAGAATAAATCCAAGTGCTCAAAAAAGGATGTGCTCAACTTCTTTTACATTAACACATTAATTTTTTAAACCAAAATCTCCTAATCTAGCCTATGGATGGACAAAAGGCCCTCTGCAACAATCAAATAAGCTAAATAGTACAAAACTTGGTCTTTTCATGCCACATCTGCAACAACTAAGTGGCAGAAGCCCTAAAAGGTGTACCATCTTGATCTGAAAAATATTTATATGCTTATTAATCTTCCAAACATATAAACATCTACTTGATCTTCGAAATAAAAATGATCGTTTGACTGATTTCAATTTACATGCGAAATACTTATCTATCCAAATACACTTTAATGATAAAGAACTTGCAAATAACTGAGAGGAAATAGAACAACAATATTAAAACACATACACAAGTTTGATAACGAATTTAACCCAGTTTGGGCTATGTCTCCAAGTCCATTTCCAATAGATACCTCTATATTAATGCTCAAATGTTTGTGTTTTACAATAACTTTTTTCTCTGTTTCTCAAACTCAAAAACATAGTATGCCATCGAATTCCTTGCGAAATTTTGATAAAAATGAGTATAAAAGTTCATAAAATTTTGTGTCGGAACCCCGTGGCATGCATTACGGTGCAGCCTCCAAGTCTAATTACCCTCGGGCATGAACTTCAAAACACCATACTGCATCTATGTGTGTCATTTGCCTCGAACTGTGCACCATTAAATAGGGGGGTCGGGCTTAAACCGCTACCCGAAACTTTAGTTGGCATTAAAATTTTGTTAGACGGGTTCCAAACAAAGTCACACCCTTAGTGAAATTGGTTAAGTGTTGGCATATTACATAATGTATCACGGGGTCAAACCCCATTGACCACACTATATATATCATTTTGGTTATATGGTGGTTGGGCGTATAAATATGCCCCCGTGAATATATCATGTGGTTGGAATATAGTTTAAATGTCTCATGGAAT
Source organism: Picea glauca (assembly GCA_000966675.3). NCBI lineage: Eukaryota > Viridiplantae > Streptophyta > Pinopsida > Pinales > Pinaceae > Picea > Picea glauca. The sequence continues at coordinate 388,428 of JZKD02S2247691.1, forward strand.
ATGGGTATGGTTATATGGAACTTCAAATGAACCATGGTTTGAGGGCTTGGGCTCTCAATCCTTTTTCCTGCCAACTAAATCCTTTACCAAACTTAAAAACAATCGCCACCATATACTGCTAAGTAACATTGGTGTGGTTTATTGGAAACAAATATTCGTATAAGGTTATATGAGGTCGCAGGTTCGACCCCTGTCGACTCCTATACTTTTGAAAAACATTAAACATTAATGGCCAATGGGAGGCTGCCACATGGCATCGTCTCATTGGTCTATCCTTTCCATGTGTCGACATATAATTGGTGTCGATTGTATGTATGAATTGCCCAATCACCTGCCAACTTGACATGTCACCTCACCTCTCTACCATGTGTCTCCATTTGAGGTCACCACATCAGCATTGTACACCATGTAGGTCATGCCACATGTCACCCTTGCAGTGGTGACATGTGTCACCTTGACCTTGTTGACTTTTTCATTTTGCCCTGGTTTGACACAAACTTTGACTATCCATAACGTTTGCATACAAACTCTATTTGAGGTAAATTTTATGTCGCTGGAAGTCTATCGCTGAGCTCTATGCATTGATTTTGTTTTCGAGATCATTTGGGATGACTGAATTTTGAGCATTTCTAAATCCTTTTGGGCCTTTGTGAGCATTGTGGATCCTCCTAGACCTTTGTGAGAATTCTTGGATCCTCCTGGATCATTCCTGCCCATTAGAATCCTGTTGGACTACCAAAAGTTTTAATTACTCAGCAACTAAGTGAGGGTAAAGCTCCCTCACCCTTCCGATCTCCATCCACTTTGTTTTGTTTGGTCTCACCCTTTTAATACCAACTTGAAGATATCCCACATCACCTCATTATGAAGTCTTGATTCTTTCCTCGGGAATAACATATTCCCGTAGCTTGTTTAAATACTATGGAGCAAAATCATCAAATGATGGAACTTCATCTTCATCCATAATCATAGGAGGCTCATAAAGTTTCAAATTCTCAACATTTACTACTGAATACATTTGCATGTAGAATGGTAGATTTAAACGAAAGTTATTAGTACCGTCTTCTCTAAGATCTTGAATGGACCATATCATGTTGGTCTTAGCTTTTTACCTTCTATTGGTTTGGTGTTTTGACTATTTTTCCAATGGCCAAATCCTTTTTGCATACGAAAATTGTACATTCTATGGTCTTATTTATCCATTTTTAAAGGTATTATCAAGCTTTATGCATCAATTCGCCATGGAATATCACGAGGTATGTATAATCATCATTTTGTAATGGTTTTATGATTAATTCATCTTCAGTTGATCGATTATAATGATCTAACATTTCTTGTTTTCTTGCAACATGTCGAATTTGTGATCTGGTCTTCCATCTAGTCCTTCGTCCAGTCCCTTGTCCAGACCTTCGTCCCACACTTGATCCGGCACTCGATCCGACACTCAGAGCGCAAAGGATTTGGCGGTTAGCACATCGGCGGGATTTGATGGACGAATCAAGAACATGGGTTTTATGCCCACTCATGCCCTCCAACTATGGAGCTCGACTCATCCAGACTTGGGTAGTTGTAGCGACTGCTAAGTGGAGCGCACAAGGCTGTTAAGAAAGATGCCTTCTGTTAAAACGAATTTAATGAAATTACTATTTTTAGAGAGTCTCGACCCTTCCAGTGGTCGACCTCTCAAGCTCTATAATAATCTATAAATATTGTTGCCTATGTCATGAAGAAAGACATGAATTTTATTTTATACACAGACATTATC
>JZKD02S2247691.1:421637-434531 GCA_000966675.3 Picea glauca
CGACATGTAAAATCTCACTTCTCTTGTTTTGATCAATATCACTTTCCAATTTAGCAGATGGAATTGAAGAATTAGAACTGATAGTAGATATACCTTTGCTATCTATTTCCATGATCTTTGATTCATCTCCAGAATCTAATACTAGATCTTGTCGAGTTGATGTAGCAGCCTTATGCTTCCCTTTATCCTTGAACTTCTTCGTTTGTAATTCTGTATGCAACTTCCAACACTATGATTCCTCATGTCCATTTTCCTTACAGTGGGAACATGTAGGTATTCCTTCAGCTTTATTTACTGTAGCTGACTTCTTACTCTTCCATTTTCCTTTTGGTTTCTTCTTGAAATTGTATGGTTTCTTATATTCAATTGCATGCTTACCCTTACTATCCTCAAGATGTGTAGCTTGTACTAACACTTTATCAATGTTAGTAGGGTTAAACATTAAAATAGTGTGACAAATATACAAGTGCATGCCACCAATATACTTTAGAAGAGTTTCATGGGTATACAATGGAATTCCTAAGGACAATTCCTTATTTTTGAATTCCTGTGTATATGCTTGAATATTTTGGCCTTTACCTTGCCTTGGATGTTGCCATTCTATAATTGTCATTTGAGTATAAGCTAGTGGATAGAAATGTTTTCTTATGGCCTTATTAAATTTATCCCAAAAAGAGATTACTTTATCCTTTTGAACAAGATCAACTTGCATATTACTCTCCCACCATATTAAGGCTGTACCTCTTAGTCGAAGAGCAACTAATTGTATTTTTGTAGTGTCGTCCACACTTTTTGGAACCCTGCAATATACCTCTATTTGTTTGATCCAACTGTCCAATTTCTTGGCATTCAATTCTTCATCATAGGTAAGAAATTCAAACTCGACATCCAACTTTAATAAAGGCATATTATGATCAAACTTCTTAGAGGTATTATTTTTATGTGAAGAATGTTTACTTCCCTCAGAAGAAGACTATGATGAGGATGATGGTGAGGAGGGTTCTAAAGGGCCACCTTCATCACCTCCTCCTTCCTCTTTTGTTGGTTCAAATTTCTATGGTTTGCCTTCCTCTTTGGCCTTCTCTCAACCCTCATACATTTCTTCCACCATGGTTGTCATTAAATTAAAAGCATCGAATAAATCATGTTTGGAGTTGTAAGGACCCAATTTTCTTGGTGAAATCATTTCTATTTGGTGAGTAAATATTGCAAGTTTGTCTTCTCCTCGCTTGGATTTGGACCTTGTAAGAATTCACTCACAAAAACTTGTCAAACCTTCTTTGATACCAACTCAATCTAAAAAATCCTTAGATGTTTATTAATCTTCCATACATATAAACATCTACTTGTTGTTCGAAATAAAAATGATTGTTTGATTGTTTGTAATTTACATGCGAAATACTTATCTATCCAAATACACTTTAATGATAAACAACTTGCAAATAATTGAGCGGAAATAGAAAAACGATATTAAAATCACATACACAAGTTTGATAACATTGTTCACCCAATGTGGGCTACATCTCTGGGTCTTCTTCCAATATAGACCTCTTTATTAATGCTCAAATATTTGTGTTTTACAATGACCTTTTTCTACGTTTATCAAACTCAAAAACATAGTATGCCATCGAATTCTACGAAATTTTGTTAAAAATGAGTATAAAGTTCATAAAATTCTGTGTCGAAACCCTGTGACATGCATTACGGTGCAACCTCCAATTCTAATTACCCTTGTGCATGAAATTTGAGACACCGTACTACATTTGTGTGTGTCATTTGCCTCGGTCTACACACCATTAAATACGGGGGTCAAGCTTAAACCACCACCCGAAACTTTGGTTGGCATTAAAAGTTTATTAGGAAAGTTCCTAAAAAACCTGCACCCTTAGCGGATTTGGTTAAGTGTTGGCATATTACATAGTGGGTCTCAGGATCAAACTTCGCCAACCACACACACACACTATATAAAATCCTTTACCAAACTTAAAAAAAATCGCCACCATATACGATTAAGTAACATTGGTGTGGTGTATTGGAAATAGAGGTTTGTATAAGGTTATAGGAGGTCGCGGGTTTGACCCCCGTTGACTCCTATACTTTTGAAAAACATTAATCATTAATGGACAATAGGAGGCTGCCATGTGGCGGCCTCTCATTGGTCTATCCTTACCACGTGTCAACATATAATTAGTGCCAACTATATATACAAATTTCATAGTCACCTGCCAACTTGACATGTCATCTCACCTGCCTGCCATGTGTCACCATGTGAGGTCACTATGTTAGCATTGTGTGACCTGTATGGTCGTTCCACATGTCACCCTTGCAGAGGTGACACATGTCACCTTGACCCATTTGAATTTTTCATTTTGCCCTTGTTTGACCCAAACTTTGACCATCCATAAATTTTTCTTATGAACTCTGTTTGAGGCGATTTTTTCACCGTTGGAAAGATATCGTCAAGATATATACATTGATGGTGTTTTCGAGAGCATTTGGAAAGATTGAATTTTGAGAATTTTTTAATCCTTTTGGACCTCTGTGAGTGTTATGGATCCTCTTGAACCTCTATGAGCATTCCTGGATCACATCTCCCCGAATGAAGAAAAAAACAAGGGCTTTGGTGCAGCATCCAACCTCCATTGTCCCTTCACCGTTGTTCATTCTTTGAAAAAATCAACAAAGACAAGCTCCTAGTGTGGACCCAAGGGCTTTGAAAATGGCCAATGTAACTTTGAAATTGCAAATTTAACTCCACAAGGGGTCGGTTTTGCTTCTATAGAACAATCCTTACAGGTTGGCCTTGTCTTTACACATGAATTTATGGTCACCTTTTCTTGTTTTTTTCTTCAAAACTAATTTTATGACCTATAAAGGTCGGCCCTTCTTGTATCTCACTTTTAAATTAATTTTGTGACTTATACATGTCGACCATGTTTTGTATTTCCCTTTTTAGTGCCCTGCATGTATATATATGCATGTCTTCACATAAATTTACCACATTGTTTCAAAACATCAACATGTTGTGTTCCCCTTCTATTGTGTCTGATGTTTAGGTTTGATCTTATACATTTACCTCTGAATTTTTTTAAGGTGTTGGGTAGATATCTCTCTGTCCATTTTTTTTTTCAACAAGTAAATTCAGTAACTGTTGTTTTGGTGTTGAATTGTCCTAAAAAATTGTGCAACTAGCACTCCTTACTTTCAATTTTTTTATTATCAAAATCATGCCACAATTCATCCAAATCAACATCGAAATGATTGTCATAATTAGATGAGAGAAGATAAGGATAAACCATTTTTTCTAAGCATTTATCCTCTCTTCCAAAATAACACAAAATTCTACCCAACATATCAGAAGGTAATCTGGGGAAAATGATCCATAAAGCACTAGTGCAACAATCCCAAAGGAGTGCTTTAACCTGGAGTTGGTATCAACAAATAAAGGATATAAATTCATCAAAAATACAACTCAATAGAATGACTTAATTCTATGGTTCATCCTCTCTTAACCTTGTCTGTTAGCATGCTAAGAATCACCTAGATAGTAAGGTTTCTTTTGCTAGATAGAATGACTTAATGCTATGGTTCATCCTCTCTTAACCTTGTCTATTTGCATGCTAAGAATCACCTAGAAAGTAAGGTTTCTTTTGCTAGCCTTAAACTTCTTTAGGTCCACACCAATAACTATGTTAATGAACTCTGTAAAAGACATGTTCAGGTGTCTAAAGACCAAGACTACTCATTGTCTTCATAAAACCTATGGAATATGTATATGGGCATCATAGGAGACTGATTTGGAAGTGAAATCCCATTAAAAAAAATCCAATCTCTTCTAACTTCCATTTCTCCATTTTTCATAGTATTGTAGTGCCTACAAATGTGATATTTCCAACAAAACTCTTGGTTTCTTTGACCTTACATATTAATACGGATCACCATGTTTCATTTTATCATACTCTACCATATAATAGAGTACAGTCGTGGTAATTCATCCTCACCGAACTTTAAAATGAACATAAGTCATCCTCTAGCAAATTGCATTTGGAACAACATATAACAAATTGATCAACCTCATCCAACCAACGAAATTTTGATTCAAATTGTTCATGTAGCTTGTGGACCTCCTTGAGGTTTAAATTTACATTTGGTATAGTAATGCATCTTAAAACTTTAGCATTAAAGTTTTGAAAATGAACAATTGATGCACCCTTTAGGCATGCGAAAATTGCAAGAAAACCATGCCAAAAACCAAACTCCAATACTTTCTTGTCCTTAAATGATAGCTATCCATATTGAATCTCATGTTTCAAGTCATTGACTAGACCTGTGGAACTTTCGCATAGTTTCAGGTCCCCTTGATACTTCCCAAGAACAATATCTGAAGTAGCTGACCAAATGATATGACTTCGGGGTTGAACAACATTCCATTTTGATTCCAAATAGGTGGCCACCATAATGGTGGGTAACATCTAGCTCTAACTTTGGGATGAGTGCTCTTCTCATAAGCACTTGATCATCCTAGAATCTCATCATTTGTTCAACATACTAAAGTAAAATATGCAATCCAATGCAACCACCTCACTATCTCATATGTACAGTGCCCCTTCCTTTTGGATTTGATCATTGTGCACCATAAAAAGATGTTGAAGTTCACATGCTTGTTGGAAACCTTTTCATTGCTATTATGTGATCCGAAAAGATCTTTTAAACGATAATGGTTGAGTTATTTAGCATGTGTTAATTAACCATTTAGGAAGATGAATGAAAGAGGAATAATTAAAGAGGGAATATGGCATCCATATAAACATATACATATCTGAACATAATCATGAATAACAACAAACCATAAAACACCAAAGTGATAACGGAGTTCGACAATCTCGCCTACGTCTCCGGGCCTTTATCTCAGTGGGTGAGGCTTTCTTATTTCGTTTAGAATCTTTAAAAGTACACCATAGCAGTTTCAAAAAGGTTACAAACTGATATTTTCTTGTTCTACCAGATCCTTGGAACCCAACAAAAGAAACGACATTGAAATCGGATGACCAGAGCTCCTAGAAATGGCCCGCAAAGGTGCTCTCCTCAATAGCTTCCCTGCATAAAAAAAGGCTTTGGCTTGGAAAATATTCAGCATAAACCTACTCTGAACCTCCTCTCTTAGCTTCAATAACCCCTGCTTTATATAGATCTGAAGTTGGTAACCATCTCCCAACTTCCCCCAAGATCTGGCCTAAAAAAGGGCCCAATATCCCCCCAAAATGACCAAAATCTCCAAAATTTGTTGAATAATACCAATAAAATCATACAATAAAGTATTAAAATCCACTTTTTGCACATAAATAGGGCACAAACCCCATTTTTGTGAGCCCCTGGTCGTATGGAGGGTCACCATGTGGCCCTGGCTATTCGGGCACGCTAGCCCCCTACTAACTCAGCCCTGGTCTTATGGTAAAAGTGCATGTGGCCATGGCTTCTAGCCTCCACGCGCCCCGCAAGTTGGTATAGCCCCATGTATCAATGCATGTGGTTACACCCTTGGTCAGCGGGATATCCCAGTTGACCGAGGCTAACCACTAGTTTATGTGCCAAGGTAAAGGGATCGGTTCCACGTGAAGCGCCTATACGATCAGAGGATAGTTGTACGTGGTAGTGTATGTGCCATCGGTTTAGAGAGCGGTTCATATGAGATATGGTGTAAGAAACATTTGGAACCGGGGGCTAGACTCCACATTTTTCCGCACATCGAAGTGTAAGGTATGGTCACAAACAACAGTCGCATGGAAAGATTTTCGTTAAATACATGCACAAAGGTATAAGGGTAATAAATATTAGGTAGGCAGGCTAGTAGCCCGGCCTATGCCAAAACGCTTCCGCCCATGCCCGAGGTCACAGGTTCAAACCTCATGGAGTCCAACAATTTTGCATACCAACGAGCCAATGGAGGGGTGCCATGTGGTAGCTCAAGACTGGGCCACATAGCACCACGTTACTCGTCCACCTGTACGCCAAGTGTCAAATATAGATTTTCCCAGTTGTCCACTTCATCTTCCCTATCAGCGTGTTTATCGTACCTACCACGTCAGCATCATGCCACGTGTCGTACGATAGTTTCACGTGTCACCCTTACAGTGGTGACACATGTTATTCACTGATTGGTCCACCTGTCACATCAACTTCCCAGTCAGCCTCTATCCACGTCAGCGCCACATAACTTGCCACGTCAGCACCATGTACCCTTCCACATCAGTTGTACGGGCATACAACTTGTACATTCAGTTGTCACGTGGCACTGTATGGACTGTACGGACTATACAATCATCAAATTTTTGCCTATTTGGAAAAATGAATAGATCACCATATTTGGAGCATACGATGTTTGTTTGAGCCCATTCAAGTTGTGTTGGGTTTGTATCGATGAGGCATGCACATACGTCCATTTGAATCCATTCTGATCACTTTGATTTTTAGGCTTTCCTAGACCCATTTTGGTCCTAAGATCCAATTATGGATCACACCTTCCCACTAAAGACCTTTTGGTCCCCAAAGGGTTATTGACCAGTCATCAAGTTCAGGATAGGCCACTCGACTTGTTCTCTGTCTTCGAACTCTGTCCTATGCACCTATCTCATGAAGATTAATTGTAACACAATCATAATAACTGACATCATATTGTTATCCATTTGTACCATATCACATCTTACTGAAGCCACTATCATCCATGTAGACAACATTACTAATGATAGCATCAAAAATATGACTGCAAATGAGATAATATGTTTGTAATACTTGCACAACATTAGTTTATCTTGAAGAAAAGTGTGATTGATTTGTCATTCTACAATCATCTCGTATTCTTGCTTAAGATCAATTACTTGATTTGAAACAGTTATAGGTGTGTTTCTTGCTTGAGCTTCCTTTCTTAATTGTTCCATAGTTTGAAGAGATTTATTTGCATTTAAATGATGAACATGAACCACATATTCTTGACCTTCTTTGGATAAATGATATTGATTCCTTTCTCTGTAGAATATTTCTTTATGATCATACAAGTAAGGACTACCTAAGACCATTCCACATTCACCTAGCAACACCACATCACATGTTACCTCATCCACAAAATTAGATGAAATTGCAAATTTAAATGTGCACTTCTTTGTTATGTGCAATTGATGATTGTTGCTTATCCATTTAAGTGTGTAAGTCTTATGATGTTTCTGAGTGTTTAATCCCAATTGTTTAACCAATTCCTCTGAAATCAATTTAGATTGAGATCCACTATCTATCAATATGTTGACCTTAGTATGTCGCATGATGACCCTTATGTGAAACAATTTACTTCTAGCATCAAATCTATCACCAATTTTACCTGTCATACCAACCAATGAGACTTTAGATTCATCACTTGAATCTGATCCCAAGTCTGTGGGTCGTGTTGTTGTTGCAATTGTTTGCCTCCCTTTCTTTTCTTTGAACCACTTCGGTCTTTTCTCAGGATGCAATTGCCAACAACATTCCTCATCATGCCCCTCTTTATTGCAATGCTTGCAAGAGGGCTTATCTTCCTTTCTTGCCATTGAATTTGCCTTCTTTCCATTCCACTTTATTTTGTCCTCTTTCCTTGAAGACGATTCCCTTGATACACCAACTCTTGTTTTCCCTGCTTCAATGTATGACACTTGAACAAAAACCTCATCAAGATTAATAGATCCAAACATGAATACATTATTTCGAATATGTGCAGGTAAACCTCCTATATACTTCATAAGATTTTCTTGGGTATGTAAAGGGATATCTAACATCAATGCCATTTTATGAAATCCATCTGTGTATTCTTGCATTGTTTTTCCTTTTCTTAGTTTAAGAGCTTGCCATTCAATTAAAGCTTTCTCTTTATAACCCAAAGGATAGAATTGCTTTCTAAGTGTAGAAATAAAACTTCCCCACGATGGAAATACATTACCCACTTGTTGTGTGCCATTTTGCAACTTGTTTTGCCACCAGATGAGTGTTGTGCCTGCAAGACGAAGTGATGCCAGTTTGATTTGAGTGGCCTCAACCTTGATTTGTTGCACACTGCAATAAAACTCCATCTGTCTGACCAAGTTTTCAAGTGTGTCTGCATTAAATTCACCATCATACATGGATAATTCAAATTTCACATCAAGTTTTAATAAATTCATTTCATTCTTATGTTTATCGACATGTTTCTTTGTAGTGGATTTAGAACTTGAACTTGAAGAAGAAGGACAAGAAGGAGATGAAGATGGAGGTAAAGGAGAAATTTGAGGAGGCTCTTATCCTTATTCACTTTTTCCCTTTGAATATTCACCCATATTCGGTCTCTTCCATTCTAAGTAATCCTCATACAAAACCTTCATCATCTCCGACATGGTGAAGAAAGTTTTTCAAAACTCTTTCTCATCCTGAGAAAGTCCCTCTTCTGATGCCATCTTCTCGCTTTGAGAAGTTCTCTTTCTCAATCCAATCAATGGATTCTCTTCAGCAAGCTCGCCTTCACCATGATGTAGTTTTTCCCTGGTTAACATGAAAAACTCAAATCCAAATGTCAACTAGCTCTAATACCACTTGATCCGAAAAGATCTTTTAAACGATAATGGTTGAGTTATTTAGCATGTGTTAATTAACCATTTAGGAAGTTGAATGAAAGAGGAAGAATTAAAGAAGAAATATGACATCCATATAAAAATATACAAATCTGAATATAAGCATGAATAACAACAAACCATAAAACACCAAAGTGATAACGGAGTTCGGAAATCTCTCTTACATCTCCGGGTCTTTGTCTCAGTGGGTGAGGCTTTCTTATTTCTATTTGAAGATTTAAAATTACATCACAACAGTTCCAAAAATTTTACAAATTGATCTGGTCTTGCTCTACCAGATCTCTAGAACCCAACAAAATAATCGGCACTAAAATCGGAAGACCGAAGCTCCCAGAAATGGTGTGCAAAGGTGCTCTCCTCAATAGCTTCCCTGCATAAAAAAAGGCTTTGGCTTGGAAAATATTCAGCATAAACCTGCTTTGAACCTCCTCCCTTGGCTTAAAGAACCCCTAGTTTATATAGATATGAAGTTGGTAACCATATCCCAACTTCCCCACAATATCTGGCCTCAAAAAATGCCCAATATCCCCCAAAAATGACCAAAATCTCCAAAATTTGTTGAATAATACTAATAAAATCATACAATAAAGTATTAAAATCCACTTTTTGCACATAAACAAGGCATATCCCCCCTTTTCATGAGCCCCTGGTTGTATGGAGGGTCACCGTGTGGCCTTGGCTATTAGTGTGCGCTGGCCCCCTGCTAACTCAGCCCTAGTATTATGGTAAAAGAGCATGTGGCCATGGATTCTAGCCTCCATGCGCCCCGCAAGTTGGTATATCCCCCTGTATCAATGCCTGTGGTTATTCCCTTGGTCAATGAGCTAGCTCGACTGACCGAGGTTAACCACTAGCTTATGCGCCAAGGTAAAGGGAGTGGTTCCACGAGAAGCGCCTATACAATCAAAGGTTAGTTGTACGTGGTAGTGTATGCACCATAGGTTTAGAGAGTGGGTCATATGAGATATGGTGTAACAAGTAGTTGGAACCAGGGGCTAGAATCCATAGTTTTCCATGCATCGAAGTGTAAGGAGTGGTTATAAACCATGGTCGCATGGAAATATTTCCGTTGGGGCTGGGGCTAGGCCCCAGCGCTTATTCCGCCCACCATACCATATGTTGAAACTTAAATACATGCACAAAGGTATAAGGTTAAGAAATATTAGGTAGGAGGGTTGGTATCCTTACACCAAAATGATTTTTCCCATGCCCAAGGTCGCGGGTTCAAACCTCATGGAGTCCAACAATTTCTCATACCAACGAGCCAATGGCGGGGTGCCATGTGGCACCCCAGGACTGGGCCACGTGGCACCACGTTACTCATCCACATACGCCAAGTGTTAAATATATATTTTCCTAGCTATCCACATCATCTTCCCTATCAGTGTGTTGATTGTACCTTCCACGTTAGCATCATGCCACGTGTCGTACGGTAGTTCCACATGTCACCCTTACAGTGGTGACACGTGTCACTCACTAGTTGGTCCACTTGTCACATCGACTGCCTAGTCAGCCTATATCCACATCAATGCCATGTACCCTGCCATGTCAACACCACATACCCTGCCACATCATTTATATAGACATATGACCTATACAGTCAGCTACCACGTGGCACTGTATGGAATGTACAATCATCAAATTTTTGTCTGTTTGGAAAAATGAACAAATCACCATAGCTAGAGCATACAATGTTTGTTTGAGCTCGTTCAAGTTGTGTTGGGTTCATATCGACGAGGTCTATGTACATGTATGTTTTGAAGCCATTCTGAACACTTTGATTTTTAGGCCTTCTTGGACCCATTTTGGTCCTGAGATCCAATTATGGATCAATGTTGGTCCTCGACCAAGTTTTGAGGATTCTTGGTCATGTTTGACATATTTTTGGGACTTCGACAAGCTGTCTAAGGAGGAGCACAAGACGAATCAGAGATCGCAGGATCTCGACCCCTTTTTAGGGCTTTTTGGGTTTCGGGATTATGTAACAGGTATGGGAATGTCGGCCCATGGGTTTACCCATGTATAGGCCTGATTTTGTAATATATATAGAATAATAGGTAATGTAATGAAGGAGAAGTTGTAAGTAGTGCTAAGTGTTAATGTTTGATCTATGTGATCAATAGTTGTAAGTTCTTTGTGCATACTGTGTGAGGCTTGCAAGTACTATAAGAGACTGTGTAAAGGCTTGGTGTTGTACCCTAGCTCAAAGAAGGAGGATTTGGTGGAGTGCACACAGATCTAATGTCATTTGCGGAGTAGGATTTTGATGCTATGTGCCTGTAAGAAGCTTGACATAAGATAATAAAGAAGAGAAGAGTTGGTGGACATAGCCCCAGGGTGGGGGTGAACCACGTACATGTTGTGTTGTTATGCTTTGTGCGATGTATTGATGTGTTTTTGTGTTTACTTGCTAAGTGCTTTGATATATATAGATAGATATATTGATTCTTTGTGCTTAATGATGTATATGGATGCTAGATCTGACCTATGTGAATGTGCTTAGTGATTGAATCTGTTAGATCTAATCTATCTCCTTATGTTAAGTGGTATTAGATGCCTTGGATCTAAATGAATATTGTGATGCTCTATGATTAGGGTTTTATCTGCGGAAGGGATATTGGTTAAATATTGATGAAATGTCATTTTTAAGTGATATGTTAAGTGTTACAATCACATATATGTTCCCCAGCTAAGGTTGCAGACATTGGAGTCTTGCAACCACCCCTGCCTCTACCTTAGGTGAGACTTCATCTCCTTCGTAGGTGTTGCCGAAAGGGCCGGTAGTTAGGGTTTTGTTGGTGCGTTGTTGTAGCATTGAACCATGGGTCTTCCCTTGTGCCAACACATGGTTCCATTGCTGGGACTTGAAACTGTGATTGTTGGGAATTGAGGAAGAAGAATCTTTGTGCAATGATTCGACCTGAAACTGTGAAAGCTTTGTGTGTAGATCTATTGCCCTAGTACACAACATTCTACTTGACCTATGAAGCTTTGTGCCAATAGGAAGGTCAGATCCGAAGAAAAGAGGTCAGATCTGAAGAAAAGAGGTAAGATCTGAGAGCTTTGTGCCCTGATAAAGGTGAAGCTAAGACTAAAAGGATAAGATCTGTAAGCTTTGTGCTCTGTAGAAGTAAGATAAGTAGAAATGTTTGTTTCTAGAGTATGGATCTAAGTATGGTTGATAGATTCTATCCTAGATTGAAAACTAGGGCACTGATAGATGAATGAAGATTTGATATAAGTAGATCTGGTAAGAATAATGAAAGGTATGTTATACCTATGCATAGAGAGAATGTTTGGACCAACAAATGGATGCAAGATCCTAGAAAGAATTTTTTGCAGGCTAGCTACTATGATCCTAGCGCACAGTACAGGAAGGGTTGGGAATCATTTAAAATAAAGAGAGGATTAACCCTCTGTTACAGCTGTAGAAAATTGGGACATCTTGCTAAAGAATGCCCAGGCAGAAGACTGTTGAGTACATTTTTATGCTTCCTTTTCACGCTATAAACTATACTTTTGCCTCCAAAACCATCCATTTTGCCTCCATATCATTCCATAGTTTCCATAAAACATCTTATGCAAGGTACATTTATCATTATTTAGCTTAAGAATTTAATTTTTGAATTTTTGGCATTAAAATTAAAAATTTATCAGAAATTATAGGATTTGACTAAATCTCGTAATTGCTCCTAGGTTCGTGTACTTTCAGGACAGCTGGGAGAAATCTGAGGCTTGGGTCATGGTCCTTGATGTACAAGGATGGATGATTACCTATCAGCTTTGAGATCTGAGCTTTCCAAATGTCTGGTCAACGCTGGTCAAACATGGCCACTTCAGCAGAAAATACCCTGTTTTAGCATAAAATCATGGACAATTTTAGATTTTCTTGGGATTTGTTCATATTTTATGGATCTGAAGGGGGTATTCAAACTTCCTAGCATATTTTATGGATCTAATCATGATCTTTAGGAGATTTATTAGCATTATTAGTTTCAAAACTCTTGTATAAATACTCTAAGACATAGACTAGTATGACAACCCCTTGATGTGAATGAAGAAACTTTGGAATTTGTAATCTTGAGATCAATTCTACGTTTTTTTTCTTGATGATGTCTATGATATGATGATGTGAATGTTGTTGGAAGTTCCTTCTTAACTGAGACGACTCAAGTGTACAAGTGAAGCATTGGAGGGCCCCCTTTGCCAAACTAGTACACTCTTCCTTTATGTTCTTTTCAAGTAATCTTTGATACATGTTTTAGAT
>JZKD02S2247692.1:10098-22140 GCA_000966675.3 Picea glauca
AGAGGGGGCAGAAGGAAAAATTCCTTAGTTTTGAGAGGGAGACAGGTTGCACTATAAAGGTTAAGGTAGCCAATCATAAGAGAAGGTTTGATTGATGACGAGATGGCTATGTTCTAAGGATTTCAAAACTTTATCTAGGCGATCTGCTTTAGTGTTTTGAGAGCAGAGGATATGAAAAAAAGTGTAAATTGATAAAGTGATGTTTCAGGGTGTTTATACGCGAGCAGAGGCCACTGGGAGATTGAGTTGTGGACGTTCAGAGACCCAAAATATCCTTTATGACTATTTCAAAATCCCCTAGCACCACTAGGGATTGGATGCTTCGTGCATGAGCTATTTTTAAACCCATGTACACTGCTAGAGTTTCTTCTCTGTTGTTGGTATTTTTCCCCAAACCTGAGGAAAATTCAACTACCTTTTGTCTGTCGGAATCATAGATGACTTCCCTCACACCTGCCACCCCTGGGTTACCTGTTGTAACTCCATCAAAGAAAAGTAGGAAGGTGTGTTGCTGCCTTTGCCATTGAGAAAAATCAATGTTGCTGAGATGATGTTGCCATTCTTGCCTTTTGGTTTTTTGTCTGGGAGGGAGGGGTGTGGTTGGGGATCCACGAATGTAATAAACCCAATATTCTTCACTATGTTCCAAGGTGCCTGGAAGATCGTATCCAATTGATTTGAACTTGAAAAATTCTGCAACTAGTCCACATATTTTAGTGAATATGTTATGCAATGGGGGAAGCTTCTCATGGAAAATGGCTTGATTGTGAGCTATCGAGAGTTCCCAGCAAACGAATTTGGGGATTTTCCTAAAGAGAAGAGAAATTGTTTTTGTTTTTTTTAAGTTGCTACCATATCTTTGTTTCCAA
Organism: Picea glauca; assembly: GCA_000966675.3. Lineage (NCBI taxonomy): Eukaryota > Viridiplantae > Streptophyta > Pinopsida > Pinales > Pinaceae > Picea > Picea glauca. The sequence continues at coordinate 10,968 of JZKD02S2247692.1, forward strand.
GAGATGAAAAGATCGTTCCAGTTCTTAGGGAGAGGGGGGGGATGAGAGAGCGGGAGGTAGATGAGGTTCCAGATTTGGGAGGAGAAATGACATTCGAGAAAGATATGGGGGATAGATTCAGACACTGAGAGGTAAAAGGGGCAGCGAGAGGGACCTTGAATTCCACATTTTAGGATATTTTCTGCTGCTAGAATTTTACCATGGACCAAAAGCCAACATAAGGTGTTTACTTTGGGCAGTGAAGGGTCGGACCAAACCTCTTTCCAGATCTTGGAAGGAGGGGGACCTTGTGTTTCGAAAAGCAAAAGAGTGTAACCATCTTTGACAAAAAGTGTTTTTCCACCCCAACGATGAGAATCGGATGAGGTCCGGCTAGAGGGAGCGCATCCAGGAAGGTTATTGAAGAGGGTGGGGATAAGAGAGTTGATATGATCAGGGGTATTGGGTGGCTTCCAATTGATTCAGTCCCCATCTGAATTCCACTAGTAGAATTCCTTAAGGAGGGAGAGACCATTTGAGGAGCACCAATATTTGAGAGGCCAAAGAATAACTAGGTTGTTTAGGAGTTCACACTCTAGGATGTGATATGTCCAAACATTAATTTGTTCTTCATTCCCCACAACCCAGGAGAGTTTTTCTTTGATTATGGGGGAGGCATTTTTTAGGAGGCGCAAAATCGGAGAATAAGGGAGGGAGGGGATGGGACCGTCGAAACAACGCGGCCTAGAGGAGTTAAAATATTTGGCTAGAAGTGCTACTTTCCACCAATATGTATTACCTATGATTAAACACCAAGCAAGTTTTTCTCCCAGAGAGGTACTCATTAGTGTTGGGTCCTTGATGGTGAGCCCTCCTTTTTTAAGGGGTTAGCAGACTTGTTTCCAGTTCAGAAGATGAAACTTTTTTGTTTTCGTTTTCCCGCCATCCCAAAGGAAACTTCAGAGCGCTCTAGAGATTTTATCCATAATACCTTTGGGGGCTAACAAACCTGAACATTGGAAAATGGAAAGGGAAGAGAGGACTGATTTGATAAGAACTGATTTCCTTCCAGGATTACGCCAACGACCTCCCTAGTTTTGTATTCTTGCGAAAGTTTTCCCAATGACTTCTTACTAAGCTGAAGAACCATAAGTGCTAAGAAAATTTGGCATTCCCAAATATTTGAAGTAGTTCTAGGTTGTGATAATGGGGAAGCCAAAAATTCTGGCAATTTTCTCTTTTAAGTGCCCTCGAACATGCCACCAATATATCATACATTTAGAAATATTCAGTTTACCGCCTGAGGCCGCTAGGAAGGAAATGAGAACTTTCTGAAAGCGAATGGAGATACATATAGAAGTTGATCCCAAGAGAAGAGTATTGTCTGTAAATTGTGAGTGATCTATTTCCTTGACCCCTCTCGCTATAAGTAAACCAGGGAGTTTTCCCTTTCTTCATTCTTCTTCCAACTTACGACTGAGAGAGTCTCCTAGGAGGATGTAGACAAAAGGGGAAAGGGGACATCCTTAGCGAATTCCTTTATTGGCCTTGAAGAATTGTGAGGGTCACCCGTTGAGGAGCGGGGAGATCCATGGTACACTGATGCAGGCTCTAATCCAATTAATGAAGTTTTCAGAGAAACCATACGCTTTGAGGACTGAGAATAGGAAAGTGTGCTTGACCCGGTTAAAATCATTTTCCATGTCAAGTTTAACAACCATTCCTAGGGCTTTAGATTTCTTAGATGTTAGCATACACTATCTATGAAATTTACTTCTATACTAAATTTTGAAGTTAATACAAATATTAGGTTTACTATAACTTCTTATTATTTCTAAGCTTACTTTTGAATCTTTCTTTTTTGTAATTAAATTATAATTGCTAAGTTTCTTATAAGCTTGTGTAAGTAATGCTTTGTTACAATAACAAGATTTTATAAATTTGGAGTTAATGCACCCAAGAGATTTCATCCTTGTTTCCTTCCTCTAGTTTCCATCCTCTTCTAATTGATACAAGTATTGCTTACTTTGTAAGAAGTCAAGCCATATTATAGGGAGAGACATATCTATTGTAGAAAAAATTTCAAGGCACACAGATGTAGACTTGTCCAACTTATTTTTATAAACATTTTAGGAAAATATGTAAAACAGGTACTATAAAACATCGTCATTAAACGATTGTGTTTGTGACACAAAAAATGAGAGAAAAAACACAACAAGCAAGCATACTTACAATGCAACCAATCAACCATTAAATTATGAATAAGTGTTATTACTCCATAATAATAAACCTTAATTTTATTTTCACAATACAAAGATGTAATTAAAATAAATAAAACATTGTCATTGAATTGTTGACTAAATTTCCCAAAACTTGTCTCGTAGAATTATACACTCCTAAATTATTTTTTTCACATGATGCATTTTTCCAAGGTTATACTACTAAAAGCAACAACTTATAATTTTTATTGTGATGCCATTCAATGAACTTATTAGTTTATTGGGAATGCCATTTCAACCACAAAATTTAGACTTTGTTTTTTCCGAGGGAAAAAACCTACTTTTTTTATTATTCAAGATGAATATCAAAGTACAATCTAAAGGTGGAATATGCACAATTTCTTCTAAAGAAACTTAACTGGACTTACATAGAGATCATCACAAAGACTTGACAAAAGAGAGCATTTGCTTTGTACATTAACATGCCACTCCATGAATCATACATAACAACAAGATACATCGGAAAGAACATCATAAATTCAAGATACTAGGATATCATATAATCTTCCAGAAACAATATTTTTAGTAACTCCTTCATGGATCAGGATCTGACAAGTCCCCTCTTGAAGGACTAATCCATCCTTGGACAATCGATGATCCTGTTCATTATTCTTCATATATATATATATATATATATATATGTGTGTGTGTGTGTGTGTGTGTGTGTGTGTGTGTTGATAATGAATATGTAGTACAACCGATGACACATCCTTTACTTGTTCACTGAGGGCCTGCAATTTTATATTTAGTATTTGGATCTCATTCTTTATCCAAATTATAGCAAGAGATGAATCCCCCATCACCTGCTTCAAATTTATGTTGTTTGTATTGGCAAATTTTACAAAAAAGAGGATCGCCAAAAATTTTGTTGTATTGTTTATCCCTTCTCTTGCATTTGCTTGAAAAACATAGTAATGATGATCAGAAACACAAAGCCCAAAACCCAGTTCACATAAATGTGTCTCCCCTTGACATGCCCCATCAAAAAATTCCCACGGATGGTTGTGATTTATTACCAAGGGAGATAATTGTCGAACATGTTGTTCTTTGGAAGGAGTGGAATATGTAGGAGCAGGTTCACCGCTTTAGTTGTCACCATTTCAGGAACTGCAGACCCTCCTTAAAAAATTATCGAGTTGTGTGTTGTCCATAAACTTCAAATTATTAATAGTGGTAGAGATCGAAAACGTTTTAAGGTGTAGTTATGAAACCACTCTTGAAAGCATAAGACTATACTTTACTTATACTAGGATACATGTATATTCAGAGTTTTGGAGACCTCTTCCCAAACACCCCTTGTGAAATTACAATTTATAAATATATGTGGAGTGGTTTCCTCATGCAATCTACACAAAAAAACACAGTCCAAGACATTGGATATTTCTTCGTTGTAAAACATCCCACGACAAAAAATTCCCATTAATCACCAGCCACATTAATAAAATACTTTTAGGTGGTGCCTTCTATTTCCACAAAGGCTTCCACCACTAGATTATGTTCAGGATATGATCCTCTACCAAGGACTGATATCCACACTTAGCGCTATAAAAACCTCCTATACTATCATAAATCCATACCAACTCATCTTGTTCATCCATTAGCCTAATGTGACCTCCTGCTAATGACTGAGTGAATTTTTTCCATGTTGCTCTCCAGACCTCTGAAATACTGAATTGCTCGAAAGAAATCCATCCTTGTTTCCAAATTGTAGTCATCCTTGGATCTGTTAATATGAAAAGGGTGGATCGTCCCTGAAGTTGTAGAGCCCTTACCAACTCTACCGGTAGAAAAATTCCAACTCCACATCCCACGATTGCATCTATACCTACTCTAGAAGGTGTTCTTGAGCCAACTTTCCACGCAAGATATCTCCCAATGATTGGAAAAGAGAGGGACAATGCTTTCCATTGATTGGAAAATCTAGTTATACTTTTGTTTTATTTTTGGATCCAATCAACAATGTTGATTGGGGCTATGTATTTATCAACAAGTATGTCCTTCCAAAGGCCAGGTTTACTTATAAAATTCCAAAGAGACTTTGTTGCAAGGCATATTTCGAAGAGGTGAGCACCTTTTAATCCCCAACCACCCCACATTTTTGGGAGTGCTATGATTTTCCAATTGGCTAAAAGTAATCCACCCCGCTTTCATAAAGGTTTTAGTATTTTGTATTTACTTTAGGATAAGCGTAGTATTTTTCCTTTGTATTTTGAATTTAAATTTTAATATTAATTTAAAAAATGAACATTGAAGATTTATCATCATCATCATCATCATCATTATTAGAAATAATTACTATTTCATTAAAAAGTTTTTGTGGCATTTATGGGGATATCGCTTTTGGAAACCTTACTCTTTGTCATTTTCTTCGAATTTTGATCAAAACCCCCAAGTTTGCCTTCCCCAAGTGTCTGTAAGATGCCAGGATTTAAATTTTTTTGAGAAATCCCTCATGGGAAAGTTCACTGGCCTTTGATCATCCCTACGGAAAATGGAAGCTTGTATCATCAGGAAATGATAACCCTTAATCAAAGGGCATATCAATCATTTTATCTATGGAAAAGGGTATTATGCTTTCCTCTTCGAACTCAAAGAATATAGAGATTTAGATTTCATAAGTGGGTCATACTTTAACAAAACTAAGGGCATGTATCTCAATTGATGGACCCCCGACTTTGATCCTGAAGTTGATATTCCTTCATTTTTACCCATTTGGGTTTGTTAGTCACATATTCCTCTTCATGGTTGGGGGGATGACGTTCTGAAAAGTATAGGTGATGTCATTGGAAACTACATCGATAAAGAAGAAATAAAACCCCCAATGTTCACATGTGCCAGGATTTGTGTCAAGGTCGATTTGGAAAAAGGGATTCCATAGGCCATCAATATGACTTTGGATGATTGGTCCTTTGTTCAACAAGTTGATTACGAGCAACTCCCATTCAAGTGTAGGTTGTGTCATGAATACGACCATGTTTCCAAAATTTTCCTAAAGAAACCCCAGGAAACTTAGGAGTCTTTGGAGCGAGAAGAAGGGTGGAAACAAGTAAGGAAAAAGACTATGAAAAGTAAAGGATCCACTCCACTCATGACACAAATCACTAATAAGAACCCTATGAGTCCATCAACAAAAAACAGGGAGGGACAAAAGGTAAGTCAAATTCAAAACTCCAATCCCCATGCTAATGCTCCATCTTGTTTTGCAAACCAATTTGAAATTTTAGGGACAACTTCCATAGAAACCTTTGGGAAACAAGACGCTAGGCTAGCCTTCCAAGGCCTAGTGAAATTTTAGATGTCTTTCCCCCCCTCGAAATCCCCTCTCGCGCCCTTTTAGGAGGGGAAGATTGTGAGTTGGAAGAACCCCTAGAGGAGCAAGAAATTTAAATATGGGAACCCCTACCCAACCAACAAAGATACTCACCAAGAGCAGAATCCATCAAGCTTCTAAAGAGAGTGAAATGCAAGAATAAAAAATTCTTAAAAAATTACAGAGAAGGACCAATAAGGATAGGTGAGAGTAAGCAACAAACATTGATAAAGCTATGGGCACACATGCATCCATTCCTTTTGTTTGGGATAACAAAAAGGGGGGAAAGGGTAAGAAGCAAGCACTCCATTAGACCCTTTGGGAGGGGACCCTCCTCAATCTCTAATCAAATGAATATTCTCACATGGAATTGCAAAGGCATGGGAAGTAAGACAAAAGAAGAAGCAATTAGAGATCAAATCAAAGTGGAAAAGCTCTATGCACTTCTTATTCAAGAAACAAATCTAAAAGAAGAAGAAGCCACTTCAGTAGGGAAAAAGCTATGGAAAAAAAACAAAAACATTTCTATCGGATCAAGAGGGGCATTCGAGGGAATTTTGTCTCTTTGGGACCCTTCCCAATTAGAAATATTGTTCTCCTTTACCTTAGAAAATTGGATTCTTAATGAATTTAGACACCTCGAGTCAGGATCCATTTTTCATATTTTCAATGTTTATTCCCCAGTTAGATATCCAGAGAAAGTTGGTTTATGGAACTCTTTTTAGACAATCAAAGAGGAATATAGCTTGGACAACTACATCATAGCCACATATTTTAACACAACTATATCTAATGAATAAAAGAAAGGAGCCAAAATAGTTCGAGATCCAATGTGGGGGGGATTATAGATATCATAAATGATTGGGATCTCATTGATATCAAGTGTGTCAATGGAAAACATACATGGAGTAATAAAAGATTACGAGTTGGCCTTATAGTAGCCAGATTGTACCGTTTTCTGGTTCACAATCATTTTTTTCTACAAGATTTTCTCATCTCCTCCAAAAAAATTCTTTTCGCAATATCTGATCATAAACAAGTTTCACTTTAGTTTGAAACTCCTGAGAATTTCGGTCCTCTTCCTTTTAAATTTAATCTAATTTGGCTTCAAAATGAATAAGTTTTAAAGTTAATTGAGGAATCTTGGAAGATTATTGTTAATGGTTCTCCTTCTTATGTTTTGGAATCAAAGTTAAAGTTTGTTAAAAATGCTTTAAAACTCTAGGAAAAATCTTCTTTCATCTCTCCAATAAACGAGTGGCAGGGGTTACAAGAACAACTGACAAATATTCAAAAGAAAATGGAATAAGAGGAAGTAATTGATGGGCTTTTGTTGCGAGAAAGAGAAACTAACATAAAGCTTTATAAATCTTTCATAAAGGAGGAGGAAGAATGGAGACTAATGTAAAGAAGCTTGTGGCTCAAATCAAGAGATAGAAACATTGTTTTCTTCCAAAAACAAACTAAATCTCGTAGAAAGTGCAACATTGTTAAAAGAATGAGACCTTTGAAGAAATTAAAGAGGAAGCTCAAAGTCATTTTGAGGCCTTATACACTAATGAAAACCATCCAGATATAGGTGTAGTCCAAAGAATGTTTGAGAACATTCCCACATTGATCATGAAAGAAGAGAAAAAGCACTTGATGCAGGAAATGAAGAAGAAAAAATGCTACAGGAAATCTGGAGTCTGGAAAAAGTTAAAGCTTTGGGTCCTGATGGCTTCTCAATCCACTTATATAGAGATTTTTGGAGCATTGTGAGACAAAATATTAAAAGGATGATTAACCAGACCTTGCAAAAGAAAAAAGTTGGTGGATGCACCAATTCTATCTTCCTTGCTCTCATTCCAAAGGAATCAAATCCATATTCATTTTCCAGGTTTCATCCTATTTCTCTTTGCAAATATGCTTATAAAATACTAACAAAAATTATTGAAAATTGGTTGAAGCAAGTCATTGGCAAGATAATCTCAAATAATTAGGGAGTATGTATACAAAAGAGACAGATTGTAGATAACATTATTTTTGTACAAGAAGCAATTCAATCGAGCAAAGCCAGAAAGGAAAAATGTACGATAATCAAAATGGGCATGGCCAATGTTTTTTACCGATTTGACATTGTTTACTATTTGAAGTTATGAGGAAGTTTTGGTTAAGACAAGAACTCATCAGTTGGGTTCATCCTTGCATTAGTTCTCCCTGGATCTCTCCCCTCATCAATGGTTGACCTTCCAATTATCTCAAAATAAAGAGAGGGTTAAGGCAAGGTTGTATGCTTTCCCCTTTATTATATATTATAATGGTAGAATATTTTAGTAGGAAATTAGAGCGTGAAATAACTGATGGTACAATCCAAGTTCTCAGTTTCACAAGGAGGGTTAGAGAAATTAATCACTCGAAATTCGCAGATGAAACTCTACTTCTTAGAGTTTCCTCTACAATCATAACTAGGAGATTAAAAAATTTCCTTGATTTTTTCTGAATGCCTCCAGATCTAAAGTCAATAACACCAAAAGTAATATTTATGGCTAGAATATATCTAATGAATAGTTGCAACGAATCTATAGAATCCTGGAATTCTCAACTGTGGAGCCTTGGTCACATTTCAAATATTTAGGAATGCCCATCTCTTTGAAAAATCCTTCTTCACTCATTTGGAAAGAAATTTTGAATAAGATGAATAAGAGCATTCAACAATGGGGTGCGAGATGGCTCAATCTAGCTGGGAAAATTATTCTTATAAATTATGTGCTTTCCTCACTCCCCTTGTTCACATTCTCATCCCTTCTAGCTCCCAAATTCATATTGGATCGGATGGCTTCAAAAATCAGGTTATTTATGTGGGAAGGAGGCAAAATAGAGACAAAAAATTTTCATTTGATAAAATGGTCAGTTATCAAGTCCCCAAAAGGTAGAGGAGGAAAATTCATAAAGGATCCTTCTTTCATGAATGTAGCGAGGGGGAAAATATATTATGGAGGTTAATCACAAGTTCAATGTATTGGTGGAAATAAGTTATTTTTTAAAAATATTTTGTTGGAATGAGAAAAATATTCCTCGACAGAAAAATAACCGAAATAAAAGAATCGACTTTGTTGAATTTATTAAAAACAACTATGCCTATTATTCAATCCAAAGTCACGTGGATTCCAGGGAATGGATAATTAATAAATGTTTGGACGAAAAATATCTTGGGGAAGCCACCTCTAGGGTCGTTTGAGGAGATTTCTCTTAAGGGTTGCGCAAAAGTTTCAAACCTATCAAAATGATTAGCTCAAGGTAATTGGCAAGGATGGAAAACCTTTCATCTTCCAACATATCTTAAAGAGGCTACAAATTTTTTGTATACACATCTTATTGGTTGTGCTCCTCCCATTTTTTCTTCCCCTAATGACCAAGGTTGGGGATGTAATGGATATATCGTTAAGAAAGGATATTGATCAATAATAATGGAACTTCCAGCTTCCCTGCAAAGCTATGATCTAGAGTAAATTATGGGCAGGGGACTCGCTCCCTAAAGTGAATGTCTTCTATTGGGCAATGATTCATGGAAAGATACTGACTAGTGATCATCTTCAAAAAAGAGGTATACAAGGACTAACCAAATATGTTTTGTGTTGTCAATATTGTGAAACAATCAACAATATTTTTCTATAATGTAATTTCTAAACAAAGGTTTAGGAATTTATCCGAAGGGATATCTTAAGGAAAAGGACCCTCCCAAAATCTTGGCATGACATGTTTCTAAATTGGCATAAGAAATATTCAGGGTCCCTCCATAAAAAGAAAATTTTCAAAAGGTCATGGATGACAATTCCAAAATTCATATTGTGGGAAATATGGCTTACTAGAAACAAAGCCATATTTCAACAACAATCCATTCCTCCCTCCAGGGTCTCAAGTATGGCTTGTAGTTTGGTAGCAAATTTTTTTACAACAATAGGTATCAAAGAATCATCCTTGGATAATTTAGATACAAAAGATCGAAATTGGGTCTCCAATATCCTTCAACCCAGGCAAGTATCCCTTCAAGCTCAAGTTTTTTCTCTTACAAAATTGGAGGATTGGCACATAAGATTAAGGAAAGAAGAATTTATTCTCTAGAAGCAAAAACTGGGATGTTCTCTATTATTTTTCGATGGAGCCTCAAAAGGAAATCCAAGGGAAATAAGAGAAAAGGGTGTCCTTTTTTACCTCGATGGAGCCTCAAAAGGAAATCCAGGGGCAACAAGAGCAAGGGGTGTCCTTTTTACCTCGATGGAGCAGAGAAGCTATCTTTTTGATGGGGTGCACTATGAACAATCGTGCCGAGTTCCTTGATATTTTTACAGGAATCCACTTAGCTAGTATGGAATGAATCAAACCATTGGCAGTCATGGGGGACTCAAAGATAGTTGTAAAATTTGTCAGGAATTGTCAAAGTCAAATAAGTAAAATAGATGATGCAAACTCTCTTTTTATTCTCCAAGAGTTGCAAAAATTTGATGAGATAGGATTCTTCCACATTCTAAGAGGTAATAATAAGAAGATCGATGTATTAGCAAAGGAGGCATCTCTTGTGAGGTGGGGAACCTTGTCCTCCATCTCAGAAAAAGTAATGGTTTATCCCCCATAGCCCTTCCAATCATGTTTCTATCAAAACTATTAAAAAATGGGTTATTTTTTGAACCCCTTGTCGATGAGAAATATTGTCTTACGGTCTTTAAGTCAACCTCATGAGGATAAATCCCCCTGCATTTTTAAAGAGGTGGTACTACTCTATTTTAAATAACATGCAAGAATAAAAAAATGCCCGAGAGAGGACTAGGAGTTAAATAAATATTCACATGTAAAGAATAACTGAGAAGGACTAGGCATCTTACAGAAAGCAAATATTTACACTATATTACAAGATTTTTAAACTAAGAGAGTATACATTAAATCATGGGATGACATTTCCATCACAACATTCATCAAAGTAAGACACAATATTTAGAAAAGGAAATGAAAGTATGGACCACATATGGCAAAGAACTCTAAATGATCATTCCAATAAATGCAATAAAGATTTTGATAGACACGCATTTGAAATATCATGCTTAAAATTAAATTTCAAGAGATCAATAATGTTATGTCTTGAATAGTTCTCTTGGAACCTCAAAAAATAATACAGTCTTTATAAAATAAAGAATAATGTATGGGGTTACCGTAAAAATAATTTGCACTTGTCCTTCAAAGAGGATTGGGATGGGACTCCCGTGGACCATAAAATGAAGAGAGACCTGGAAGAAAAAAGAAAAAATTTAGGGGTCAACCTTAGGTTTCAGAGGTTGTTGGGAATAGAAAAGGAAAAATGACAATTGACTGAAGAAGAAAAATGGTGAAGGCAAGAACAAGGTGACTACTCGACTTACTACAACAAGAATTTTGATCACCATTTTCTTGCTGAGGCATATTTTGTAGATTTTTGTTGTTGTGTTGGATGTGGCATAACCACTTCTTGTTGATCTGTCTCGATTATCTTAACTAAGGCCTTTGTTAACCATTGTTTTATATACTCCCTCATCGGAGCAACCATTATTTCATGCTTGGTATTAGTTTCGAATAACTCATTCTCCAATTCTCT
>JZKD02S2247703.1:0-18610 GCA_000966675.3 Picea glauca
TAGACTTAGAAACTAATTAGTACTTTGGGACCTGCATGCCTCAATGGCAGGCCTCCTCACATTCGACAATGGGTCCACATCATTGACCCCTGATCGAATGATTCCACGAATGTTCAACCTCAGCTCATCTATTCACATTCGGTGGAATGTACTAAGATACCTTGGGAATCATTGACATTAATGGTGATCTCCCTTGCACTTGTTAACGGTTTACCTCATTGACCGGTAATTAAGTGGTTTCTGCCATGTTCGACGCCAAAACATCTATTCACATGGTTAGAATCGTATTGCACGGGGATTGGTAAGAAGACCCTGGGTTGAGTAATTTACTTTGATATATGTTTCGCCAAGGTTGCGAAGGAGTTCTGGACAAAGAACATGTACATTGTTACATAGATCCACTTTGTATTGGTCGTGGCTATGTCTTATCATCTCGTAGATCCACTGTGTATTCTTCGTGGCTACAATCAGTCTGAGTCACTAAAGTATAGATCCACATTGTATCTTTGGTGGCTATATCCTTTTTATAAATACAATTATGGATCCGCAGTGTATTTTATGGCGGCCATACCTTACAAATCCTGATCACCCAAGCATAGGTATGCCTGCCTTGGGTCTTGAAATATGTCATGATATTTGTTGGATGTTCGTTTGTAGCTTCCGTCAGGTTCTCCGAGTCTATGCCCTTGCTTGCACGTCTACAAAGTATTTCAGTCATCAGTTCGCATCTTCTGACTTCATACTTTGGGGAGCATTCTGTTACATGTCAAAATTGCTCAACTGGATAAGTGTCGCATTGTCCCTATCAATCGTCGTAAGTGTCACATCATTCCTTACAACTTTCACAAGTGTCACAAGTTGGTCACTAGTGTCGCAAGCAATGTTCAGGCATAATGCCATGACTACGACACTGAGGAGGCACTTATAATATCGCATATGACTGATTTGAAGGAGGAGAACTGGTTTACTGGAGTAAAACAAATCTTGACACCTGAAAAGAGCCCAAAAACAAAGGTTTGGAGGGGGAGCGCTCCCCTACTTCAGCTCTAGAAGCACTGGCGCTCCCCTAGCATGCTCCAGGGAGCATTATAACGCTCCCCAACCCCTTTTGTAGGAGCGTTGCCCATATTGAGAGAGTTGGCGCTTCCCTAAGCCTTACCAGGGAGCGCTACAACGCTCTGAGGCCCCTTCTGAGGGAGCGCTCCCTATTCTGGGTCAGTTGTTGGTCCGTTGAGGAGAAAAAGGGGAGGATTATTCGAGATTAGGAGGTAGTTGTGCTCGAATTCTTGGTTTCATCAAGAGATCCCTGATCTAAGGAGAAGGTTCCCAACTTGTTGTAAAGATAACTCAAGAGGTTAAGCCCCTCTTAACCTATATAAACAAGCTCTATGATGGTGGAAAGGGGGAGAATTGAACATATGAAACTTATGATCTTGGAGGAAATTTACAGTCAGCCAAAGGAGAGTGATCAGTGAAGCTGTTGTTATCCAGGTTGTGGATCTTTCAGGCAAGGGTTAGATGAAGGGGACTTGACGAAGTTGTCGCATTCGCATCTATGATTGTAAGCACTGCTGTCATTATTCTCATTAATATGACACGCTTGGCATGTTTCTTTCTAGTTTGTGTCTGATGTTACATGAACTTATCATTTTTTGATATATCTGTTTTCAAGCTAATGTCAATAGAGTAGGAAGTGGTCATATATTTTTTTTCCCACAGAGCTCAGCAAGGAGCAAAGGATTGGAGCGCAACTTGGAGTGTGCAAGGACAAACGTCGATTAAGAGGTACTTTTTTTATCCTTCCTTCTCATGTATTAGTTTAGATAGATTTGAAAGGAAGCCAATGTCCACGTTAATCATTTTTCTGTCTAGGGTTAAGGTCAAGCCTTAGAGGTGATCTACCTATCTGCAGGGAGATTTTCCTACAACAATTATTAACCAGAAAATTTCAATTTAAGTCTCAAAAGCACAAGGATGGACCTCCAAATTAACAGTTCTTAGAAAATGAACTTGGCTATGAGAAATGGACTTTCAGGCTCATATAGGTTTTCAGAGTGTAGACTATGAGGAAGTAATTCTGAACTGACTCTTCGTACGGGATGAAAAGAAGCAAAGGATAATCATAGAGGTTTGAGCAGTGCCTCTGCGTAGCACAACACACACACAGAGGATGGGCTATTTCAGGCCTGTGACTTCAAAAGGCTATGACTAAACACAATAATAAAACTATGGATATGAGCGAAGATGTTTACAGAAATGCAAATATGGCTCCCATACTACCCTGCAAGCTTAGCAAACCAAAAACCGAGCACAAATATCCTATGAAAATTAATATGTGAAGGAGGTTGCACAATATGCCTGTGAAGTCGACAACTGTTGATCTCCTCAGTGCGAACCTAGGATGAGTTTGAGGAAAATTCATCCCTGAAATCTCTCACATCATCGGATTTAGTGGGCATGTGATTATCTGATCTGAACAGGCAAACTTACGCAACACATCACTGCTGAACTTTCAAATTTAGAAACTGTTACCAATTATCATAAATACAATATCTTTTGAAAACATTTCAACCGACTTCAGGCACTGAAAACAAGGGTTAAGGTATCAGTCGTGGAAATCATGACTTGGAGTGGGTGCATGATAATCATGACCGGTGCTATGGAAATGCTTGTTGAGTGGGAAACATTCTCCAAATCAAAAATCATTGGACAGGTGAGTGGGGATGATGAGGTATGCATGCAAGGTCATGAGTGATGAGAGAGGTGTGTCACATCATCCTGTTCATGGGAGGTATCAACCTAGGGATGAATCACGAGAGGGGACATAAAGAATAGACCATGAGCTCATAAGGGTTTAAGGACCAAAAATTGAATTGTGGATCAACACATGAGATATGACTCAAAGGTTTAGTCATCCTAAGGGGTCCTATCATAAATAACATTTAAAGTATGAGAAATTTATTTTAAATAGAAATTAAGAATCTAAGGTTTTTTTTTTTTAAACAAAAACAAACTCAGAGACCCAAGGTGACTTAGTGTGATAACAAATTGTATTCTGAAAAATATTCAAGAATATAAAGTAATATATTCCTATATTCCCTCAATATAGGATGCTTTGACTGATGTATACCCTTTACCTAATTTATGACAAGCTTAGAATATCCAGGTACAACTATCCTCCCTACACCCAATTATTTCAAAGTCTTCAATCCAAAAATCAGTGCATCATATTCAACCATGTTCTTTGTGCAATCAAAAGCAAGTTTGTAAGAATAAATATTTGTGTCTATCTTGGGACGGTTAATCCATACACTAGATCCTGCTCCTTCTCTACTAGAATCTTTATCAAATCTCATGTTCCACATCTCATCCTCTNTAGACTTAGAAACTAATTAGTACTTTGGGACCTGCATGCCTCAATGGCAGGCCTCCTCACATTCGACAATGGGTCCACATCATTGACCCCTGATCGAATGATTCCACGAATGTTCAACCTCAGCTCATCTATTCACATTCGGTGGAATGTACTAAGATACCTTGGGAATCATTGACATTAATGGTGATCTCCCTTGCACTTGTTAACGGTTTACCTCATTGACCGGTAATTAAGTGGTTTCTGCCATGTTCGACGCCAAAACATCTATTCACATGGTTAGAATCGTATTGCACGGGGATTGGTAAGAAGACCCTGGGTTGAGTAATTTACTTTGATATATGTTTCGCCAAGGTTGCGAAGGAGTTCTGGACAAAGAACATGTACATTGTTACATAGATCCACTTTGTATTGGTCGTGGCTATGTCTTATCATCTCGTAGATCCACTGTGTATTCTTCGTGGCTACAATCAGTCTGAGTCACTAAAGTATAGATCCACATTGTATCTTTGGTGGCTATATCCTTTTTATAAATACAATTATGGATCCGCAGTGTATTTTATGGCGGCCATACCTTACAAATCCTGATCACCCAAGCATAGGTATGCCTGCCTTGGGTCTTGAAATATGTCATGATATTTGTTGGATGTTCGTTTGTAGCTTCCGTCAGGTTCTCCGAGTCTATGCCCTTGCTTGCACGTCTACAAAGTATTTCAGTCATCAGTTCGCATCTTCTGACTTCATACTTTGGGGAGCATTCTGTTACATGTCAAAATTGCTCAACTGGATAAGTGTCGCATTGTCCCTATCAATCGTCGTAAGTGTCACATCATTCCTTACAACTTTCACAAGTGTCACAAGTTGGTCACTAGTGTCGCAAGCAATGTTCAGGCATAATGCCATGACTACGACACTGAGGAGGCACTTATAATATCGCATATGACTGATTTGAAGGAGGAGAACTGGTTTACTGGAGTAAAACAAATCTTGACACCTGAAAAGAGCCCAAAAACAAAGGTTTGGAGGGGGAGCGCTCCCCTACTTCAGCTCTAGAAGCACTGGCGCTCCCCTAGCATGCTCCAGGGAGCATTATAACGCTCCCCAACCCCTTTTGTAGGAGCGTTGCCCATATTGAGAGAGTTGGCGCTTCCCTAAGCCTTACCAGGGAGCGCTACAACGCTCTGAGGCCCCTTCTGAGGGAGCGCTCCCTATTCTGGGTCAGTTGTTGGTCCGTTGAGGAGAAAAAGGGGAGGATTATTCGAGATTAGGAGGTAGTTGTGCTCGAATTCTTGGTTTCATCAAGAGATCCCTGATCTAAGGAGAAGGTTCCCAACTTGTTGTAAAGATAACTCAAGAGGTTAAGCCCCTCTTAACCTATATAAACAAGCTCTATGATGGTGGAAAGGGGGAGAATTGAACATATGAAACTTATGATCTTGGAGGAAATTTACAGTCAGCCAAAGGAGAGTGATCAGTGAATCTGTTGTTATCCAGGTTGTGGATCTTTCAGGCAAGGTTTAGATGAAGGGGACTTGACGAAGTTGTCGCATTCGCATCTATGATTGTAAGCACTGCTGTCATTATTCTCATTAATATGACACGCTTGGCCCGTTTCTTTCTAGTTTGTGTCTGATGTTACATGAACATATCATTTTTTGATATATTTGTTTTCAAGCTAATGTCAATAGAGTAGGAAGTGGTCATATCTTGTTTTTCCCACAGAGCTCAGCAAGGAGCAAAGGATTGGAGCGCAACTTGGAGCGTGCAAGGAAAAACATCGATTAAGAGGTACTTTTTTTATCCTTCCATCTCATGTATTAGTTTAGATAGATTTGAAAGGAAGTCAGTGTCCACGTTAAGAATTTTTCTGTCTAGTTTTAAGGTCAATCCTTAGAGGTGATCTACCTGTCTGCAGGGAGATTTTCCTACAACAGTTATTAACCAAAAAATTTCAATTTAAGTCTCAAAAGCACAAGGATGGACCTCCAAATTAACAGTTCTTAGAAAATGAACTTGGCTATGAGAAATGGACTTTCAGGCTCATATAGGTTTTCAGAGTGTAGACTATGAGGAAGTAATTCTGAACTGACTCTTCGTACGGGATGAAAAGAAGCAAAGGATAATCATAGAGGTTTGAGCAGTGCCTCTGCGTAGCACAACACACACACAGAGGATGGGCTATTTCAGGCCTGTGACTTCAAAAGGCTATGACTAAACACAATAATCAAACTATGGATATGAGCGAAGATGTTTACAGAAATGCAAATATGGCTCCCATACTACCCTGCAATCTTAGCAAACCAAAAACCGAGCACAAATATCCTATGAAAATTAATATGTGAAGGAGGTTGCACAAGATGCCTGTGAAGTCCACAACTGTTGATCTCCTCAGTGCGAACCTAGGATGAGTTTGAGGAAAATTCATCCCTGAAATATCTCACATCATCGGATTTAGTGGGCATGTGATTATATGATCTGAACAGGCAAACTTACGCAACGCATCACTGCTGAACTTTCAAATTTAGAAACTGTTACCAATTATCATAAACACAATATCTTTTGAAAACATTTCAACCGACTTCAGGCACTGAAAACAAGGGTTAAGGTATCAGTCGTGGAAATCATGACTTGGAGTGGGTTCATGATAATCATGACCGGTGCTATGGAAATGCTTGTTGAGTGGGAAACATTCTCCAAATAAAAAATGATTGGACAGGTGAGTGGGGATGATGAGGTATGCATGCAAGGTCATGAGTGATGAGAGAGGTGTGTCACATCAGCCTGGTCATGGGAGGTATCAACCTAGGGATGAATCACGAGAGGGGACATAAAGAATAGACCATGAGCTCATAAGGGTTTAAGGACCAAAAATTGAATTGTGGATCAACACATGAGATATGACTCAAAGGTTTAGTCATCCTAAGGGGTCCTATCATAAATAACATTTAAAGTATGAGAAATTTATTTTAAATAGAAATTAAGAATCTAAGGTTTTTTTTTTAAACAAAAACAAACTCAGAGACCCAAGGCGACTTAGTGTGATAACAAATTGTATTCTGAAAAATATTCAAGAATATAAAGTAATATATTCCTATATTCCCTCAATATAGGATGCTTTGATTGATGTATACCCTTTACCTAATTTATGACAAGCTTGGAATATCCAGGTACAACTATCCTCCCTGCACCCAATTATTTCAAAGTCTTCAATCCAAAAATCAGTGCCTCATATTCAACCATGTTATTTGTGAAATCAAAAGAAAGTTTGTAAGAATAAATATTTGTGTCTATCTTGGGACGGTTAATCCATACACTAGATCCTGCTCCTTCTCTACTAGAATCTTTATCAAATCTCATGTTCCACATCTCATCCTCTTCATTGTTTTGATGATCTATAATTTCCTCTGTTTGATGATCAAATTTTTCTTTAATGGTCATAACATTCGTTGGCTCATCCTCTCCAAAAATCAAGTCATTATATAAAATAGAGGAACCAACCTCAGTATCTATAGAGTAAATAGGATGGTTATTTTGTCGAGTTTTTATACTCACCATGTACTTGAGAAGCACTTCTCTATACAACCTCCTTTCTTGGCCAAAAACATGGATAGTAGCATATGACATATCCATTTGAAAAGTCCCTTTCAAATTTGCAGCCCAAGATCTTGATAACAACATTGCAAATTTAGGAGGGATGTCAGCAACCACCACATCCATAATTAGTTTTTTTTATTGAATTTGAGACAGTGATACAACCAGATATTTGATTAAACCCAAGAATTTCACCTTTCTTGAGTCAAAGGAAAAAATATCCCTGTAAGGCCTTCTGATATCTAGGCCCAACTCATCCATGACTACCTTGGGCACCATATTATGTGATGCTCCTGAATCTAACATGGCATTATGTAAGTTCATGTCATGAATTTTAACACTAACATAGAAAGGAGAGACATAATCAACATCACCACTCTCCTCCACACATGGGCCAAACAAGATAACAGGGTGATCATCTTGCACATTCAAGGTGTCAGGGGATTCTTCCATTTTGAGCATCTTAATGATCTTATTTTTGTATTCACCATTTTTAATCAGCTCATTGAATGGAACATAAATTTTTATTTTAGCCATTTCACTTTCAAAATTAAAAGGAGATGGGACTTTTTCTACCTCTTTGATGACTACTTCCTTTATTGCCTCATGTAACTTCTTTGGGGGTTCTTCTTTGGATTTCCATTTCTCCACTGCATCCTTTGTTGAACTATATTTCTTAGGTTGGATTGAAGAAGGTGTATTGATCTGAAGTTACCTTGTAGAATTTTCCTTTGGGGGATTTGTAGGAACATTTTTGCTTCTTAGGTTGTAATGTTTCTTAAACCACATAACAACATTTTGAACTCCCTTCTTATACTCTTATGTTTCCATTGACAACATACCATAATTATCCTGCATAAACTTATCAATTTCATCCATAAATTGATCAGGTTCTTATTTAGTAAATAATACATTTGTTTATGTATCATCACAACAATGCATATTGTCTTCAATTGTTTTATCAAAATATTCATTTAAATAGTTTTTTTGGAAATAAGGTTTTATTTGTTGATCACCTTGATTTCTCTAGTCTCTTTTCCTGATCTGGGGAACTGGAGCCCTTCTAAATTTTTTATTTTTGAGCTGAAAATCGGTTTTCTCTCTGGTGGTAGGCTTATTATTCAAGGACATTATTTCCATGAATATTTCCATAGTTTTCGTCATAAAATCAAATTTATCATCTGATGATTGAGAAGTTGAGGACTGTGCTTCACCTTGGACCTTTTTCACATCTCTATCAGGATTATGTTTGATCTTCTATGAGGAAATTAGATTTACCTCCACTTCAATTGCATCACTCATCATGTCATACAGTGTATTGGATCTGCTTTCTCTCAACAACAAGGAAAAGTCACTTTCATAAGAATCAACATATCAAAGTTGGGCAGCTCTAGGAGGGGGTTTTACTTCAGTAGGAATTGAATTGTAAACTTTCATAAATCTGCTCGAAAACTATTGTGTTGTTTCATTAGGTGATATTTTGATGTTATTGTACCGATTTAACAATTGAAGAGGATTCTTATTGTCACCCCACCTTGCAAGGAAAAGTGTTTCAAAAGCTACAAAATCATGGATTCTTACTGTAGGAAGAGCTATGAACCATTTTCTGACTTCTTCTGAAATACTTTGTGCAAACAACCTTACATTTGCATCCTCATGATATACATCCTCTAGTTCAAAAAAATAATTAAACCAATCTAAATGTCTTTGGGCTGATACATTCTCTTCAACATCAAATGGTATGATTATATGATTATAATTTTGAGGTAAATCATGCAACTAGGTAGGAAATGAAAGAGGAACAAATATGGCATGGTTCTAGGAGAATTTTGAGCTATCTGAACAATTTGAGTGGAGATAGTATGAATAGTGATAGTCTGAATGGGAATAGTAGGAATCAAATACTGGATTTTCTTCTCATAAAAAATGATTTCATTAAAATCATATTCTAATCTAGATCTGAACAAGGTTTGTTCAAATTTTAAATCAAAGTCAAGGTCACCAATGCTTTTTACCCCGTCTTTGGGAAAATATATATTTTTGTCCAGGAAAGAAAATGATTTGATTGTCTTTTCTTTTCTTTTGTGTAAGAGTTTCTCAAGATCAGACACAGATGCTATAGGTTCGGGATCAGGGTTCCTTCTAGTGTAAATTCTCTTAGGAGCCCAAATTTCTTATTTTCTTAAAAAAAAAACTTTATGCTACTTATCTTATTAAATGAAGTCGTCGGGGTAAGAATAATTCAACCAATAAATGTATTTGATTTATTTTTACCCTTAGTAATCAAATTTAAATATTTTAGACGTTCTTTCCCAGGGAAAATTGTCAATTTCATCCTCAGCAATAGTGCCAAAATGTTAACTATGAGTAAATTGTTGGGATGAAGAAACAATCTACAAAGGTAACCTACAAACCAAATTTAATACTGGAAACTATCATTTCCAATCTATAGAGTGTTGTCTCTGAGACTTTATCAATGATAAACAAGTTTCTTTTGAACCGATGGCTGGATTTAGAAGTTTGAGATAGTTTTTTCAAGGTTGGAGTCAAACCTTGAAAACAAAATAAAACAATGTCTGGTAGGTAGAACTCCTTAGAGGAACAAAAGTTAAACAAGGTGATGAACTTCAGTGTTGAGTTTGATTATGTAGGGTGAAATAAGAACATAAACACATAATACAATTAGAGCATCATAAAAGGATTAATTATGATCTTTAGTTAAGAAGATAAAGACAATTTAAATCAATTAAGTCTAGAGCACCATTAGATAAATTATGGACTTTTACTTTACCAATTTAAAGAGAAGCAAAGTGCATATGATAGTAAGTACACAAGGAATACATACAAATACGAGCACAATCTTCATATCACCACCATTAGAATCTTTTTCATAAGGAGTTCAAGACTTATGCATTTGTATTTCTATTAGTTTCAGAAAATTACATTGAAGATAAAAAGATACTATACTTTTGTCTGCCCTTTACATCAAAATGGTAAACATATATAGAAAACTAAAGATGCACTTAGCTACTAGGATTCGAACTACTACATCATAGAGTTATGGATCTGGTTTCTTTCAAAGAGAACAATAACCTCTACAAGATTTACCAAAAATAGAAAACCCAATTTGCCAATCATAATATAACAAAAACACAATTTACAATCATAGATCCTTGAGAAAAATTTGATCATGTGGTTGTAGCGAGTCATCATATGCATTTCTAGACAACCATTTCACCCTCACGCAATGAATTTTGGTTACTTCTGCACAAATGTTGGCTACAAAATTTGTGTAGCGATTTCGGGTAGTGAGTATTCATGCTAAGGTTGCTCGCGTGAATCCTATTGGCAGTAAAGGATGGGATCATTCATCTTGTCCTTAGCTTCTTTATCCAATTTCACTCGTATTCGTAAGGTCCTATTTTCCTTTCTCAATGACAAGTTCTGTCTCTTCAAATTTCCTACCTGTCTCAACAAAGATGCATTCCTTTTCAACTTTGATTGCACATAAAAAATGATTGGACATGCATTGTCTATGGCTGGCCTGCATTTCTTGTAATGATTCATAATCCCTTGCTATGATATTCTATTTTCCTCCCTAATATTGATAATCTCATATTGAGCTTCTTTTAGTTGTGTATTCAACCATTTTATGTTCTTTTTCCCCCCTGTGAATGAAGTAGGAGATTTCTGACTTGCTTTACTCTATGGTGTTTGTGCTTCAGGAGTCCTTTATGTTAGATTTATTTTCAATTCTTTGCTATCCTTATAGAGTTGGGCTATAATATGTTGATCTTTCTTGAGTTTTTTCTGCATCTCTTTGACATCTGCATCTTTCTCCCCTGGTTTCACTTTCTCTTCATCAATCTCCTGGGATGCAAATTCAACAAATTATTTTTGAATTGTTGGTATGGGAAACCTCCTAGAAGATGACCTAGTGCGTAGTTTACTAGGAAAATGTGCCTCTTTAGGTTCATCATTGAATTTCAATTTTCTTCTTTTCTTCAAAACTGGATGACTGAGTGATGGATTATAAATATCTTTTCCTTTTCCTCTTTCAGCAACTCCTCCTCCCTTTACCCATGAACCATGAGATGTTGATTTCTCAGCAGACAAGGGAGTATCTCCTTTAGGATCCATGAAAATGTTTTCTGAAGTAAAAAAATAATATTGGTCCCTATTTAACTTTACATGATCTTCAACCACCAACAACTTCACCAAGGAAAAATAGAATAGGCTACTCTCTATCTGTTCACCTTCGGATTGGACTTTGTCTGCCATTTTTCCCAGGCTTCTAAATAGGAATAAGGGTAACTTTAGGGGGATTTTCCCTTTGAAATTCATGTGGATCCTGATGTGGCATTGATGTACCTTGTCAAACCTACCCGCATGATGGATTAACTTTAAAATTTTATCAAAAGGTTCCAAAAAATATTCACTGGGAATGGTGTCACCAATCTTTCAATTTCTCTATTCAAGTTTCATAAAATCAATATAAAATGAATTATCTAATGGAATACCTTTAAAACACTTCTATCCCTACATAGAAATCTCTGTAGCAGCTCATATGGTCTCCTATGACACTAGAAAATCGATCCCTATAATGGTTGCATTGACACCATCAAAGTTAAGAACAAACTTCATGGTTAGAAGCACATTATGCCCCTAAACCTTTTCACATAATATCATGCATCCAACTTGTTCAAAGGACACCTTGATTGTTGGGTTTGCGTTTACAAAATTCAAATTTTGTGGCTCAAACCTCACTACTTCCCCTCTTCTTACATTCTTTATTTTTCATTGAGGAGTTGTCATGATGCTGATATATGTCAACGTTGTGTGAACTGTAGGTGTGAAACAATAGATTGTAATAACCTCTGTGGAACAAAAATGGGAACAATAACCTTTGCACAACAAACAAGAGAAATAATGTATGGGCAAAAAATGAGAATAGTGACTTTGCACGGCGCCCAACAATAGGTAGCAACCGAAAACTCTGCACAACAAATGAATCAATAGTCAGAAACTTGACGCAGCAACAAACAATAGTACACAACTCTGTGCAGCAACAAAAAATAGTAGAAAAATCAGCGCAAAAATGAATAGTAGTATAAAACTCAGTGCAACAATAAACAGTAGTAGAACAATTTGGCGCAAAAATAAGGATGGAAAGAGTTTAACTCAAATGAAGGAAATTTGGTTATGTGAAAATCAAACTCGTTCCATAGGCTAATGTTTAATGGGCTCCAAGAAAGGCTCTTGAACAATGATTGAAACAAATGGAGAATGCGCGATAAAAAAATAGAATTAAATATTTACGTAGTGAATATCAACACACAGGTTTTGTGTAGCAACTAGCATCACACATCATTTTCCTAGCATAGAGCTTTGGAGCTTGTTGGAGAGGCTATGGATGAAGTACAGGTCTTGGAGACGACGGAGAAAAAAAAAAGGTGGGCAATATTTATGCTTGAATGGATAAGGAACCAAATTATGAAAAGGGAAGTGGTTATCCATAGCGAGAATAATTTTCAAGTTAAAGATTTGTGCAACGAACTTGCACAATGGGTACACCTTTGAAGTTTGCAATGATACAAATTATATGGAGTGCCATGATTGTTCCTTTTCTAACCTCATTATTAGGCCATGATGAACCATAATATCTTTTGACATGACATTCACCCTAACCTTTGATTCTAACTTAGCACATAATTTCCCACTTTTTAATGTGATTTGAGACTTAGGAAAGTGGACAATTACAACTCTAACATGATGAAATTTACACTCTTGAATATTTGTTTCTATGATGGAATTTTATGAAAAAGACAATACACCCTTTAAATCAACTTATGGATAAACCCCTTACTGACATTTCAAGCCATTCTTTATTTGATTATCAACCTCATAAACCTTGACAGACTAACTATGATTCATCTAGGAATGTCTTGATTTTCCCAAGATCATGGCATGAATTTGAAGACTTTGGACAAGCCTCTAACTCTAGCTATGAAAATCATGATGCAACTAACAATTGGATCAAATGGGGATGTTATCCTCCAAGTGAAATAGCAAAGAACAATAGGCCAAGTTCCTGACCATTGGGCTTTATTCGACTCAAAAGACTCTAAACTGACAAAAAAATTTATTTACAAGACTTTCGTGACACAACTTTGACTAAAATCAACATACACTTAGGGCCTTAACTTCGGGCTTCAATTTTCTATTGATTATTGAGTTGAAATGCTTCATATGAAAATAAAATGGTTATTTACAATGAAATGGAGAGTTTTTTTTTTTTAATCAAGATAGTGTTTGAGAAACCTTCTATTCACAGGTCCTCCACCAATTAGATCTCCATTGATCTCCTGCATCAAATAGGCATTGTTACCATGGTATGAAACGATCCTGAATGGTCCTAGACAAATATGGTCAAAATTTCCATGCCTCCCTCTGTCTTCATTCCTTGCATCCCACTTCAATACCAAATCATCCACCTTGAAATCATCTTCCTTAGTATTCCTATCGAAAGATATTTTCATTTTATCCTGATGCAATTGTGAGTTTGTGAAGACCTATTCTCTCATTTGGTACACATGGATTAGTTGGTTTATCCTTCTTAGAGAATCATTTGGTTCAACTTCCTGTTCTTGCAAAAGTCTCATCACTAACAACCCTAATGAGGTAGGAAAAATTGCCTGTGTACCATATACAATCTGAAAGGGTGATGTAGAAATAGACATTTTGGTGGTGATCCTATTAGCCCATAGTGTATAGATAATTGTTTTGTGCCAATATTTCTTATTTTCCTACAGAAGATTCTTAATAATTCTTGTCAAACTTTTTTTGGATGAATTAGCCAACCCATTACCATGTGGGTAATAAGTTGTGGAATGGCCAAGATTTATATTATAATCACTGCAAAATTTCTCCATTTTCTTGGACTTGAATTTTGTTGCCTTGTCAATAATGATCTTGACTGAACAACCAAATCTAGACAAAATATTGCTTTCTAGAAATTGAATGATAACAATATCAATAGCTTGCCTTGTGGGGACTACTTTAATCCATTTGGTGAAGTAGTATGTGGATATCAGTATCCACCTATGCTAAGATGAGGATGGTGGATGAATCTCTCCTATAAAATCAAGGCTCCATTTCTTGAATGGTGCTTCAACAGAGATGGGATTTAAAGGTAAAGGTTGCAACTTTCTTTTTCCATTGAAAATTTTCCATTCATGGAATATTGAAACTTCCTTGTATACATCGGAAAAAATACTAGGCCAATAGAACCCTTCCCTCAGTATTTTGTGTAGTGGTATTCCAATAATGGTCCCCCCCATAGTCACTGATCCAAATTTAGGAGTGGAACGAACTGATTAAGGGACTAAATACAATAAACACAGAGATATGGAGAATAACGCAAATATCTAGTGAAAAATATCTTCTATTAAATAATGAAGTAGGATTAAACTATAAAACTATTGAACTAAAACTTGCTTGATTGGTTTTAGCTATCTATGATAAGAGATGTGGCTACTACGCGCATCCTTCTAAGAAGAATGCATTACAATGAGTCTCCATATGCCTTTTTTATATTACTCATGAATGCCAAAACCCTAGACATCCAAAAACCTAAACCTAGAAGGTGAAACACAAAAAGTCATGTGGACCCTATAGGTAAGTTGGTGTAATTGGGTACCTCAACTTCCTAGGGCCGTAAATTTTGCATACGACCTCCTTTTTAGGCGTGTAATATCCCGTTGGAAAGGTCTTTTACATAAATACACATTCCGCCATAAAACGTTGACTTCATCTACAGTTTGACTATGGAGATCCAAAAAAACAATGTTTAGGGCCCCAAAATGACCACAAAAGTACAACAATATGTGATGACATGAAAACATACAAAATAATATAGTTGGATTAGGCGAGAGGCCACCCATATCCACCCGGAGTATGTGTGGGGCTTCTGAAAACCCTAGAAGTGTAGAACCCACAATTACAAAGTAGTACATAAGAACGTGTTGACCAAACATGGACACGAGGAGCCAGTTGGAATAGGTGGGTGGCCACCAATATCCACTTGGATCAATCATCCCCCATTAGGAAGAAATGGTCTCCATTGCATTGCATTCCCCCATTAGGTGAGGAAAATTTTGTTGGATTTGGTCCCGGGTGAGCCACTTTCCTTGGTGTAAGAGTTTCCCTGCCTTGATAATTCGATAAAGATGGATCTATTGCTGGCGAGTGCCCTTGACCTATGTTTCCACGAGCTGATCAGTGGATGCTTTTTCCATATAGTCAGGGTTGAGCTCTATTGGGGTCAATTGTTTTTCAATCTTATAAGTGTCCGATAATGGTAGAAAATATGGCCAAAGGAGGTCCACATTGAATACTGGATGAAAACCAAGGAAGGGTGGAGTGTTGAGCTCGAAAGCATTGCTACCCACATCCTTGGTGATAGTGTAAGGCCTATAAAAAAGTGGTTGAAGATTTCGATGGGGCCTGCTGAGATGCTCCTTCTGCAGATGTAACCATAATTTTTCGCCAACCTAAAACTGGTGTGGTACCCTGTGTTGATCATGGCGTTTCTTGTACTTAGCATTGGATTTCTGCAAAATCTCCTGGACCTATTGGTGGATGTGTTGATTCCACTCAATGAATCTGGTGGATTTCTAGATTGCAGAGTAATTAGGGGAAGAGACTTTCTGTGTGGTGGAAAGAGGGAGTGAAACATCATTGGGTCCCAAGGGTTGGAATCCTAGACCCACCTGAAATGGGCTAAGGTCAGTGGAACTATGAAGATCCATGTTGTAACTATTTTGGAAAAAGGGGAGACTCTCGCCCCATGTACATGGATGCTTAGAATTGTACATGCGCAGAATGTGCACAATCATCTGATTGATGACCTCAGTTTGGCCATCGATTTGGGGGTGTAAAGCAGTGGATTTTGTGAGCTTGGTGTTCAAAAGAGACCAGAGACATGACCAAAAGGTTTTGAGGAACCTATTATTTTGGTCGAAGATGATGATCTATGACATCCCAAAGTGGACCCACACTCATTCAAATAAGATCTTGGCAGTATCTATCATTGTGACATTCTTCTTACAGGATGTGAGGATGGCCATATTCGAAAATCGATCAATGACCACAAACACGCAGTCATTTACTTGCTTGGTGGATGGAAATCTAGACATGTAATCCATTGAGATGGATTCACAAGGCTTCTTGAGAATCATAAGAGGGGTATATAAGCCTTTCTTATTGATGGATGGCTTGGCAATGACATAGGAAGTGAAATATTTGATATACTTGTTGACGTCCTATCGAATTTTTGGCCAATAAAAATGTTTTTGAAGAACGACCAAAGTTTTCTCTACGCAAACATGTCCTACCACCCGACTGTAGTGGGATTCCCAAATCATCTTTGAACGCTTGCTTGTAGGAACACAAAGATGGACCAGGTGGCATAAGATTCTATCCTAAATGTGGAAATCAGTGAGAGTTGCGCCTATACCCAAGAGATGATATGTGGTGGAGAAGTTTGTATCTTGCTGATAAAGTTGGGGCCACTCAGAGGATTCATGTCCAAAGGAATGGATCATAGTGTTCAGTGCAACCATAGGGGGCCAACTAAGGCAATCAGTGACACAATTGGAGATACATGTATTATACTTTATTTTGAGATGAAACTGTTGTAGGTAGTGTAATGTCCCTGACCATCCATGATGGGCCATGCTACACCAGAGAACTCTTATTGTTCTCTCTGCAGAACATAATGTAACATACCCAACATCAAACTGAGCTATGCCACATAAATTTTTCGAATTGCATGCAATTAAAATATATACACACAGAACTCTTGCGGAAGCATTATAGATATATAAAATGTAAACATACAAATACATATATAAATACACAGATTCATGCTGAAATAACAGTAAACATATACATGCAGCATATACATGCAATACCCATTAAAATAAACACAATTACAACCACACATATGATAACCCATAAAAATAAGAACATAAATAACAATGTAGCAAGTAAATTTATCAAACAAACACTTATCTTGGTAAGAATGTCACCAACTATGTGCATACCTTCCACGAACCTGCCAGCCTTAGACCACACTGTTCATCACTCTCAATAGTGATTCACCCCCGAGCTGGGACTAAGCTCCACCTAGGTAAAGGGATTCCTAACCAGGATAAAGGAAAGACTATGTATCAGGTGCCAAATAAAACTAACAACCTACAATCCCTCATTCCCCACATGTCTGTCCCACCCTAGCAAGTGTGCCCCTTCTCTGCTCAACATTCCTTCAGCTTCCCCAATTCTTTTCCGGGCTTTAGAAACATGCCGAACAGGAAGTCCCAGAGCACTATAGTTGTAGTTTAGCACCTTCAGGAAATCAATTCCCAACAATTCTCTCACCTAGAGATAAATTTCTCATGGAACCAAAAACCTTCCTCTTCAATATCCCACATGCCTGACAACCCGCTTCTTCAATCTAGCTCCCAAGCTAACCAGCTACACGAACAAAAAAATGCTTATGGATACAGGATCAGGTACATTCATGAAGATACAAAAGATAGCTCAATGGGTGTGTGCCTGCTGATGGATGATTGACTCGATGACTGAATGATCGAAGGAATGATGGGAAGAATGATGGAAAAGATGGGAAAATGAACTAAGTCCCAACAATATGTATGCATGTCCCCAAATTGACACTTGTCACGTTGGGAACTACTTTGGCCCACTTGTCCCCAACTTTAGAACTTAGGATAAAATAATTATCCGTACTTTATGATTTAAGAAATATTAATATAATATTCATTTTTTTCTTAAGCTCCCTAGCTTAGCCCTTTTCCTTAACTTTTAGCCCCACCCTTTCCCTAACTAGTGGAGTTTAGTCCCCCATACTCTTTTATCATGGTCGGCCTACGCACAATGATGTATTTTATATTAATTATGAGACATATACAAAAATAGGCACATTGGCATTTAAAATATACGTTCTTCGGCCGAATCAAAACATAAGCATCCTAGATTATAATAACTAGCTCGCCAACCTATAAAAAAAACATATACACAAAAGGCTCCCTGGCCTCAAAATCACACACACTCAAGTTTTTGTGCACGGTATCCAAGAATGTGCACACTTCATCATTTTACTATGTAGTACAAGCACGCACTATGCCATGAAATGTGAATACAAAATGATATCAAATAGATCACCAGCTTAAGTACATTTTCATTTACATTACAATTGGGTTTGGCCTAGGGATATTACAATCCCCTCCCCTTATTTATGCACTGTCCTTAGTGCATCATGTACCCATATACAACAAAATTTCAAAAATCCTAAAAAGATGTGGTTATTCAGCCTGCATTGCATCCTCATGCTCCCAAGTAGTGTCCTCAGGACCGTACCATGTCCATTGGACCTTTACAAGCCCTATAGATTGATTCTGGAGCTGTTTGATTTTCCAGTCCAGAATGCACACCAGATGCACTTGGAATGCGCCTTATTGCTCCACCTGGATCAAATTCCAATCAATAACATGATTAGCATCAGGTATATATTTCTTGAGAAATGATACATGGAATACATCATGAACAGACATAGATGCAGGAAAT
>JZKD02S2247703.1:18620-36929 GCA_000966675.3 Picea glauca
GTGTGTGTTGGAACAAAGGACCACCGAAAGGAAGCTTGCGACATCAAGGTGATCTGGTTGTATCTTCTACTTTCATATTAATATAATATAGTGGCATGTCCCTTTCCCATAAAATTACTCTTATTTTATTGCATAATTCCTTGATTATATGAATAGGTCGTCATTGAATATACTTTACTATCTTCACTTTTGTTGGTTTGTGTTTTCTTGGATTTGATCTCACAAGAGCACCAGAGTGAAGTAGGAACAACAAATACCTAAGGAAGCGATATAAAGGTATGTCATTCATTCCTCCTTTGGTAGTAAATTCAATGATAGTTTCTTAGGGAAAGCGTCATGTCCTGTCCTGTTTTTTTCTAAATCCAGGTGGATATAGGGAGATTTGTTAGTGTCTGCATATACCAATTTATACAGTAACAAAATTGGCGACTCCATTAGGGATACAACACATTTTGTAGTTTTTTGTTGGCCATTTGCTCTCAACCTACTTTTTTCATTACCAACCAGTCTATGAGTCTGTAAGAGACCCTTATAGACTCTCTCGACCCAGAATTTCACTCAAAAATTTTGTCCTTTTTCAAAAATTTTCTTGATTACAAACCTTCTCGCACTGTACCTCTCTATGAGCTGTGAGAATCATTGATGTTCGCACCCTACTATTCAATCCAGTGCGACCTTCTTGCACCCTTCCTGTATATAGACTACGTGAATCCCTAATTCTTGCACTGTATCCCACTACCAGGTTGCGAACTCATTTGAAAAAGTTTCAGATTAGGTCTTCTAGTCTTTTTGATGCCCATATTTGTTTTTGTATCTGGAGATAACTTATTTTGCTAGTGTTTGATTGTTTCTTGACTTCAAATCTTGCGGTTGAATAGTTTTCAGAGATCTAAAACTCTTCTTACTCTTTTTCTCAATTTTTGCTTCTTGACCTTTTATCAACAAGGGTATAATCTCAGATTTTGTGATCTAAGTTCTTGTTTGATCAAAATACTTTGATTGGATTATAAGTTGGGATTAATTGTCCTTTTAGATTGCTTGTTGCTTGAAAATTTTTGTTCGTGTGCATTTGAGGAAATTTTTTCTTGTCAGTTTGTTATTTTTATCTTCATTGAAAGATCAATTTGGGTGTTGTTGAGTATCTTCTTTCCATTGGTTGCTTACTTTTTCTTAGTTCCATTCCCATTTTTGGTTTTATAAAAATAAAAATAAAAATTTAAGTCTTTTTCTTTTAAGCAATCATTTATTCAGAAAATATTGAAAGAGAACGAATAGTGAATTTACATTGTCAATGATTGTTTGGTATTACATTTCAAAAGAGATCATGCATCATAGTTTGCATTGTTCCAAAATAATCCTCTTTCCCTACTATAGATAGAATTCATCAAACAAAAATTTGTACCATTCATTTCTATTTACGCATTGTTGGGTCAGAGTCTTATACAACATTGGTTTCATTTCCGTCTCCCTCTTGCATAACAACAACCTTTAATAATATTGCACAAATTTAAAATTCAACTAGTAACTTTTTATGGGCTCTTTTGCACCAACAATAGCTAGGCTAGAGATTTTGGAATAGGCAATGAGACACACTCTCCAAAGCGTAAAACACACAATAGTATCTTGTGATAGGGAGTGTCAAATTCCATTTGCAACATTTTGTCCTGGGAATCCCTTCACACACAAGGGTCAAACCTGAGGTCGCATTGAGATTGACAGAGTTACTCACACTACTTTGTTGATCTCGATGTAGAGATTGCACGTATTATGGGGGTCGCTTGGAGGTATACCCACAATGATGAGTGGAAGCCTCTCAAGTTGATTTCGGGCTAGATACCCTACCCTTGCATGTGGATCGGAGTGTTGACTGTTCCCCCAAGCATCATTTTTTTTTGTGGTAACTTTAGTAGCCTATCTTCTTAGCATCCTACACAAAGTGACTATGGAGGGGTAAGTCCTCACGATACATAGAATCGACGTTGTCTAGACTCACTCAGGATCCTTGGAGGGTATACCCATGATTATGTGTGGGAGCTTGCACCAAGGTGTAAGTCCATTAAGCAGGTCGTCAACGCAACTTTTCCACCCTAGCCCAGCCCCTTATTGTCTCGATGTCATGACATTGGATTTCATCACCAACTAGTCATCTCGGAATAGGAAGGTCTTTCTTGTTTGGTTTTGATTCCTAGATTTTACTAGTGCATGTTGTTTGTTTCCATAAGTTGGCCATAGAATTTATTTCGTGATATTTTCGCTTGATCACCATTGACTCTCCACACCATTCACGTAGAATGCAATGACTACCCCCAGAAGATCTGGAAGGTTCTCAACCCTTGCCTACCAACTCATCGGAGGGCTCTCCTCAATAGAGTGAAGTCCAGGACATTGCCACTCCATGACTGGAAAGAACCGACTCTTTATAACAGTTCTGAATTGCAGATTCTCGAGAGGGATTGCGAATTACTCCCAACTCTATGAGATGTATTTTTCGAGTGAATTCATCCAGAGATATTATTGTTGAGACTTCTGTATTACCAACTGCACCTTTCATAGGCCCTGAAGGTCAATATCCTTTTTGGACTACTTGAATTTTTAGACGGGATCTCTTTGGCTCAGGAGCAGGAATTGATATCACTATCCCACCTGAGTCGCTCGAAACATCTGATCCAGATGCAATACCTTTTACTACTGTCTATTATTTCCCTAGTTTGGATGCTCAGCTAGTCGACCATATCTTGATTGTCCCCCTTCAAATGGACCATTATACAATGGTCCCAGATACTACTAATCTTCACACCAGGAATACGGTGGCTAACCAATCCCCCATTGGCACACCACTTTCACCCAGACTCACCCCAATGCTTCCTCCCATATATCATGGGTTGAATGCTTCTATTACCATTCCTACACAAATCCCATCGGGGACTCCTGAAATTTCCACTCCTTCTAGGCACCATCTTGTTCCTAGTTTTATTCCAACACTTCCTCGACCCCCTTCTAGTGGGTCTCTTCCATCCCCTATTGGAGGAACCGACCCTAGTGGCACCGTTTAGTCTTTCACAACTAATTACTAGATTCCTGTTGGTGGACATTTTCACCCAGGAGGTCAAATCCCAATTGGGACAAAACCTCCGATTGGAGGGAAACCCCCACCTACCCCACCCACTAGACAAAACATACCTACAGACTTGGCCCAGTATTGGAACTATCTTATCCGAAATAATCCTGAATCAATTGGGGGGAAACAAACTCAAACTAACTCTTTCATACCCCCTAGTATAGTTCAACCATATCCAGGTCCATCCAATTCCATTTTGGGCTTGAACGTTGGACCCAACGTCCCTGTTCAAGGGAACCTCCCTAACCAATAAAACCTTATAAATTACATGCCTCCGTACCAACAACTGAATCTGCCTGGATGTTCGCATTATATGAAAACTTCTTATGGTCCTACTGGTATACATATGGGACTTCCTCCCCAAAGTAACTAGTACCCCCATGTGAATAGACAGTTACCTTTCTTAGCCACCCTGGACCTCCCTGATTCGTCTAGAATTTTAAACGATCCTATCCATCACTCTCCTCAATGGCCTGCCATATCGGCCAAACTACCTTCCGACATTCCTAAGTTCGATGGTAAACTAGGAGAAGACCCAAACAATCATGTAATGAATTTCCACCTTTGGTGTTCATCCAACTCCTTGATGGATGACTCTATTCGATTACATCTNCGACATCAAGGTGATCTGGTTGTATCTTCTACTTTCATATTAATATAATATAGTGGCATGTCCCTTTCCCATAAAATTACTCTTATTTTATTGCATAATTCCTTGATTATATGAATAGGTCGTCATTGAATATACTTTACTATCTTCACTTTTGTTGGTTTGTGTTTTCTTGGATTTGATCTCACAAGAGCACCAGAGTGAAGTAGGAACAACAAATACCTAAGGAAGCGATATAAAGGTATGTCATTCATTCCTCCTTTGGTAGTAAATTCAATGATAGTTTCTTAGGGAAAGCGTCATGTCCTGTCCTGTTTTTTTCTAAATCCAGGTGGATATAGGGAGATTTGTTAGTGTCTGCATATACCAATTTATACAGTAACAAAATTGGCGACTCCATTAGGGATACAACACATTTTGTATTTTTTTGTTGGCCATTTGCTCTCAACCTACTTTTTTCATTACCAACCAGTCTCTGAGTCTGTAAGAGACCCTTATAAACTCTCTCAACCCAGAATTTCACTCAAAAATTTTGTCCTTTTTCAAAAATTTTCTTGATTACAAACCTTCTCGCACTGTACCTCTCTATGACCTGTGAGAATCATTGATGTTCGCACCCTACTATTCAATCCAGTGCGACCTTCTTGCACCCTTCCTGTATCTAGACTACGAGAATCCCTAATTCTTGCACTGTATCCCACTACCAGGTTGCGAACTCATTTGCAAAAGTTTCGGATTAGGTCTTCTAGTCTTTTTGATGCCCAGATTTGTTTTTTTATCTGGGGAGAACTTCTTTTGCTAGTGTTTGATTGTTTCTTGACTTCAAATATTGCGGTTGAATAGTTTTCAGAGATATAAAACTCTTCTTACTCTTTTTCTCAATTTTTGCTTCTTGACCTTTTATCAACAAGGGTATAATCTCAGATTTTGTGATCTGAGTGCTTGTTTGATCAAAAGACTTTGATTGGATTATAAGTTGGGATTAATTGTGCTTTTAGATTGCTTGTTGCTTGAAAATTTTTGTTCGTGTGCATTTGAAGAAATTTTTTCTTGTCAGTTTGTTATTTTTATCTTCATTGAAAGATCAATTTGGGTGTTGTCGAGTATCGTCTTTCCATTGGTTGCTTACTTTTTCTTAGTTCCATTCCCATTTTTGGTTTTATAAAAATAAAAATAAAAATTTAAGTCTTTTTCTTTTAAGCAATCATTTATTCAGAAAATATTGAAAGAGAACGAATAGTGAATTTACATTGTCAATGATTGTTTGGTATTACATTTCAAAAGAGATCATGCATCATAGTTTGCATTGTTCCAAAATAATCCTCTTTCCCTACTATAGATAGAATTCATCAAACAAAAATTTGTACCATTCATTTCTATTTACGCATTGTTGGGTCAGAGTCTTATACAACATTGGTTTCATTTCCGTCTCCCTCTTGCATAACAACAACCTTTAATAATATTGCACAAATTTAAAATTCAACTAGTAACTTTTTATGGGCTCTTTTGCACCAACAATAGCTAGGCTAGAGATTTTGGAATAGGCAATGAGACACACTCTCCAAAGCGTAAAACACACAATAGTATCTTGTGATAGGGAGTGTCAAATTCCATTTGCAACATTTTGTCCTGGGAATCCCTTCACACACAAGGGTCAAACCTGAGGTCGCATTGAGATTGACAGAGTTACTCACACTACTTTGTTGATCTCGATGTAGAGATTGCACGTATTATGGGGGTCGCTTGGAGGTATACCCACAATGATGAGTGGAAGCCTCTCAAGTTGATTTCGGGCTAGATACCCTACCCTTGCATGTGGATCGGAGTGTTGACTGTTCCCCCAAGCATCATTTTTTTTTGTGGTAACTTTAGTAGCCTATCTTCTTAGCATCCTACACAAAGTGACTATGGAGGGGTAAGTCCTCACGATACATAGAATCGACGTTGTCTAGACTCACTCAGGATCCTTGGAGGGTATACCCATGATTATGTGTGGGAGCTTGCACCAAGGTGTAAGTCCATTAAGCAGGTCGTCAACGCAACTTTTCCACCCTAGCCCAGCCCCTTATTGTCTCGATGTCATGACATTGGATTTCATCACCAACTAGTCATCTCGGAATAGGAAGGTCTTTCTTGTTTGGTTTTGATTCCTAGATTTTACTAGTGCATGTTGTTTGTTTCCATAAGTTGGCCATAGAATTTATTTCGTGATATTTTCGCTTGATCACCATTGACTCTCCACACCATTCACGTAGAATGCAATGACTACCCCCAGAAGATCTGGAAGGTTCTCAACCCTTGCCTACCAACTCATCGGAGGGCTCTCCTCAATAGAGTGAAGTCCAGGACATTGCCACTCCATGACTGGAAAGAACCGACTCTTTATAACAGTTCTGAATTGCAGATTCTCGAGAGGGATTGCGAATTACTCCCAACTCTATGAGATGTATTTTTCGAGTGAATTCATCCAGAGATATTATTGTTGAGACTTCTGTATTACCAACTGCACCTTTCATAGGCCCTGAAGGTCAATATCCTTTTTGGACTACTTGAATTTTTAGACGGGATCTCTTTGGCTCAGGAGCAGGAATTGATATCACTATCCCACCTGAGTCGCTCGAAACATCTGATCCAGATGCAATACCTTTTACTACTGTCTATTATTTCCCTAGTTTGGATGCTCAGCTAGTCGACCATATCTTGATTGTCCCCCTTCAAATGGACCATTATACAATGGTCCCAGATACTACTAATCTTCACACCAGGAATACGGTGGCTAACCAATCCCCCATTGGCACACCACTTTCACCCAGACTCACCCCAATGCTTCCTCCCATA
The DNA here is from genome assembly GCA_000966675.3 of Picea glauca. Taxonomy (NCBI): domain Eukaryota; kingdom Viridiplantae; phylum Streptophyta; class Pinopsida; order Pinales; family Pinaceae; genus Picea; species Picea glauca. The sequence continues at coordinate 25,187 of JZKD02S2247703.1, forward strand.
TATCATGGGTTGAATGCTTCTATTACCATTCCTACACAAATCCCATCGGGGACTCCTGAAATTTCCACTCCTTCTAGGCACCATCTTGTTCCTAGTTTTATTCCAACACTTCCTCGACCCCCTTCTAGTGGGTCTCTTCCATCCCCTATTGGAGGAACCGACCCTAGTGGCACCGTTTAGTCTTTCACAACTAATTACTAGATTCCTGTTGGTGGACATTTTCACCCAGGAGGTCAAATCCCAATTGGGACAAAACCTCCGATTGGAGGGAAACCCCCACCTACCCCACCCACTAGACAAAACATACCTACAGACTTGGCCCAGTATTGGAACTATCTTATCCGAAATAATCCTGAATCAATTGGGGGGAAACAAACTCAAACTAACTCTTTCATACCCCCTAGTATAGTTCAACCATATCCAGGTCCATCCAATTCCATTTTGGGCTTGAACGTTGGACCCAACGTCCCTGTTCAAGGGAACCTCCCTAACCAATAAAACCTTATAAATTACATGCCTCCGTACCAACAACTGAATCTGCCTGGATGTTCGCATTATATGAAAACTTCTTATGGTCCTACTGGTATACATATGGGACTTCCTCCCCAAAGTAACTAGTACCCCCATGTGAATAGACAGTTACCTTTCTTAGCCACCCTGGACCTCCCTGATTCGTCTAGAATTTTAAACGATCCTATCCATCACTCTCCTCAATGGCCTGCCATATCGGCCAAACTACCTTCCGACATTCCTAAGTTCGATGGTAAACTAGGAGAAGACCCAAACAATCATGTAATGAATTTCCACCTTTGGTGTTCATCCAACTCCTTGATGGATGACTCTATTCGATTACATCTATTTCAGCGAACTCTCACGGGTTCCGCTGCGAAGTGGTATATAGAATTGTCTCGAGGCTTCTTCACTGACTTTACCACCCTCGCCATAGATTTCCTCACCCACTACCAGTTACCGATCCGATATGAAATGGGGACATAAATTTTGAGTTCTTTCAAACAAACCAAAGCCACTCATATCTCTGATCACATTCATGAGTGGCGACGATGAAGACATCTCATCAAACTTAAGGCTTCCCGATCCGTTACTGGAAGAGTGGTTCACAAAATCATTCATGAATGATATCTCTTGTTACATCGCCATAGGTGGAGTTGTCACAAAAGAATAGGCGATCAGTCATGCTCAATAACTTGACCTCGTTTACTCACAAACAACTACTCTTTACAATTTTCTCCCCAATGCACCTCGTCCTTCTACTACTGCTTCTTCAACTACCCATGTTTCTTCTCATGCGGATGATGGTGTGATTGGCACTTTCCACACCCAACCCCACTCCGCACAAGCATCTACCACCAAACCCAAGTCCGTTTCTTCTAATGTTCAAGATGCTTCGTCTCCTACTCCTCCTTCCGACAAGACTTCTGAGGTGAACTCTGTTCAATCCACCCCTGTCGAAAAGAATAAATCTAGAAAAGGGAAGGGTAAAAATAAGGAGGATAAAAATAATCCGCCATCTGAGAAGACAAAAACACAACCTATTGATGATAAGGATAAGAACAAACCCTGATATCATTGTCTTATCTATGGTGATGATCACTACACTAAGGATTGTCCGAGACGAGCTAAGCTTAGTAAGTTCCTTCAAGGGACTCTGAAACTGCCTACCTCGGTCGTCTTGTCACAACCCTTTCCTTCTCAACAATAGGACCAATTTGTCATTCATGACCAACCTTCCCCCTCCAATACATCCTATGTCTTAATGTCTACAGGTGATTCAAAGAAGAACGACATCACACTTATCACTCGAGCCAAAGACTATTCTTCCTCCAAAGAGAAGGTTGATGAAATACCTCCTTCCTTGGTCCAAACATCTCCATCGGCTCCACCTACCAATGGCCCTCTTCATCTCAAATGACTAAGCCTAGACACAGTTCTTTGCCCTCCCCCGAAGGGTGTTGTTCAAAAGTCTGCTTTCAATCCTCATGTGCGTGTTGCCCAAAACTACAATATTGTAGAAGATCTGGCCCAAGCATCGTCTACGATGTCAGCCTTTGAAGTCCTTCAAAGTTGTCCCACACAACGGAAGGCACTATTGAAATCTATTGGTGGAATTGACCCTACCGATACAAATTTAATAATTTTTGACTTGGAAGATCACATTCCAAGGTTACCCCCTCAACTCGCATTTCAAATACAAGTTATTGTCTCTAACAAAAACATTTGTAGAATAGTTATTGATGAGGGTGCCTCGATGTGTGTCATGTATGTTACCTGCTGGAAGACCATCGACTCTCCTCCCTTAACCGAATCACACAACACACTCAAATCTTTTAATGGCTTTGGGTTTAAGCCTTACAGTGTCCTCCCTTCATTGCCTATTACGTTATAAGGAAAAATGGTCAACGTTGAACTTGAGGTCTTTGACGCTCCTCTCGATTACAACTTTGTACTTGGTCATAGCTGGATCGATTCCATGCATGCAGTTGTGTCCACTCTTTTCTGTGTCGTACGTTTCCCACATCAAGGAAAAGTAATTATGGTGGACCAATTGGCCTTATTTAACTCTGATACACATACCGACAACATACCTTTCATTGCAAAAACACCCCCTAGATATGAGAACGTCAGTGTGGGTCTTCTTAAAGATTCCTCTTTGATGGGTACTTTCCCCATTCCACCACCCGATGTTCCACATCCATTTGTCGCCTCGATAAACATGATTTCCATCTCTTTTTGAGAAACCCCTACATCTTATGACCTGTGGATAGTACCCAACCCTGGTGATCATCTTCACTATGGCGAAAAAATGCCTTTAAGTCCAGTCGAATCTGCTTATCAAGCCATTCAATCGACAACCTCTTCTACCCCCTCTCTTGGTGATCTATCTCTAGATCCTTTCCATGTCATTTTTCCTACAGACGAGATGATTATGTTTGTTATGTCCATGGAAGATACCCCTTGGGACGATGGACATCATCATTCCATTATCTTCCTGGAACAACACACCATTGAGAGTTACCAATGGATCTCAAACCCGTCGACCGTTGTCATCATTTCGTCCATTCCCGAGTCTACAGAAGATGTGTTCTACAAAGGGAAATTAAGTAATATCTCACCCACCATCCCCCTCAACATATCCATTAAACCTGGAGTTATCAAAAATGTGCATATCAAAGTTTCATGTTATAATGATGAATTTGTCACCTACAAGTCTCTTTTTCAATAATTTCATGACGTCTTCGCATGGAGCTATGAAGAAATGTCAGGTATTGACCCCGACATTGTTGTACACGAGATTAAGACATACTCGGGCACTAAACCCATCCGGCAATGACTTCGTCTGGTCCACCCACGTAAAGAGGTTGCTATCAAGCTTGAAGTTGAGAAACTTCTTAAAGATGGATTTATTTATCCTGTGGCTCTAACTGAATAGGTTTCCAATATTGTTTCGGTTAGCAAAAAACAAGGTACGATCCGTGTGTGCGTTGATTATAGGGATATTAAAAAAGCTTGTCCTAAAGACAACTTTCCCACCCCCTTCGTTGACCATATCGTCGACGATTGTGCTAGGAATGAAATCTTATCTTTGATGGATGGTTTCTCTGGATATAATCAAATCAATATCGTACTCGCTGGCCAACACAAGACAGCTTTTATTTGTCCTTGGGGAACTTTTTCCTACCAGAAACTACCCTTTGGTTTAAAGAATGCCAGTGTGACTTTTCAACGTGTTATGTCTTATGCCTTTCATGATATAAAGAAAATTGTCCAACCATATGTCGATGACCTACCGACTCATNTCTTTCCATTGGTTGCTTACTTTTTCTTAGTTCCATTCCCATTTTTGGTTTTATAAAAATAAAAATAAAAATTTAAGTCTTTTTCTTTTAAGCAATCATTTATTCAGAAAATATTGAAAGAGAACGAATAGTGAATTTACATTGTCAATGATTGTTTGGTATTACATTTCAAAAGAGATCATGCATCATAGTTTGCATTGTTCCAAAATAATCCTCTTTCCCTACTATAGATAGAATTCATCAAACAAAAATTTGTACCATTCATTTCTATTTACGCATTGTTGGGTCAGAGTCTTATACAACATTGGTTTCATTTCCGTCTCCCTCTTGCATAACAACAACCTTTAATAATATTGCACAAATTTAAAATTCAACTAGTAACTTTTTATGGGCTCTTTTGCACCAACAATAGCTAGGCTAGAGATTTTGGAATAGGCAATGAGACACACTCTCCAAAGCGTAAAACACACAATAGTATCTTGTGATAGGGAGTGTCAAATTCCATTTGCAACATTTTGTCCTGGGAATCCCTTCACACACAAGGGTCAAACCTGAGGTCGCATTGAGATTGACAGAGTTACTCACACTACTTTGTTGATCTCGATGTAGAGATTGCACGTATTATGGGGGTCGCTTGGAGGTATACCCACAATGATGAGTGGAAGCCTCTCAAGTTGATTTCGGGCTAGATACCCTACCCTTGCATGTGGATCGGAGTGTTGACTGTTCCCCCAAGCATCATTTTTTTTTGTGGTAACTTTAGTAGCCTATCTTCTTAGCATCCTACACAAAGTGACTATGGAGGGGTAAGTCCTCACGATACATAGAATCGACGTTGTCTAGACTCACTCAGGATCCTTGGAGGGTATACCCATGATTATGTGTGGGAGCTTGCACCAAGGTGTAAGTCCATTAAGCAGGTCGTCAACGCAACTTTTCCACCCTAGCCCAGCCCCTTATTGTCTCGATGTCATGACATTGGATTTCATCACCAACTAGTCATCTCGGAATAGGAAGGTCTTTCTTGTTTGGTTTTGATTCCTAGATTTTACTAGTGCATGTTGTTTGTTTCCATAAGTTGGCCATAGAATTTATTTCGTGATATTTTCGCTTGATCACCATTGACTCTCCACACCATTCACGTAGAATGCAATGACTACCCCCAGAAGATCTGGAAGGTTCTCAACCCTTGCCTACCAACTCATCGGAGGGCTCTCCTCAATAGAGTGAAGTCCAGGACATTGCCACTCCATGACTGGAAAGAACCGACTCTTTATAACAGTTCTGAATTGCAGATTCTCGAGAGGGATTGCGAATTACTCCCAACTCTATGAGATGTATTTTTCGAGTGAATTCATCCAGAGATATTATTGTTGAGACTTCTGTATTACCAACTGCACCTTTCATAGGCCCTGAAGGTCAATATCCTTTTTGGACTACTTGAATTTTTAGACGGGATCTCTTTGGCTCAGGAGCAGGAATTGATATCACTATCCCACCTGAGTCGCTCGAAACATCTGATCCAGATGCAATACCTTTTACTACTGTCTATTATTTCCCTAGTTTGGATGCTCAGCTAGTCGACCATATCTTGATTGTCCCCCTTCAAATGGACCATTATACAATGGTCCCAGATACTACTAATCTTCACACCAGGAATACGGTGGCTAACCAATCCCCCATTGGCACACCACTTTCACCCAGACTCACCCCAATGCTTCCTCCCATATATCATGGGTTGAATGCTTCTATTACCATTCCTACACAAATCCCATCGGGGACTCCTGAAATTTCCACTCCTTCTAGGCACCATCTTGTTCCTAGTTTTATTCCAACACTTCCTCGACCCCCTTCTAGTGGGTCTCTTCCATCCCCTATTGGAGGAACCGACCCTAGTGGCACCGTTTAGTCTTTCACAACTAATTACTAGATTCCTGTTGGTGGACATTTTCACCCAGGAGGTCAAATCCCAATTGGGACAAAACCTCCGATTGGAGGGAAACCCCCACCTACCCCACCCACTAGACAAAACATACCTACAGACTTGGCCCAGTATTGGAACTATCTTATCCGAAATAATCCTGAATCAATTGGGGGGAAACAAACTCAAACTAACTCTTTCATACCCCCTAGTATAGTTCAACCATATCCAGGTCCATCCAATTCCATTTTGGGCTTGAACGTTGGACCCAACGTCCCTGTTCAAGGGAACCTCCCTAACCAATAAAACCTTATAAATTACATGCCTCCGTACCAACAACTGAATCTGCCTGGATGTTCGCATTATATGAAAACTTCTTATGGTCCTACTGGTATACATATGGGACTTCCTCCCCAAAGTAACTAGTACCCCCATGTGAATAGACAGTTACCTTTCTTAGCCACCCTGGACCTCCCTGATTCGTCTAGAATTTTAAACGATCCTATCCATCACTCTCCTCAATGGCCTGCCATATCGGCCAAACTACCTTCCGACATTCCTAAGTTCGATGGTAAACTAGGAGAAGACCCAAACAATCATGTAATGAATTTCCACCTTTGGTGTTCATCCAACTCCTTGATGGATGACTCTATTCGATTACATCTTTTTCAACGAACTCTCGCGGGTTCCGCTGCGAAGTGGTATATAGAATTGTCTCGAGGCTTCTTCACTGACTTTAACACCCTCGCCATAGATTTCCTCACCCACTACCAGTTACCGATCCGATATGAAGTGGGGACATAAATTTTGAGTTCTTTCAAACAAACCAAAGCCACTCATATCTCTGATCACATTCATGAGTGGCGACGATGAAGACGTCTCATCAAACTTAAGGCTTCCCGATCCGTTACTGGAAGAGTGGTTCACGAAATCATTCATGAATGATATCTCTTGTGACATCGCCATAGGTGGAGTTGTCACAAAAGAATAGGCGATCAGTCATGCTCAATACCTTGACCTCGTTTACTCACAAACAACTACTCTTTACAATTTTCTCCCCAATGCACCTCGTCCTTCTACTACTGCTTCTTCAACTACCCCTGTTTCTTCTCATGCAGATGATGGTGTGATTGGCACTTTCCACACCCAACCCCACTCCGCACAACCATATACCACCAAACCCAAGTCCGTTTCTTCTAATGTTCAAGATGCTTCGTCTCCTACTCCTCCTGCCGACAAGACTTCTGAGGTGAACTCTGTTCAATCCACCCCTGTCGAAAAGAATAAATCTAGAAAAGGGAAGGGTAAAAATAAGGAGGATAAAAATAATCCACCATCTGAGAAGACAAAAACACAACCTATTGATGATAAGGATAAGAAAAAACCCTGATATCATTGTCTTATCTATGGTGATGATCACTACACTAAGGATTGTCCGAGACGAGCTAAGCTTACTAAGTTCCTTCAAGGGACTCTGAAACTGCCTACCTCAGTCGTCTTGTCACAACCCTTTCCTTCTCAACAATAGGCCCAATTTGTCATTCATGACCAACCTTCCCCCTCCAATACATCCTATGTCTTAATGTCTACAGGTGATTCAAAGAATGACGACATCACACTTACCACTCGAGCCAAAGACTATTCTTCCTCCAAAGAGAAGGTTGATGAAATACCTCCTTCCTTGGTCCAAACATCTCCATCGGCTCCACCTACCAATGGTCCTCTTCATCTCAAATGACTAAGCCTAGACACAGTTCTTTGCCCTCCCCCGAAGGGTGTTGTTCAAAATTCTGCGTTCAATCCTCATGTGCGTGTTGCCCAGAACTACAGTATTGTAGAAGATCTGGCCCAAGCATCATCTACGATGTCAGCCTTTGAAGTCCTTCAAAGTTGTCCCACACAACGGAAGGCACTATTGAAATCTATTGGTGGAATCGACCCTACCGATACAAATTTAATAATTTTTGACTTGGAAGATCACATTCCAAGGTTACCCCCTCAACTCGCATTTCAAATACAAGTTATTGTCTCTGACAAGAACATTTGTAGAACAGTTATTGATGAGGGTGCCTCGATGTGTGTCATGTATGTTACCTGCTGGAAGACCATCGACTCTCCTCCCTTAACCGAATCACACAACACACTCAAAGCCTTTAATGGCTTTGGGTTTAAGCCTTACAGTGTCCTCCCTTCATTTCCTATTACGTTAGAAGGAAAAATGGTCAACGTTGAAGTTGAGGTCTTTGACGCTCCTCTCGATTACAGCTTTGTACTTGGTCATAGCTGGATCGATTCCATGCGTGCAGTTGTGTCCACTCTTTTCTGTGTCGTACGTTTCCCACATCAAGGAAAAGTAATTATGGTGGACCAATTGGCCTTATTTAACTCTGATACACATACCGACAACATACCTTTCATTGCAAAAACACCCCCTAGATATGAGAACGTCAGTGTGGGTCTTCTTAAAGATTCCTCTTTGATGGGTACTTTCCCCATTCCACCACCCGATGTTCCACATCCATTTGTCGCCTCGATAAACATGATTTCCACCTCTTTTTGAGAAACCCCTACATCTTATGACCTGTGGATAGTACCCAACCCAGGTGATCATCTTCACTATGGCGAAAAAATGCCTTTAAGTCCAGTCGAATCTTCTTATCAAGCCATTCAATCGACAACCTCTTCTACCCCCTCTCTTGGTGATCTATCTCTAGATCCTTTCCATGTCATTTTTCCTACAGATGAGCTGATTATGTTTGTCATGTCCATGGAAGATACCCCTTGGGACGATGGACATCATCATTCCATTCTCTTCCTGGAACAACACACCATTGAGAGTTACCAATGGATCTCAAACCCGTCGACCGTTGTCATCATTTCTTCCATTCCCGAGTCTACAGAAGATGTGTTCTACAAAGGGAACTTAAGTAATATCTCACCCACCATCCCCCTCAACATATCCATTAAACCTGGAGTTATCAAAAATGTGCATATCAAAGTTTCATGTTCTAATGATGAAGTTGTCACCTACAAGTCTCTTTTTCAATAATTTCATGACGTCTTCGCATGGAGATATGAAGAAATGTCAGGTATTAACCCCGACATTGTTGTACACGATATTAAGACATACTCGGGCACTAAACCCATCTGGAAATGACTTCGTCTGGTCCACCCACGTAAAGAAGTTGCTATCAAGCTTGAAGTTGAGAAACTTCTTAAAGATGGCTTTATTTAGCCTGTGGCTCTAACTGAATAGGTTTCCAATCTTGTTTCGGTTATAAAAAAACAAGGTACGATCCGTGTGTGCGTTGATTATAGGGATATTAAAAAATCTTGTCCTAAAGACAACTTTCCCACCCCCTTTGTTGACCATATCGTCGACGATTGTGCTAGGAATGAAATCTTCTCTTTGATGGATGGTTTCTCTGGATATAATCAAATCAATATCGTACTCGCTGGCCAACACAAGACCGCTTTTATTTGTCCTTGGGGCACTTTTTCCTACCGGAAACTACCCTTTGGTTTAAAGAATGCCAGTGTGACTTTTCAACGTGTTATGTCTTATGCCTTTCATGATATAAAGAAAATTGTCCAACCATATGTCGATGACCTACCGACTCATTCCATGCACCGTGTTGATCATCCAACACACCTCCGAGCCATTTTCCTTCGATGTCAGTTTTACCGTATATGCTCTAACCCGCACAAATGTGCTTTTTGTGTAGAATCCAGCCAACTTATGGGCTTTCTTGTTTCACATAAAGGGATCAGGGTATATCCTTTCAAGGTCGAGGTGATTCTGAATCTCCCTCCTCCTTCCTCTCTTCACCGGATACAAAGTTTGCAAGGGAAGGAAAATTTTCTATGTCGTTTCATCCCAAACTATGTTGAGTTAACCCTTGGATTTACTCAACTACTCAAGAGCGGTTCTGAGTTCGTATGGGATACCACTGCCAACAAAGATTTTGACGCATTAAAACTGACTTTAACCCGTATCCCACTACTTTTTACACTCGATTATAGTCAATATTATTTCCTGTATCTCACAGCCTTAGACTCTACCATTGCTATGATTCTAGTCCAAGAGGATGATTCTCATGACGAACATGTCATTTATTATTTGAGTCGGAGTCTCACGACTACCAAAACCAAGTATTTACATGTTGAAAAACTAGCCTTGGTCACCATCCAAGTTGTTCAACATTTCTGACACTATATCCTTTTATGCAAGACTACTGTGATTTCCAATTGCAACCCTATGCAACACATTCTTACACGCCAATTTCTAGGGGAAAAATACTCCAAATGGATCGTAATACTCTAGGAGTTTGACTTAGAATTTGAATGCACTAAGTCCAATAAATCCTTGGTGTTTTCTGAATTGATATGCGACCTTCCCTGTTCTGAGACGAAAAATGTAGCAGATGATTCATTACCTGATGAATCCCTTTTTTTGATCAGTTCCAATGACCTTTGGTATGGGGATATCATCATATATCTCTAGAATCAGACTTTCTGGACCGATTTGTCTAGCACTAACTACCATCGAATACGCTACGAAGCCCGTCAATATATTATCCTCGGTGATACTCTTTATCGTTGTGGGATTGACTCCATTTTTCGACAATGCCTCACATTTGACGAAGCCGAGAAAGCCTTGAATGAATGCCATTCTGGAGCATGTGGTGGTCACATGTTTGGGTATGATACTACCCAAAAGATATTACGAGCTGGGTATTTTTGGCCTTCTTTATTCAACGGTTGTATTATTGCTATCCAAAAATTCCATGCTTGCCAAACCTACAACAACAAAATATGATCTCACCCTGCTCCTCTACACCCTGTATTCTCTGTTGGACCTTTTGTGAAATGGGGTATCGATTTCATGACATGTCACCCTCACTTGGTCGGGGGGCATTGATACATTATTGTAGCTGTAGATTATTTTACGAAATGGGCCGAGGTGATGTTGACATTCGAAAATACCGAAAAGATTGCAACACTATTCATATTCAATCACATCATTGCTCAGTTTGGTGTTCCTCAAGCTATCATTACTGATCACAGTAGCCACTTTAGAAACTTCATGATCTCATAACTCATCGAAAAGTTGGGTCTTCGCCATGAAAACTCAACACCCTATTACCCATAGGCCAATGACCAGGTTGAAAAAATAAACAAAGTCCTCATTACCATGCTTCGACGAATGATAAAGATTCAAATAACGAGTTGGCACACAATGTTGTTTTCAACATTGCAGGCTTACCAGACATTTGTCAAGTCTGCTACCAGGTTTACACCTTTCCAGTTAGTTTATGGTCTCAAAGCCATTTTGTCGATTGAATTTGAGATATCGTCTCTAAAACTAGCCATTGAACTTCTCCCAAACACTTCTGATGAAGAAGAACGTCTTTTGTATCTTATGCAACTAGATGAAACCCATCGTGATGCCACCCTAGTTATAGAAGCTTAGAAGAAATGCGTCAAAGCCCAATATGACAAACATGTCAAGCCACGCATTTTCTCTGAAGGTGATCTAGTTCTCCTTTATGAACAAGATCAAGATTTGCTAGGAGCAAGAAAATTTGAAGTTATGTGGCAAGGCACTTATATCGTCAGACGGGTGTTGGAGAAAGGAGCCTACGAGTTAGTGGACTATGATGGTATCCCTTTGAGTGAACCTAGAAATTGGCTTTACTTAAAGAAATACTATGCTTAGATCATCTATGCATGAGTGCCTGTATTTTATTGTATCATATTTTTTGGGTGTTACTTTAGTGTTCTTTTTCGTTATTTGTTTTTTTCCCATGACCTCTTACCTTGCATTGTTCTTGGTTTCCATATGTCAGAGTCTTCGTTACCCTACATTGGCTTCACCGATGGTGCTAGTCTTAGTACTCAGAACCTTGCTTCTACTGCATGGGAAATTTATTCACCTACAAATGAACTTATCAGTCTATGAGGTGTTTTCCTTAGTCATGCGACCAATAATATCACAAAAAATAGC
>JZKD02S2247725.1:17495-36928 GCA_000966675.3 Picea glauca
ATCCCCCCTCCCCCAGCTTGGCCTGGGTTTCCTTTCGAGGCCCCGTCAAAGAAGAGAATAGGTGTGTTTATTTCGCTTTTCCAATTGGCAAAATCCTGCTTGCTCTTCCTAATCTACCAGATGGTTCCAGTGAGAGGCTCTAGGAGCAATTTTAAAAATAGGGATTCCCAGGTATTTAATAGTGAGATTATTTTGCTGGAGGTAGTCCTGTAAGGACTCCCAACAATGTTTTTTTCCCCCAAATGTTGTGGAACATAGATATTAAAGACACTCACCTGGTAACCCGAGTCTTTATGAAGGAGTTTGGTGTGAATCTAGTGCATGCATGTGTCATATATTTAATAGTGAGATTAGTTTGTTGGAGGTAGTCCTGTAAGGACTCCCAACAATGTTTTTTTTGCCCCCAAATGTTGTGGAACATAGATATTAAAGACACTCACCTGGTAACCCGATTCTTTATGAAGGAGTTTGGTGTGAATCCAGTGCATGCATGTGTCAGAGTTGAGCAATTCTATTTTGGAGGCATTCATGATAAATCCCTATTTTTAAAACTACTCCTAGAGCCTCTCACTGGAACCATCTGGTAGAAAAACTAAATAATAAATTTTCCTCATGGGGGGCGAATTGATTAAATTTAGCAGGGAAGGCAGTTCTGATAAAATCTGTGGTGTCCAACATCCCTATCTATCAGAGCTCGCTGTTGTTAGCCCCTCCCACAGTGATCCAAAGAATCGAAGCTTTTCAAAGACGCTTCTTGTGGGAAGGAGGAAGGCAGGCAAGGAGAAAATTGCACTTGATAAGCTGGGAAAAAACTTCAAAGTCCTTCCTGGAAGGGGGACTCAATTTTAAAAAAACCAGAGTTCAAAATCTAGCCTTGGGGGAAAAGCTGCTCTGGAAGATAGTCACCGGCAAACCTTCTTGGAGTAAACTCGCAATTTGGAGGAAATATTTGTGGGGGCCAAGGGACAGAAGCTTAGAGTTTCCTTGCAAAGAAACGAAAAGCTCCCCTATCTTTGCACTCTGCAAAAAGGTGCTTCCTCATTTCAGCCCTCACCTTACTTGGGTGCCAAAAAATGGTAAGAAAATCAGAATCTGGAAAGACTCAATACTGGGAGACCCACCTCTTGAGCTCCAACAGGACCTATTGTGCCTCAAAAACTAGATGGACAGTCAAAACATTGTGATGCTTTCCGACATTTCAATCAGGGGGGCAGACAGGCTTCAAACCTTGCAAGGGTGGGGAGTGTCAAACAGACCAACTGCTCTAGACCGTCACTGGTGCGCCCTCAAGAGATGTCTTCAAGAGAAGGCCCCTCTAAAAAAAAAAGGTAAAGATGAAAGAGGATGGGGAAGGAACGCAAGGGCCTACACCACTGCAGAAGGCTACTAACTCTTCAACAGGATCCCCACTGCTATGCCTAATCCAGCACTCTGGAAAGCAATCTGGCAGTCTAATTCTCTCCCAAAAATTGACTTCTTCATTTGGACCCTGGCGCACAAGAGTATCCAAATAGGGGATAAGCTCAGAAGATGTGGCTGGGAAGGACCCTACAGGTGTCCCCTTTGCCTTCTTGCGGATGAAACCATAGACCATCTTCTCTTAAATTGCGGCTTTTCAAAAGAAGTCTGGATGATGGCAACAGGCCCCCAAATTGCCCTCAATCTTCCCCCTGATTTAATAAGCCTCCTTCTCCACTGGAACTCTTTCTACCCTTTCGCTGTCAAGGGGAGAACTCAAGCTTTCTTTATGTGGGAAATGCTTCCAAAGTTTATCCTGTGGAACCTTTGGCTAGAAAGGAACCATAGAATCTTCAGAGATAGCCAAAGAAGTGCATCCATAGTCGTCACCAAAATTCAAGCTCTATTGGGTGAATCAACTCCTTGTCTCTGTACTATAATCAAGAATCATAAGCCGGAAGAAGAAGAGGAGCGATGGCTAAGCCAGTTCAAGATACAAGGTCTCAAGGCCCGAAAAGCAAGGGATCCATTCAAATAATACTGGGAGATTAGGAAGAGCAAGCAGGATTTTGCCAATTGGAAAAGTGAAATAAACACACCTATTCTCTTCTTTGACGGGGCCTCGAAAGGAAACCCAGGCCAAGCTGGGGGAGGGGGGATAATTGAAAATCTCACAGAGGCTATAGCAACGCGTTTCGCTTTGGGCCTAGGAATAGAGTCCAACAACGGAGCTGAGGCCTTGGCTCTCTGGCAAGGACTACACCAAGCAAAAAAACTCAGAATCCAGGACTTGACAATAATAGGTGACTCCAGAATAATTATACAGGCCATAATTAACCATTCTAAGACCCATAGTTTTATTCTCAATAACCTTCTCGACAAGATACGCATCCTTCTAAGGAATTTTAAATCTTATAATTTTTTTCATGTGCTAAGGGATCTCAATGGGGAGGCTGACAAGGAAACCAATAGAGGCACGTTGCTAGAAGCGGGGGTACTGACAGTGAATCCAGACTCATGCTCTCCGATATACTCAAATGCAAGCATTGGCAGTAGGTTGGCAATCAGGGGAATCTGTAAGACCAGTACGCGACAGAGGTTCTGGTTGGTCGAAAGAGTCATCTCAGTACCATAAGAAAGGGCACTTCGGATATGGGGGAGACAAGTGATCTGCGCGCCCTTCCCCCACAAATCCTGTAAATCTAAGTGCAATGATGAGAAGGCGTGAAGAAGAAATAAAGGGAGAAATCTCCCTTCCCAATCCAGTTTCAAGGTGATCTTGCAAGTCATCCAAGGACAGAAAGAGCGTGAAGCATCCATCAGAGAAGGGCAAGACGCAAGCAGGGAGAGGCGCATTTGGAAATGGCTTCATCATCGACAGGCAAGCTGAGCATGGAAGAGAGGTTAAAGGAAATGGATAAAGCTTTGGAAAATCTGAAGCAATTGCTCCAGCATCAGCTGGACTTCCTTGAGAACTTGGACTCAGAAGCTGGTCGAAGAATGGAGCAGCTTGAGGCGGATATCATCACTACAAAGCTTGGATTTTCGGAGGAGCTAGATAAGCTGCATAAGGAACTAAAAAATCCTCAACTGGAATTCGAAGAAAGAATAGATCAGCTGGAAGCCAAGATGGCTCAGTTGAACAACGACTGGAATCAAGACCCTAAGAACTAATCCATCTCACTAGCAGTCTGTCAGCAAGATCTGATCAGCAAAATGACATTTTGTATAGAAGCCATTGCTGTAAATAATCCAGTACCTTTTGAAGGCGTACAGAAACTAGATCAAATTCAAAGTCTATAGCTATAGAAGTAGAATGGTTTCAAAAAGGAAGGCCCGAAGAAATTCGAGGCCCTTTTGTAATCGAATCTGTGGCCAGTCCACCTTCTTAATATAATCCTTTGTTGTTGTTTTTTTATCAGAAATAAACTTTGGATCAATTTCACCACAACAATGTTATTCTATAAGCATTGTTGATCAATAACAATCAAGTTACACATTTGTCATGATGTCCCCCTTGTAGACATCGCTGAAATTGATTTATGCTTCCAGTACTGTTGTTAGATAGATGATTGGATTTTCATCCCTACTTTCTGCTATCCCTTTCTTTCCTCCACCCTGAGATTCAAAAGAGCATACCAAAACATTTTCTCTTTAAAACAAGAAACACTTTTATTGTGACCAATCAAATGTTATGCATACATGAACAAACCCCCTCATACGTAACACTTTTCATGAGCTATTCGCAAAGTTCTGGATCATTTTTTCCCTTAAACGGCCTCACCCCCCTGTTGCATAATCATTCTGGTAAATAATTCTTTGATCTACGATTCATCTGGTCTGCAAAACCTGACATTCTGAGTTCTGAATCTGTTGGAAACAGATTTCCCTATGGAGTCGCCAGTTTGTTGACGCTTGAAAGCGCAACAATGAATATTATGCTCCCAAATGATTGACAAACTTTATTATTTAAATATATTGATAAAATACTAGTAGGTGAGACCCCCTTGTTTAATTTATGACACTATGATGGATAAACAACGTTTATATTTTGTTTGCCTATGTGTTGGTAGCAACATAGTTTTCTACAACTCATTTGCTTCAAATCATTGTTAAAATATTTATGTTAATATGTGGTGGTTGGGTGATTAAAACATGGAGCTAAATGGGTTTGATGATCTCTCATGAAATATGATTATGTTTGTCTTTTGGATGAAAGAATTATACTTCAGTTTTAGTTTTGATATTGTGTATTTTTCATGGCAAAATTTTGGGTGATCTCGACCCTTACTACTATTTTTATGTGCATTGGTTGAGTTGCAATTGGGTTGTGTTCCTAACAAGTTGTCATTTGAGAAAATTTGATAGTGGCAAGGGGTGTCTCATTTTGGACTACCACACACTTTGCAAAGTGTAATATGACAAGTTTGGATATTTGGTTGTATTAATGGTTTTGAATGTAGTGCTATGGTGAGTTGGCTAGTGGCTTGGCTCATACTAAGAATTGAATGAGTATGTGAAGAAAGGAGCGATGTGCAGTAAATGCAAGTCACTCAAACTCCCCTCGAGCCTGCCACCCTAGTCACTCTCGCATTTTTCTCTGTTAGTTGTTGCTGCTCCGCCTCACTCGCTCATGGACGAAGTATACAACCTTAGTGTTTCACCTCGCAAAATATTTTATAGGTATGGGGTTTTCTTACTTTTCCATCCATGAAAATTGTTCTTCCCTTAAATCAAATGTTGGCCCCGGTTGCTCGTGGTCTATGTGATTCTCAGGTTGTTATGATGTTTTTGGAACTATTTATTTATGGTTGCATCCTTGGTTTCCTGTGGTGGTTGTTCTATGACTATTGACATTATAATGTTGGTCGTGTCTTTGTTATGTGTAATTGTTCGCAGGGAAATGCTGAGTAAAAGTTGTGGTTTAGCCTGCATTACCATTGTTCTGTTTCGGGTTTGGCCTCTTTGTTGAAATGTGTTATTCTAGTCTGCCTAATCTATGGGTTTTGCGAATACCCCACCTATAGATTAATATTACTGGTTTCTGTGGCTAGTATACCCATGCCATATCTTGACCTGGTGGATGTTTATGTGAACTATGATGAAGAATTAAAACATTTCGTGGCTTGTCCTAGAAAAACCCTCAGTTGTTAGCCTGTCTTCTTATGACTTCACTGTCATTGTTGCGTGGTGAACAACATACATATATCTTGACATTTCTTACCCATATTTTGATAGGAGCACTATTCATATCGTTTTGGTTGGGCATGAATTTTTATTTAGTCGCTCATTATGTTGTGTTGAGGGAAGTGTTGGATTCACTTTTTTTTTGGAAATCACAGTTTGTTATACGAAGTTCATGAAGTCAATAGCAGCGTTGCAAATTATTTTTATACTATGAAAAACACTCTATGGAGTAAGCTTTCGATGCTATGCAAATTCCAAACCTCTGATTGAACTGCCCCGTTGTCTCTACCCTTACTGTCATAGACATTTCTTGAACCCTACACATTACAGTAAAAAAGTTGTTTACTCCGGTTTGAGTTGATGTGAGCATTGTTCTTGCTCGGTTATTTGGGCACGATTTTAGTTGTTTATTTGCTTGACAATTGTGTAAAGAACTCTGTACTCACCTATTCATTCAAAGTTACACCCCGTTGAATCTTGTGTTCCAAATAATGAATGATTATTTTTCTTGGTTCAATCATTATGTTGATTGTAAAAAAAAGGGGGCACTTGTGTTCGAAATGTCGAAGGCTCTAATAGAGTAATAATGTCCAGAATAAACTTAGAAGAAGTAGCATTGAATGATGGTTAGATTAATGATGGATATGAGTTTGTTTGGGAAGATTGTGCGTGACCCTGTTGGATTTAAATGATTATTACTGAGATTGATGTTATGAATCGTGGCTCAAATACTATTGTTGTATTTTTGTAGTGATTATGATGTTGTTTGCCATGTCTATCATATAATGATAATATAGTTACAATGATTACTTTGATTAAATAATTATGGGCATATCAAATAGTTTATTGTGTAAAATAATTCAGACACTAACAAACAAATTTGTCAAAGACAACATCAATTTGGACAGTTGTTTTAAAAACAAAATACTAGTTAACTTAGAAATTGTAGACAAAGATAAATTTTGATTGCATCTAAGGTAGCATGCTTTGATTTGTTTCACCTGAACAATATCCATATTGATTCCTTATTATTCTATCATTTTTTGTTAATTACATTCCCTTTACTATCCCGATTTCATTTATTGCATCTCTGTTTTGTGATATAAATTTAAAAATAAAATTTAGTGTGGAAGCGAAATAAAGATAACATAGCAAGAGTTGGTGATTGATATTCTTGATATTTTTATACACATTTAAATTGTTTATTTAATTGTTGAACAATATTTGTATATTTATTCTCCATCATTCTACCATTTTTTGCTAATTACACTCTCTCCATATTTTCCATGAACCCTATCATTACCTGATCACACGAAAATTAGTGAATGGTCTGTTATGGATGGATTTGCATGTATTTTGTGTCAATTTTTTAACCAACTTTTGATTCATGTAAGTAAAGTGTCATGTATGGTTTATTAATAGCTTCATTATTGACAAATTGTTGTTACATAATGAACCTTTTCAGTAGAGACAACAATGGTTGAAATAACATAAGTAGGATAAATTATAATCGAGGCCATAAGAGACTTAAATTTTCTATCAATTTTAACGCTGACCCACAAGAATTGAATCAAATGTTCCAAGATAGGTTTTTTAATTGGTTTGGCCANTCAAATGCAAGCATTGGCAGTAGGTTGGCAATCAGGGGAATCTGTAAGACCAGTACGCGACAGAGGTTCTGGTTGGTCGAAAGAGTCATCTCAGTACCATAAGAAAGGGCACTTCAGATATGGGGGAGACAAGAGATCTGCACGCCCTTCCCCCACAAATCCTGTAAATCTAAGTGCAATTATGAGAAGGTGTGAAGAAGAAATAAAGGGAGAAATCTCCCTTCTCAATCCAGTTTCAAGGCGATCTTGCAAGTCATCTAGGGACAGAGAGAGCGTGAAGCATCCATCAGAGAAGGGCAAGACGCAAGTAGGGAGAGGCGCATTTGGAAATGGCTTCATCATCGACAGGCAAGCCGAGCACGGAAGAGAGGTTAAAGGAAATGGATAAAGCTTTGGAAAATCTGAAGCAATTGCTCCAGCATCAGCTGGACTTCCTTGAGAACTTGGACTCAAAAGCTGGTCGAAGAATGGAGCAGCTTGAGGCGGATATCATCACTACAAAGCTTGTCTTTTCGGAGGAGATAGATAAGTTGCATAAGGAACTAAAAAATCCTCAACTAGAATTCGAAGAAATAATAGATCAGTTGGAAGCCAAGATGGCTCAGCTGAACAGCGACTGGAATCAAGACCCTAAGAACTAATCCATCTCACTAGCAGTCTGTCAGCAAGATCTGATCAGCAAAATGGCATTTTGTATAGAAGCCATTGCTGTAAATAATCCAGTACCTTTTGAAGGCGTACAGAAACTAGATCAAATTCAAAGTCTATAGCTATAGAAGTAGAATGGTTTCAAAAAGGCAGGCCCGAAGAAATTCAAGGCCCTTTTGTAATCGAATCTGTGGCCAATCCACCTTCTTAATATAATCCTTTGTTGTTGTTTTTTTATCAGAAATAAACTTTGGATCAATTTCGCCACAACAATGCTATTCTATAAGCATTGTTGATCAATAACAATCAAGTTACACATCTGTCATGATGTCCCCCTTGTAGACATCGCTGAAATTGATTTCTGCTTCCAGTACTGTTGTTAGATAGATGATTGGATTTTCATCCCTACTTTCTGCTATCCCTTTCTTTCCTCCACCCTGAGATTCAAAAGAGCATACCAAAACATTTTCTCTTTAAAACAAGAAACACTTTTATTGTGACCAATCAAATGTTATGCATACATGAACAAACCCCCTCATACGTAACACTTTTCATGAGCTATTCGCAAAGTTCTGGATCATTTTTTCCCTTAAACGGCCTCACCCCCCTGTTGCATAATCATTCTGGTAAATAATTCTTTGATCTACGATTCATCTGGTCTGCAAAACCTGACATTCTGAGTTCTGAATCTGTTGGAAACAGATTTCCCTATGGAGTCGCCAGTTTGTTGACGCTTGAAAGCGCAACAATGAATATTATGCTCCCAAATGATTGACAAACTTTATTATTTAAATATATTGATAAAATACTAGTAGGTGAGACCCCCTTGTTTAATTTATGACACTATGATGGATAAACAACGTTTATATTTTGTTTGCCTATGTGTTGGTAGCAACATAGTTTTCTACAACTCATTTGCTTCAAATCATTGTTAAAATATTTATGTTAATATGTGGTGGTTGGGTGATTAAAACATGGAGCTAAATGGGTTTGATGATCTCTCATGAAATATGATTATGTTTGTCTTTTGGATGAAAGAATTATACTTCAGTTTTAGTTTTGATATTGTGTATTTTTCATGGCAAAATTTTGGGTGATCTCGACCCTTACTACTATTTTTATGTGCATTGGTTGAGTTGCAATTGGGTTGTGTTCCTAACAAGTTGTCATTTGAGAAAATTTGATAGTGGCAAGGGGTGTCTCATTTTGGACTACCACACACTTTGCAAAGTGTAATATGACAAGTTTGGATATTTGGTTGTATTAATGGTTTTGAATGTAGTGCTATGGTGAGTTGGCTAGTGGCTTGGCTCATACTAAGAATTGAATGAGTATGTGAAGAAAGGAGCGATGTGCAGTAAATGCAAGTCACTCAAACTCCCCTCGAGCCTGCCACCCTAGTCACTCTCGCATTTTTCTCTGTTAGTTGTTGCTGCTCCGCCTCACTCGCTCATGGACGAAGTATACAACCTTAGTGTTTCACCTCGCAAAATATTTTATAGGTATGGGGTTTTCTTACTTTTCCATCCATGAAAATTGTTCTTCCCTTAAATCAAATGTTGGCCCCGGTTGCTCGTGGTCTATGTGATTCTCAGGTTGTTATGATGTTTTTGGAACTATTTATTTATGGTTGCATCCTTGGTTTCCTGTGGTGGTTGTTCTATGACTATTGACATTATAATGTTGGTCGTGTCTTTGTTATGTGTAATTGTTCGCAGGGAAATGCTGAGTAAAAGTTGTGGTTTAGCCTGCATTACCATTGTTCTGTTTCGGGTTTGGCCTCTTTGTTGAAATGTGTTATTCTAGTCTGCCTAATCTATGGGTTTTGCGAATACCCCACCTATAGATTAATATTACTGGTTTCTGTGGCTAGTATACCCATGCCATATCTTGACCTGGTGGATGTTTATGTGAACTATGATGAAGAATTAAAACATTTCGTGGCTTGTCCTAGAAAAACCCTCAGTTGTTAGCCTGTCTTCTTATGACTTCACTGTCATTGTTGCGTGGTGAACAACATACATATATCTTGACATTTCTTACCCATATTTTGATAGGAGCACTATTCATATCGTTTTGGTTGGGCATGAATTTTTATTTAGTCGCTCATTATGTTGTGTTGAGGGAAGTGTTGGATTCACTTTTTTTTTGGAAATCACAGTTTGTTATACGAAGTTCATGAAGTCAATAGCAGCGTTGCAAATTATTTTTATACTATGAAAAACACTCTATGGAGTAAGCTTTCGATGCTATGCAAATTCCAAACCTCTGATTGAACTGCCCCGTTGTCTCTACCCTTACTGTCATAGACATTTCTTGAACCCTACACATTACAGTAAAAAAGTTGTTTACTCCGGTTTGAGTTGATGTGAGCATTGTTCTTGCTCGGTTATTTGGGCACGATTTTAGTTGTTTATTTGCTTGACAATTGTGTAAAGAACTCTGTACTCACCTATTCATTCAAAGTTACACCCCGTTGAATCTTGTGTTCCAAATAATGAATGATTATTTTTCTTGGTTCAATCATTATGTTGATTGTAAAAAAAAGGGGGCACTTGTGTTCGAAATGTCGAAGGCTCTAATAGAGTAATAATGTCCAGAATAAACTTAGAAGAAGTAGCATTGAATGATGGTTAGATTAATGATGGATATGAGTTTGTTTGGGAAGATTGTGCGTGACCCTGTTGGATTTAAATGATTATTACTGAGATTGATGTTATGAATCGTGGCTCAAATACTATTGTTGTATTTTTGTAGTGATTATGATGTTGTTTGCCATGTCTATCATATAATGATAATATAGTTACAATGATTACTTTGATTAAATAATTATGGGCATATCAAATAGTTTATTGTGTAAAATAATTCAGACACTAACAAACAAATTTGTCAAAGACAACATCAATTTGGACAGTTGTTTTAAAAACAAAATACTAGTTAACTTAGAAATTGTAGACAAAGATAAATTTTGATTGCATCTAAGGTAGCATGCTTTGATTTGTTTCACCTGAACAATATCCATATTGATTCCTTATTATTCTATCATTTTTTGTTAATTACATTCCCTTTACTATCCCGATTTCATTTATTGCATCTCTGTTTTGTGATATAAATTTAAAAATAAAATTTAGTGTGGAAGCGAAATAAAGATAACATAGCAAGAGTTGGTGATTGATATTCTTGATATTTTTATACACATTTAAATTGTTTATTTAATTGTTGAACAATATTTGTATATTTATTCTCCATCATTCTACCATTTTTTGCTAATTACACTCTCTCCATATTTTCCATGAACCCTATCATTACCTGATCACACGAAAATTAGTGAATGGTCTGTTATGGATGGATTTGCATGTATTTTGTGTCAATTTTTTAACCAACTTTTGATTCATGTAAGTAAAGTGTCATGTATGGTTTATTAATAGCTTCATTATTGACAAATTGTTGTTACATAATGAACCTTTTCAGTAGAGACAACAATGGTTGAAATAACATAAGTAGGATAAATTATAATCGAGGCCATAAGAGACTTAAATTTTCTATCAATTTTAACGCTGACCCACAAGAATTGAATCAAATGTTCCAAGATAGGTTTTTTAATTGGTTTGGCCATGGTATATTTCACCCTCGACCAAAAAGACCCCCTTTCCAGCCTCTCCGAATATCTCTGATATTCTCATTCCTCCACATGTCTTTGAAGCCCAAAGTCCCCGCAAATGACGGTTGGCAAGAGATCGTCAACCAACATGTCTCTCACCACCGTGGTTGGCCCACTATGTTATTGCCTTTACCACCACTTGTTAATCCCAATGTCTAAATTGCTCGTGTTGTTTCGTCAATTCAGTCTTCACACGCCAGTGAGAGATTGAAAATTGATTTTCTCAACATATGCAAGCCAAGGGAAAAAGAATTGCCTCCTCTTCTTCTACCTCCACTGATTCCTCAAAATCCGTGTCTACCGCCTTCATTTAAAAGATGACTGCTCCCATATGATCAACGAGATACAACTTCAAGGGTCCAATTAACAACATGCTACTTCAGAAAAGTCTAAGGGAAACAACAGTGAAAAGAAGAAAATTGTCTCAAAGAGTAGCTTATATGGTTTTTAAATTATGTTTTATATGATTTCAGTTGAAGAGGACAATGCTTAATGGTTTTCAACATTTTTTTGACAACAAACCATGTTTTTTGATATTTTGTGGATAATGCAAATAATATATATATATATATTGGATATGATATAAATTACTTTTGATATTTAAATATTCAGTTTAGAAGATATTCGATGGAGTTACAAAGGTGGCATATGGTCAAAATGAATATTTTTTGTGTGTTGTATTTCATGGTTTAAAAGGAAGAACTTACTAGTCACAAGGGGTTCCACCTATCTAGTTATTATTAATTAAGACCCTTAATTATATTATTACTATTTATTTCTACCAAACTAATTAATTAAGTTAAATCAACTTAACTAAAGAAAGTAGTTGAACTACTTCAACTTATTTGGAAAGAACAAAAACTCAATGGAAAAAATAAACAAGGGGGAATAGAAAGAGAAAACAAGACTAAAGTTTTCTCTTTAGTTACATGAGATAGTTTCAGTTTTCATTCATTTTCGAGTTTATTCAAAGCTTAATTATCTTGTTGACATCAGGGTCTTATTGTAGACAACAAGGTTCAAGACAGAACCACACTTTTCAGACGCTTGTTGTAGAGGTGTTGATTCATCCTTGATAGTCTGTGTATTCTTGTATGTTTGTGATTTAAGTTTCATGGGTAATAAACGATATCTTGCCGAGTCAAAATGGAAACAATTTGTGGCAAGCTCATCTAGATTATTAATTTTAGTTTTACTTTACCATCGAAGTCTTTGTCTGACAATTGACTTAGGTTGATGGACTATTGATATGGATTGTTGGTTTTCATTGATGTCAACCATTGGAGAGTGATTGTATATTTATGTAAACACTTAGTGATTGATGTCAACCCTTGGAGAAAGTCTGGTAACGAATTTTGGTAGCACAACTGTTGGGGTAATGGACCCGAGTTTGTTTTATGTATAATGGTATGAGTTTTAATATATTTGAATGTAAGGCTATTCTAGATGGGTAGTACATGTCATGTCATTTTTGGTGGTATGTGGAAGGTTACATAACTCCTCACGATTAGAGAGTTATGACCATGTGAAGTTGGAGAACCCAGGTTTGGGTAATGGACCCACGTTTGTTTGATGGATAATGGTATGAGTTTTGATATATTTGCAGGTAATAATATTATATATGGATAATACATGTCATTCCATTTCCGATGGTATGTGGAACGCGACATATCTCCTCACGATTAGAGATTTATGGCCATGTGAAGTTGGGGAACCCTCATGAGTCATCTAGAAGCCCCAAAAGATCAAAGTAGTTTAAGAGATTTTAGAAGGTAAATAATAAAGTGAAGTGATGAGTGTATTATAAGTTAAATTGAATACGAAATAAATTATTGAAATAATAAAGTTAATGGAGAAATTACTAAGTTGACAAGTGGTTAGAAGTGGGTTAGCTCTAAAATAATGAAAGTGGTTTAAGAAATTCTGCAACAAGCTTCTTCTTATAATCAATGACGAGATTTTCTTCTCTAATTAAGAATAAATCATCTATATACAACAACAATATAAAAATTTCATCATTCTTAACCTTCAAGTAAATGTTAGAATCAACTTTACTCTTGGTAAAGCCTAAACTCGTTAGGAAACCGTCAATTCTTCCATACCAAGCTCTAGGAGCTTGCTTCAATTCGTACATACCCTTTTCAACCTGCAGATATGTGTCTTTATGTGTTCAACTTAAAACCCTTGAGGTTGTTCTATATACACTTCTTCTTCAATGACACCATTTAATAATGTTGTTTTCACATCCATATGGTGTAACTTCCACTTCATCTTAGCAACAAGAGCTATGATGGTTCTGATAGAAGTGTATCTGGCTACAGGAGAAAACATCCATTCATAGTCAATGTCTTCATTTTGAGAAATCCATGAGCTACAAACCTTGCTTCATATTTCTCAATACTTCCATAAGCAACATGTTTTATCTTGTATAGCTTTGGAAGATACCACATCTTTGCTTTTCGGTCTGGGAACTATTTCCCATACATCATTCTTTATAATTGATTGGTATTTTTCCGTCATGGCATCTACCCGTTCTTTATTTTAAATGGCTTCTTTAAATGCAGTAGGTTATGTTGATGCTTAAAATCGCAATGTTGGGTACCATGTAATCACAAATGATCGCCAAGCCTTATTATTTAAATTATATTTTAATAACACACAAGTAGGTGGGACCCCTTGTTTGACTAATGACACTATGGCAAAGAAACAACACTTATATTTTGTTTACCTATGTGTTGAATGCATCACAAATGTATCTCATTCACTTCGAATCGTAGATAAAATACTTGTGATAATAATTTTTGGGCAAGATGGTTAAAACAATGGAAAAAGTGTTTTTGATTATCTCTTGAAAAATGTGTTATGCTGCTTAATGGGTGAAAAAATGATACTCGAGTTTGAACTTTATTTTATATGGATTATGGGTGACCACCCCAAACCTTGTTACAATTGTGGCGTGCATTGTTTGATTGCAATGTTAGTGTCATCCCTAAGAAACTAGTCATATGTTAATTGGAATGGGGGCAAGGGTTTGCGCATTTTAGAATTTGATCGTATGCAAACTTCGGATTATTGGGTTTGTATTTTTAATTGGAAATGGTAATGGAATGTGAGATGGATAGCTCATTTGGCTCGTACTAGCCATGAATGAAATCCAATGGAAAAGCGACATGCAGTAAATGCACGACACTCTTCTCTTCTCAAGCCCTCAACCCTAGCCATCTGCATTTCCCTTTGTTAGTATTTGTTGATCCTCCTTGCTCGGTTGTGGAAGAGGTATACCTCCTAGTCATTTCTTCTTGCGCCATCTTCTACAGGTATGGGGTTTCTCTTATTTCACCATCCATGAAATACGCTTTTCTCTTAAATCAAATTGTTGGCTTTGGTTGCTCATGGTCTATGCAATTCTTAAGTTGTCACAATGTTTTTTTGGGACTGTGTATTTATGGTTTCATTCTTGGTTTCCGGTCGTGGTTGTTATTTGACTATTTACATTAAAAAAATGGCCGTGGTGTATTTGTTGTGTGTAACTATTCGCAAATAGTTGTTGAGTAAAAAAATTTTGGTTGGGCCTACCTTGCCTATGGTTCTTTATTGTGGGTTTGGTCTCCCTGTTGAAATGGGTCATCTTTGCCTTACCTGTGGGTTTTGTGAATATTCCACCTATAAATTAACATTGTTGGTCTCTGTGGTTAATATACCCGCACCATAACCTTGACCCTGTGACTATTGAGGTGGAGCACTTGTGGAGTGAACTTTCTGTGCTATGCAACTACCAAACCCTATGTTTAATTGCCCCACTGTGTCTACCACTTACTATCATTGATATATATCAAACCCTATGTATTACAGTGAAGGCATTGCTTACTCTAGTTTGAGTTTGATGAGAGCATTGTTCTTGATCGGTTACTTGGACATAGGTTTAATTGGTCTCTTGCTTGACAATTGTGGAAAGAGTCTTGTATTCACCTATTCACTCGAAGTTACAGTCTGTTGAAGCTTGTGTTTCCGATAGCAAATGTTACTTATCTTGGTTAAATCATCATGTTTTAATGTTTGAGAAAACACCTGTGTTTGAAATGTATGATGCTCGAATTGAATAATATTGTCCAGAACGAAATTAAAAAGGGTTTATTGAATGATGGTTCTATTTAATGATGGCTATGAGTTTTGTTTTGGGAGATTTGTGCTTGACCCTGTGGGATTCTAAGGAATTTTGGTGGGGTTTATGTTATGAATTATGTTATGTTGTATTCTTGTAGCGATTATGATGTTCATTGATTCTGTTATATAATGGCAGTATTGTTATCATGGTTAATTTGGTTAAGTAATTCTGGGCATATCAAATATTTTATTGTGTAATACAGTTAAGAGGCCAACAAACAATTTTGTTAAAGAAAGCATCAGTTTGAGTTATTGTTTTTGAAACATAATATTGTTTAAACTTTAAAATTTTGAGCAGAGATATATTTTGATTGGAAACATTATTTTGGAACATCTGAGTGGACGAGCTCCAAGACACCTCTCGCTTTATTTTCGCTCTTTGGGAAATGATTTTTGATGTTTTTTCCTTGTGCACATCCCTTGCACAAACCTTCATAGTCAACCTTGAAATCTGGTAAACCTGTAAGTGCCTTGCTCACATATGGTAAGGCCCTGTAGTTGTTTTGAATTAGTCTTCTATGCCAAAGTTCACACAGACTTTCAGTGGAGTGAATCAAGCCCACATCTGAGTGACCTTTTAATTTATACATGACACCTTCTTCTATTCCAAAAAAAATTGCATCTTCTATGGTTTTTCCTTTAAGACAGATAAGGACTTCACCATCTATGAATGCAACCATGAATCCTTTCTTATCTAAAGCTTAGATAGAAATAAAATTCTTCATCAAACCTGATGCATATAGTACATCCTTCATATTCATTGGGGTCCCTGAATCAATTTTGTATTTGGACTCTCCCATGCCTTTGATAAAGCACTGGTAATCATCTCCAAGTGTAACTTTCTGGGGAAAGTTATGTTCTGTAAGGCTAGAGAGAATTTCTCTCTGATGTGTCATGTGTTTGGAAGAACCATTATCTATGAAACAAGTATTCTCACCATGTGACACTGATAATAAGAGGGAAGATATTAAGACCGTGTTCAATCTTTTCTTTAATCATCTTTGTGGGTGGCTCTAAATCTTCAACTATGTGGGCATGATTCCTTTTGTTTATCTTTTTGTATTCTTCTCTTCTAGCTAGACAATTCTTAGCAGTATGTTCCATTTTGTCCAAAAATTATATATATTCACATTCTCCACATTATCGACAAAATATAAAAAACAGAGCTTGTTGTCCAAAATATGTTGAAAACAATTAAACATTGTCCTCATCAACCAAATCACATAAAACATAATTTAAAAACCTTATTTTCCACTTTGTGAGACAATTTTTTTTTCCACTATTGTTTCCCTTAGACTTTTTTGAAGTAGTTCGTGGTTGATTGGACCGTTGGGGTTGTATCTCACTGATTACATGGGATCGTTCATCCTTTAAATGAAGGTGAGAAGACACAGATTTAAAGAAATCAATGGAGGGAGAAGAAGGGGAAGAAATTGCTTTTCTTTTGTTTTGCACATGTTGAAGAACATCAATTTTCAATCTCTTACTGACGTGTGAATACTGAACTGGCTAAACAACACAACCAATTTGAACATTGAGATTAACAGGTAGTGGTAAAGACAATGACATAGTGGATCAACCACGATGGTGAGAGACAGGTTGGTGGACAATCTCTTGTTAACCATAATTTGCAGGGACTTTGGGCTACAATGACCCATGTGGAGGAACGAGAATGTCAATAATATTTTGAGGAGGCTGGAAATAGGGTCTTTCTAGTCGAGGGTGCATTATCCCATGGCCAACCCAATTAAATAACCCAACTTGGAACAAATGATTCTATTCTTGCTGGTCAACATCAAAATTGATAGAAAATATAGGTCTCCTATGGTCTCTGTTCAATTTTTCCTTGCCTTTATTATTTCAACCATTGTTGTCTCTACTGAAAAAGTTCATCTTGTAGCAACAATTTTTCAGTTATGAAACTCTGAATAAACCAAACATGACACTCTTCTTACATGAATCAAAATTTGGCTCTTCAAAATTAACACGAAATATATGCAAATCCATCTATAACACATCATTCATTTATTGCCATGTGAACAGGGAATGATAGGGTTCATGGAAAATATGAGGGATTGTAATTAGAGAAAAATGATAGAACGATAGGGAATGAATATACGAATACTATTCAATAATTAACCAAACAATTAATTGTGTATAAAAATATCAAGAATATCAGTCATCAACCCTTGTTATGTTATCTTTTTTTCGCTTCCATTCAAACTTTTCATTTAAAATTTATATCACATAACATGGATGCAATAAGTGAAATCGGGATCGTGGATGGAGTGTAATTAGCACAAAATGGTAAAATGACAGGGAAACTTTACAAGTACTGTTGACGTGAAAAAAAAATCAAACATGCTACCTCTGAAACAAACAAAATATGTCACTGTCCAAAATTTTGATTTTTAAATAGTTCTCTGTTTCCAAGAAAATAATCCAAATTGATGTCTTCTTTAACAAAATTGTTCAAATTATTTTACACAGTAAACTATTTGATATTTCCACAATTATTTAACCACAATAACCATTGTAACAATATTATCATTATATAACATAAACGATAAACATCATCATAATCGCTACAGGAATAATCTTTGAGCCATGATTCATAACATTAACCCCAACAATGGTCCTTTAAACCTCATAGGGTCACGCACAATGCTCCCAAAACAAGACTCATATCCATCATTAAATCAAATCACCGTTCAGTGCAATATCTTTTAACTTCATTCTAGGCAATATTACTTAATTCGAACATCAGACATTTCAAACACATGTGCTTTCTTAACAGTAAAACATGGTGATTTAACCAAGATAAATAACATTTATTATCAGGAACACAAGCTTCAACAACTGTAATTTTCAATGAATAGGTGTGGACAGACTCTTTCCACAATTGCCAAGCAAATGATCAATTAAACCCGTGCCCAGGTAATCGAACAAGAACAGTGCTTTCATCAACTCAAACTGGAGGAAGAAACACTTTCACTATAGGGTTCGAGATATGTCAATGACAGTAAGTGGTAGAGACAACATGAAAATTCAAACAGAGGGTTTGACAGTTGCATAACATATAAATCTTACTCCATAGATATTTTCATTATTATAATCGATCATTGATAATACAACAATAATTCGCAATATTGATATCGACTTAATGAGCTTCTTATAAAAAAATTGTAGCTTCCAAAGAATAAGTGAATCCAACGTTTTCTTTACCACAACATAACAAATGACCAATAAAAAACCCGTTTCCAAACCAAGATAACATGAATAATTCTCCCACTAAAATCTGGGTAAGCAATACCCTCATATTTGCATAAGGTTCAACACTCAACAATGACATCGAGGTCGTAAGAATACATGCTAACAACTGAGAGTTTGGCCAGGACAAGGCACAAAATGTTTTAATTCTTCATCATATTTCACATAAACATTCACAAGTTCGAAATTATGGTGCAGGTATACTAACCATAGATATCAGCAATGTCAATCTATAGGTAGGTTATTCACAAAACCTAGAGGTATGGTGTCCATCGAAGATCTCTAAATCTGACTTTGGTCCCTACCCTCGCAGGGGTTTGTAAAGAAGGAATACTTTTTTTGTATCTCATAATTGAATAAAATCAATTATTGTCATGTCTCGTATTTGTGTTTATTGACTTGGTTCTTCATTTTCATTTATGTCTCTATGTCTATTCTAATTCTAAAACCTGTAGACATATTGCTAGTTTAAATTTCAGTTTATTTATGTGGTTTCAAATATGAATTTTTAAAAATTAGCCTCGATCCTTGGTAATTAATACTCTTGGATTTGGTGAATGTTTTGAGGCTATAAACCTTGGGTAACATTCCCAACTATCTTGTCCTAGCCAGATAAGATTAAAAAATGATCAAGTAAGGTCTCACATATCTTTTCCTCAACGTGCACCTTCTCTATGAGATCACACATCAAAATTTCAGGGATGATTTTAGGGGCCAAATTTTGCTCATGGGCTAATTTTCCATGGTTTTTCCAAAAGTGAGATTCGTTATTTTAAAAATTATTCGCCCAAATTCTATAGGATAAAATTATTTTACCTTAAAAATTGCCAAAATTTTATAAAAACTATATAAAATTCTTAGAAATTTGAATATTTTTACAAAAATATCGCCAATCATTTATAGTTGGCATATGAAAGATTAGTAAGATTCGCCAA
>JZKD02S2247736.1:7754-19653 GCA_000966675.3 Picea glauca
AAACTTATTCAAGCATGGTCAACAATGATTAACCATAGTCAAGTGAACATTAACTATAATTAGCCATCATCTATCATGGTCAACCATAACAAGCATAGTCAACCATGGTCAACCAAATCAACCATAATTAATCATAGTCTAACATAGTCAACCAAAGTCAAACATAGTCAACCAAAGTCAAACATCTTCAAGAAAAGTTAAGTAGTTTGACATAAGTCAAACATGATAAACATCATAAAATAAAGTAACCATAGAGGAATGTCATAATCCAACATAACTCTTAATGTGACATAAACACCAAGGAAGATAAAAAATCTACATAAGTCAACAAAGATGAATGTCACAATGCTATATAATCATTGAGGAACATTGCAATCCAACATATCCCTTCATGATGGTCATATTGCAACGTAACCCTTGAGGAACACTACAATTCGATAAAATTCCACCAAGATGAATGTTGCACATGACAAAACCATTAAGGAACATCTTAAAGTTGACATAACCCTTGATGAATGTCATAATGCAACATAACCATTAAGGAACATAACTATTCCACACAAGTGAACCAAGACGAATATCATGATTAATCATAACCATTGAAGAACATCATAATAAAACATAACCCTTACGGAAATCCGTAAGGAGACATAACCCTTGATTAACATTTTAATGTGACATAACCATTGAGGAACATATAAATTCTACATAAGTTAATGATTGTGACCATCACAATGCAACATAACCATTAGGGAATGTTGCAATCCAACATAACCTTTATGGAACATCACAATGTGACATATACTTTGACAGACGGCATTATGTGACACAACCATTGAGGAATGTAGCAATTTTACACAATTCAACTAAGATTAATGTGATAACACAACATAAACATAGTCAACCTTGGTTAACCAAAGTTAACAAAAAGTCAACCATAGTCAAATATGGTTGATCATGGTCAACCATAATCAACTAAAGTAAACCAACATTAACCGTGGCTGACCAAAGTCAACTATACTCAACCATGGTTAGCCAAAGATAACCATAGTAATAGATGTACAACCATAGTCATCTATCATCAACCATAGCCAACATGGTTGACCATAGTCAACATGGTCAACCATGGTAAACCGTAGTCAAACATGGCCAACAAATTCAATCATGATTAAGCACAATCAACATAGTCAAATATAATAAAACATGGTCAACCATCATCAACCAAAGTCAACCAAAATGAACCATAGTCAACTATAGTCAAACATATTCCAGTATAGTCCACCATAGTTAAATATAGTCACTAAATTATACCATAGTATAACATGGGAAACTAAAGTCAAATATGATCATTCATAGTCAACCTTGTTCCACCATAGTCAACAATGGTTGAACATGGTCAATCATGATCAAACATTGTCAACCATATTCAAATATGGTCAACCATGGTCAATCATAGTCAAGCATGGACAACAATGGTCAAACATGGAAAAACCATAGTCATCCAAAGTCAAACATGGTTAACCATGTTTGATCAAGGTCAATGAAAGTGAAACATTTTCAACCATGCTCAAACATAGTGAACCATAGTCAAACATGGTCAAGGATTCTCAATCATAATTAACCATGGTCAACCATAGTGAACTAAATGTCAAATATAGTTAACCATCATCATCCATGGTCAAGAATAATTAAACATAGTCAACTATGGTCAACCAAATTAACTGTAGTCAATCATAGTCTACCAAATTCAAACATATTCAACCAAGATCAAACATAGTTAACCATGGTCAATAATAGTCAAACATAGTAAAAAAAAATCAAGAACAGTTAATCATGGTCAACCAAAGTCTATCATAGGCAACCATAGCCACACATAACAACCATGGCCAACAAAAGTCTACCATTATTAAACATAATCAAACATGGTTAGTCATAGTCAACCATTATCAGCCATAGTTAAACATGGCAAGTCATGGTCAACCATGGTCAAACATATTGAACCATTGTGAAATATCAAAGATATTTTAATATTAATTATATTGATAATTTAATTTAAAATATGCTAATCCTCCATAAGCATGTTAGTCATCAACTTAAAGGTGGTTGATATATGCCAATCGATGTTATTTTCCTCCTTTTTAAATTAATGACATTGATTGGTGTATATCAACCATATTTAATTATGTGGTTGTGATAGTATTCATAGTATGTGAAGCAAGATGCTCATTGTCAATTGATGTCAATGTAAGAGTGATTACTACATTAGAAGGGTAGTAAAAAGTAGGAATTGAAATGTGTTCTTTTGAAGAGCTTACCACAACACAATGCAACACTCTCCTATGTCTTCGGTTGCTTAGGAACCGCGCATACATAATTGCATTCCAACATTAATTATTTCGACATCATAAACCATTGATTCTATGAATGAAAAATCAAACTAGAAGAGGAGATTAACTAAAGTGCCAAATAGATTGATGGAACAAAATGGTGGATAGACATTTTTTGCTAAACAAACCATTGGAATACTATTCCATTCGGCCCTCCACAAGCATTTTATACAATTCATCCACTACTTCCAACATTCAGTTAATATCCACATCTGGAATGCCATCATTGATTATCTATTATACAAATAACAATAAGAGTAAGATAATATTGAGCCATTACATCTCATCTTCAACTAAAGGAGATAATGAATGATGAATTGAATTGTTATGAGAATAAGAAATAAAATACCTTGAAGAAGTTGCATTCAGCCTAAGCCCAACCAATTTGTCGAATATGTTTGGTTCTAGTAGAATCGCATAAGAGACCTTGGATGTCCACTACAGGTATGGACTCCAAAGAGAAAACTACTTCATCCAGTCTCAATCATTTGGTGGGACATCCATGCTAGATTACAAATAGAATACTAGTCAGTGAACTTACATTTATTGATTTCACACTCTACTACTTTTTTTACTTCATAAATCTTATTTAAGAAAAATGACCCTAACACATTAAATAACTATTTATTAATTATGGTAATTATAGTGGAACTCCTACACAACCTAGATAATTTTATCTATTTATCAATATCTATTTATTAAAATCTTGACAAACAATATACCTAAAATCTCAATGGGAGTTTATAACATGTCTTTCATATCTTTTCTTTGTCATAAAGTATGATAAAGATCCATGGTTTGACCCAATAGAGAATGCTCAATCTTGTAGTATTGTTCATTCTCACAATTTTTCTTAGCCTCACAATTTTGATGGACATTGAAGTATTGCTCATGATGATAGGCCTGATTTTATAAACTTCAATAACAATTTTGGAGTTAGTTTTATCAATATTTTCAAAAGTTATTTGAGCATATAGACAATTTTTTCACTCTGCTAGATAACCATTCTAGTTTTGTACTAAATTTTGAAAAACTCTAGTCATCTCCAAATTCATATTAAGGAAAAAAAAACTTTGTACCATCAATTTGCGATAAAAACATTGAGCCCTTATCATTTTAACATAGCAAATATTTAAGGTAAGATGGTATTAATCCCAATTAAAACATGGGCACGCCCTTGGGTTCTACATTGTGTTGAAATATGTATACGATATTGAAAAATAATGTAAAAAAATTGTATATTAGTATGAATATGCTCCTTTGAGTTAGTTTGTAGGCCTAAGTCATACTAGATCCTCTTTATTATTTCTTGCAGTGTGAATGATTTTATCATTTGATTATAGTTAACCATACTTACATATGTATATGTTATGGTTTTGAATTTGTTCGTATTTTTAGTCCTTGTCCCCTATCAGGATTATAGAAACTACCTCACAGTCAACTATCATTGACTGGGTATTACCTTGTCGGTTTTGCTACAATAATTGGAGCATTTTGGTGCATTTTGCAATGTTTTTTTCTACTATTTTATAAAAAATATATTTTTTTTATTTTTAATTATTTTTAATATTTTATAAATATTAAAAACAAAATTTGTTATTGGTTGGATGTGATTGATGCTACTAAATAATCCCTAGTGATAGGTGATTTTTTCCTTACAATTGTTAGGTTTTTAAATTAATTTTAAAAAGGAAAAAAAAAATATTCCCGCACTGCCACATCTCTCAAGCATTGCAGTCAATGCCTAAGAAACACTGCCACATTTCTCAGTCATTGCAGGCGAAGCATTCCAGTTGATACTTGAAGCAGCCCCAAGCCAATACACTTGTTATTGTTGCTCTGTAGGTTTTTTGGGAACGACTATCCACTCGACAACTGCATGGAGCCATCGTTAGATCCTTCACAACCTAGATTTGAATAGTTTTAAAATATGAACATCAACATGAACCCAATTCAATTCCATTGTTTTCTATGAAGAAATGAAATATGGCCAACCTCATGGCCAAATAACAATTTCGATGCCATGACTCTATTTCTTGATAGTTGTGAAGGAATGCTATTGTTTGTGTGTTGGCCCTTGACCAAGTTTTGAGGATCCTTGGTCATGTTTTACCTACTTTGGGACTTCGACAGACTGTTGAAGATGGAGCGCATGTTGAAGAAGAGATCGTGAGATCTCAGCCCCTTTTTAGGGATTTTTGGGTTTTGGGCTTATGTAACGGGAATGGGGATGTCGGCTCATGGGTTTACCCATATTTAGGCCCATTTTGTAATGTATAAATAGATAGCTAGGTGATGTAATAAGAGGTCAGTGTGAGAGTGTGTTAACTGCTAAGTGTTAATTGCTAAGTGCATGTGGTAATTGTAATTGCTTTGTGCATACTGTGTGAGACTTGTAGAGCTAAGTGCAAGTGATTGTAAGAGACTGTGGAAAGCTTTGTGTTGTACTTCAGGGAAGGAGGATCTAGTGAGGTGCGCAGATCTCCTGTCCTTTGCATAGTAAGATATCATGGCTCTGTGCATGTAGAAGATTGACAGAGAGAAACAAAGAAGAAGAGTTGGTGGACGTAGCCCCAGGGTGGAGGTGAACCACGTATATCCTACATTGTGATTGCTATGTGCTTTATGGTTGTTCTCTTGTCTATGTGATTGAATGCTTAGTGATTTGATGTATTCTTAGAAGGATCTAATATGGTAGCTTAGTGTTGAATAATGAGAATAAATGCTAGATCTGATCCATGTTTGTGCTTAGTACTTGAATCTATTGGATCTGTATAAATACTGCGTTGATCTGTTGTTAGGGTTTGGCTGCGTTGTAAAATAAGGATGAATATTAATGAACTGTAACTGCTAAATGCTTTGTTAAGGTGTTGTAATCATAGATCTGTGTCCCATCTAAGGTTGCAAACACTGGAGTCTTGCAACCACCCGTGCCTCTACCTCGGGTGAAACTTCATTTTCTTCGTTGGTGCGTTGTTGTAGCATTGAACCCTGGGTCTACCCTGTGCCAAAATCTGTGCCAACACCCTTTTTGACCAAGACTTATCAATCTATCGAGGAAAGTGTGCATAACTACCACAACAAGAAGTCAGGTCAGGTTTTGACTGCAACATTACTTATAAAATATTTTCGCGTTTTCTCATTTTGAGATATATATTTTTATATGCACAATGTATTTAGTGAGATGGAAGAAATACAATGACTGCATACGAAATTCAACAAATTACACCATAACATACCCTATGGCTACACTTTTCTCCTACGTACTCTTGGCTATATATTCATGCAAGATTTGTCACAACTCTATAATAATCCTGGTGTCACACATCCCGGTAGAATCAATAAATAGAACGAGGCTGATTGTGTACGAGATTGAAGAGAAAATGGGTGACTTAGTAATGCAAATTATGATGCTCCTTCTAATAATCTTGTTTTCATTAGCCATGGAAGTGGAGGGGAAGATAAGGCATTATAAATTTGGCGTAATCTTGCTCCTTTATTAATTTTCTATAATATTCATTCATGGATTTGATTCAAAAATCAATATAATTGTTTGATTTACATTGATTTCAGATAAGAGTGAAGAATGTGAACCGTTTATGCAACACAAAACCCATTGTGACAATGAATGGGGATTTTCTGAGTCCAATAATATATGCAAGGGAAGGCGATAATATCATAGTGAACGTTACTAATCATGTCAAATATAACGTTTCCATACAGTGGTAATAGCATCACTGGATTTTGCATTAGATTATTATTGTTTCAAATAATTAATGAATGTATATTGCAGTGAAAGTGAGCGCATCATCATTGGTAATAACATCATCGATTTTTTCATTTCAAATAATTCATATACATTGTAATGCAAGATCATAACTACTTTTGTGAACAATATTGAAAGGAAAAAAATGTTGATATTCAGGCACGGGGTGAGGCAGCTCCATACGGGCTCAGATGATGGGCTAGCGTATATAAATCAATGCCTCATTCAAACCGGAAAAAGCTATGTTTACAACTCCACAATCACTGGACAATGAGGAACACTGTGGTGGCACACTCATATACTTTGGTTGAGAGAAACAATTCATGGAGCCATTGCTATTTTACCTCCTAAACATAATTTATATCCCTTCCCTAAGCCCCACAAGGACATTACTCTACTTCTAGGTATAGTAATTTTAATGCAGACATTTCTCATTTTTAGATATATATTTTCATATGCACAATGCATTTTTTGCGTGTAGAAAAAAATTACACAATAATTACCTCATTTTCTCTTCTTAAAGACTTGCAGGCACCTCATGATCGGAAAATGGCTTCTCAATAGCTCTGCATGTCTATCTGGCTCTCTGTTGAGATCCCGTCTTTATCCTGCAGGAGAAAATGTTGGTGCATGTGCAACCTTCTCTTGAATATGGTCATAATCCTCCGCACTCTCATTGGCGACCAACTTTCTGAGAGCATTAACTACCACAAATCCATATTTACAATGCTGGTGAATACTGATAGACATACTGAGAGACATACACTCAGGATGGATACGAACATTTTGTAGCAAAATATGGAAAGCAGATCACAAGAAATTTCAGCAGTGGGAAAAGTTTGCATTCACCATAAATCTGATAAAGATGGCCTGTTAATGAAAGTACTTCTACTCCATATTTTGAAAATACCCTACATAATACTACACTGTACTGGTAGTAATGTTATGAAAAKGTCTATGGGAAATTAAACTGGAGAATGCTTGTCAAACGCTTCTGCAGTTGCAACGGAATAAAGTGTTAGACGAATAAGTTGAGCTCGCGATTAGCTCCGCGATTTTGGCGTGATTGTTTAGTTAACTGCAGAACGTTTTCTTTCTTGTTTTCATCAACAGTTAGACTGTGAGTTGCTTCGTTATTTACGAAGCACCCGTTGCATGTAATTTCCTTTAAATATCCATTCCAATAATGAGATCAAGTGTGGTGTTTCTTATGCAATTCGGTTCTGTATTAAATTCGTCTTTCTGTTTCCTCTGTTCTGCAATTCGTTTTTGTCTTGCAGATTTGTTTTCATAAAGGAAGGTATCTATTTTTAAACTCAGAGCAACAATCAAAAGGTGCTCAGAGATAAATCTTCAAAAATCCTGTAATTAGAAATGCCTCTGATGTACATCCCAACACAACCAATTCTACAGAGTCTTATGCCTCCTGCTGCAAAGAACCGTCCGCTAAGCATCCTAGAATCTCCGACTGCTATACTCTTGAATAAATACTCAAGAAACTCCCACGAGGTGTTTTTGTTGCCCTGCACACCATACGAAGCAACGAGAGCTTGCCGAGGAGTATTTCTCCTTCAGCGGTTCCTCAGTTTTTACATAATATATTTTCATATAGATATGAATTTTTTTATTTTTTATTTTCCGAATCATGCATTTACAAAAATTGAATTTATTAAGGACTTTTTGTCTTTCATACCGAGCACCTATTATTGTTTCCTGACTAATTAATGTCTCTATTAGAAATGTAACAACAAAGTATAACCAAACTCTAAATACAGATACAATGTACTATAGTGGAACTTTGAGACTTTTTACTCATACTTAGCACTATCTGTGATGACTGCAACTCAATAAAGTTAATTGAACTAGCTTTAGATAAGCCAAGGATGATATGGTTAACAATAATGTTTATTGGATGGAGTGCACATACACCTAAATAATCACATTGAGATTCTATATCATACTCAACTCGACGATATCCTAAACCATAATCTGTTAGAGGTGTCATGATTTGTTAATTTATACATGGTGGATTCATTTTGAAATTCTTATACCATAATACATTAACCTTTTCTTATGATGTGTGGACAACATATTAAAATACTAAAAAAACAAGTGTTACTCTAACGTATTCACCTTTCATTTTTATACATTACTACAATATTGTTCAAGGTAGGGACTAACTACTTTGTAGCTAATGCTCTTCTTTATTTATCATATTTGTTTAATTTATATAAATTTCATTAAAAATATTTAACATGATTTTATTTTATAATACAAAATATATAATAAATATTAAATTAGTTAACATAATTTTTTTTAATCATAAGTGAAAGATATTATATTGAGTAAAATTTGTAGCATAACTCATAGTGGAAGTACATCAAACTTTTACTACAGAACAAAAAAATCACATACCAAAATAGAGCATAGTTCCATCATCTCATTGTACAACATGGGAAGCTTAAAATACAATGCTTTTCAAAAGTACCTAATAGTAAAAATTCTAAAAAAATGCTTAAAATGCTAATTATTTTATAAAACATGGAAACTTAGTAGAAGGTGTGTGGCTTCATCCACTGCTTCCTTGGTTGAGTCCAACACTTGCATGGTCAAATCCTCATTTTTGGGGAAATGATGCATTGTATTTTCTTCCATGATTTCCCACAATTTGAATTCACTAATTGAAGTTGGTTGGAAGTTATAGATTGCTCACCTTTTGAAAAATTTACTACCATGTTCTGAAGTGTGCACATTCTTCCTCCATTGTTGTTATCATGTTCCTAATTTTTTTTTGTGATTATGTGAATCAAATTTTTATTTTCTTCAATTGTATCCTCATGCCTCCTCAATGCTTTCTTGATCTCTTCAATTTACCTATAATCCATTTGCAAAGAGAAAAAATCGAATTCACACAATAGGACAGAATAAGCAAAGATATTAGAACTACTAAGTCAAAGAGGAAATGATGAGTCTCTTAGCACCCAAAAAATAAATAGAGTGTGGCCAAAATACCGATCATGGATATCAATGCTGAGATCAGAGCTCAATAAGAAAAACCAATCTGCATTCTCTGAAAAGAAATCCTTTGTAAGAAAATACCACCCACTATTGAAATCATCTTACTTAAACACCTAAGTACTTTGTTATCGAGTGATTCCTTACTGCAAATTATATTAGTGTATCAAAAAGCAAAAATACATTGTTGAAATATTCAACTCAAACAAATATAGCGGAAGCAAAACTTGAAACCAAAAATCTCATGCACAATTCACAAAGATATTTTCCCCATCAACTAAGCTTATCATTCAAATAACTTCAAAGCTCACAAGGGCTCCCTTATTGGGAAAATGGCCCAAAGAGAAAAGAGACAAAACACATAAAAAACCTGAGTCGCTTGATCTACTTCCAAACCTGGTGTATGATCTTGTATGACGATGAAGCGACTGTTACATTAATATATGTGTTGTCCAATGCTATCGACGCATCTATAATGCTGAAACACACACTAAATGCGTGACTATTCCAGAAAACTTGCATTGTTCCACGACAACAGATCCTTTTGTTGTATGGTTTTCCTCTCTCTTCCTTTGGCCTAGATATTTGTATGGAATTCCTTCTCCACCTAGCCAAAATCTCCTTGAATCATAGTCCTTTTTTATCCAACTCTCTCTGTCTCAAATCAATTTCTCTCTATCAATCTGACAAAGTAAAGTGTCTTTGTCCTTCACCCTAGAATTGCTTTTATAAGATTCAATTATGAATTACTCCTAATCTCCAAAGTGATTGAAGGTTGAGATTAATTCTCACCTCACTTGAGATCAACAACTGTTATCTAATTCACTAATGATAATTAAAATATTTCCTTAAATAAAATTCAACTTACTAATTATAAGCACCTTACTTTAATAATTCCTTTCATTAAAGTAAAGTCAATGATAGAAGGATTTGGATGGTTTCCACACATTTAGACACATAGACCTGTGCAAAAATACTTGTCTGATGCTACCATACATCAACACTCCCTCTTAGCGAGGAAGGTATTATACACCACTTCATGTTTGTCTTTGAAGTACACAAACTTGCCTTTCACCAAGGGTTTGGTCAAAATATATATAACTTTCTCATCTGTGGAAGTATACTAAAGCTTCACTACTCCCTTCTAGACCCTATCTCGTATGAAGTGGTATTTGATCTCAATATGCTTGGACTTGTCATGGAATAATGGATTCTCAAAGAGTTTGATACAACTCTGATTATCACAATATATCATCCTAGGCTCCAAATCCTGATCAAATAAACCTGTAAGCAATTTGTGAAGCCAAATGGCTTACAACTAGCCATACTCACCTCCATATACTCTACCTTTGTTGAACTGAGTGATATAGAATTTTCCTTCCTATTGAACCAAGTAATCACTGTTGATCGCAAGATGAAGCAACACCCTGAGGTGCTCTTTTTGTCTACTGCACTCCCTACCCAATATGAGTCTGAGTATCCATGAAATTCCACTCCATCTCCTCCAAGATATGTCAATACATACTCCACTATACCCTTAAATTGATTGAGCACATGCTTTGCTTCTATCCAATGCACCTACCTTGGGTCCACCACAAACTGACTCAAGATGTTCACAACAAAACAAATATCTGACATGGTGTTGACCAAATATATGAAGGACCCTATTAGTGTAGATTTTAACCTTGTACAATTATTTAC
Organism: Picea glauca; assembly: GCA_000966675.3. Classification (NCBI taxonomy): domain Eukaryota; kingdom Viridiplantae; phylum Streptophyta; class Pinopsida; order Pinales; family Pinaceae; genus Picea; species Picea glauca. Next base: position 18,624 of record JZKD02S2247736.1, read on the forward strand.
TGCAAACATATTTTCAATAAAAGAAAAAAAAGGATACAGTAGAAAATACACACTACACAGAAATATTTCCCCTGGAAGCCCAAACCGAGAAAACCATCATCTTCTATATTCATTGGCATCATACATTGTTTACAATACAATATACATATAGGATCCAACAGCATTCAAAACCCTAATCCAATGACCTGGATTAGTCAACAACCCTAATTCCTTAACCAGAAATAGAAAACCATCAGCGGAAAACCATGTGTTGAAAAACTACCCAAAAATGGACATGAAAACTGAGAAATTTTTACTTTTCGGGGGCACTACCCCCGAACCCCTGTGTAGGGGGGATCTGCCCCCTGCAACCCCCTAAGGTGGGGCCTAGAGTCCCCCCCTATGCACTCAACACAACGTAGACAATAGTTATGTTGGATTACTGAGAGGGGGGTGAATCAATAATAGAGCAATGTAATCCTTTTTCACCATAAAATGCAAGTGTTATATCAATGTAGCATTATCATCAAATAGTTGTAGAGTAAATAAACAATGAAAAAATGAGCAATCACACACATACACAGTATACCAGTGCTTTACGTGGAAACCCAAAGCAGGATAAAACTACATAATGTTTTTTATTATATATCTTTAATAATTACATTCATTGGAAGCACCAAATTCCTTTGTTTTCCAGCTGCAACTGGAAGGAGGCTCCAACCTCCTAGTTTCTCAGGCTACAACCTGAAGGAAACTCCAACTCCCCAATTCTCTGGCTACATCCAAAAGGAGGCTACAACCCCCTAGTTTCTCAGGCTACAACCCGAGGGAAGCTCCAACTCCCCAATTCTCTTGCTACAACCAGAAGGAGGCTACAACCCCCTATGTTCTCTGACTACAACCGGAAGGTGACTACAACCACCTTTCCTTGCCCCATCCAACCACCCTAACATAGAAGTATAATGATGGAACCACTGTCACACTATCACTGTGAGATATATTACTATAAACCTGTACCAATCAACTTGTACCAATAACATGTGCCAACATG
>JZKD02S2247747.1:0-22276 GCA_000966675.3 Picea glauca
GCATTACCAAATAGAATAAGGAACACAAAGGTTTCATGGAGGATGGAGAATATTGGTTGTTGTGAGAGGATAAACGAAACTTGAGTGATTGGATACTAGAGGAAGAGGAATAAAAAGGAAGAAGAATATTTTTGGAAGCTATGAAACAACGAGGTGAGAGAAGAAGTTCAATATTTCAAACAAAGTGAATAGGAGAAACACATGAAAGGTGCAATATCTACATAAGGAAATGGGCGATAGGGAGGAAGATGAAAGGACTCAAAAGACTATGATATATCTATGCATACCTATGTATGCAATCTATTAATTTAAATAATGAAAATGAATAGACCCCATTCAAAATTTTGTTGTATTTCATGTTTTGTCTTGTGCAGATTATATGTGTGCTCATTTCTTTGATGCAATCACCTGTGCAGTATGATTCTGGGTGTGCAATGCCTGATTTGGGGACCACTATCTTCTTCATGATGGGAATCAGATCGGATACCCATTTAGTTAAGGGAACCAAATAGATCAATCCAACTCTAAGTAGTTCCTCTACCTCATCCTTGATTTGCCACCTAATTTAATGTAGTCTTTCCAACATAACCAATCACACCATCGCCATGAGGTCCTTGCATCAGCTGTGCATGATTAGTATCCAAGTGAGGAGCATTTGGAATGATCTCATAAATCATCCAAGACTAGGAATAAATCAAATCCAATTGTTGGGCCTGGAGGATTACTTGTTCTCCCGTGACTACTCCTGACAAGTCTACATCTTTGGCAATACTAGGCAATAAATATTTCACAAACTCATTACCTCCAACCTTGATACCCTAGATGGATTTGATCCTTTTATATTATAAGATAGACCTACCCATTCTCTCAATCTCAGAATGAAAACCTTGCGCAGACCAATCAAAGACCATTTCCTTGGGTTACGTGGGGATCTCGATCCTAGAGTCGGAGTAAAGTCTCCCATCTAATTTGTCAAATTGGGTGTTTGTGCTAGTGTTTTCCTCCACAATATCGCCACCTTTATCGCCACCTATAGTGGCTTGGCTTGTGACATTATTGCAATAAAACACATACTAGGAGGAAAAATAGGTGAATGCTACCTAAAAATATAGATGAAAGAAATCCTAAAGATAGGAAGTTAACGATCGATGGATGAAAGAAATGCACGAAACGAAAGACATGCATGAAAGAAATCAATCATAGGGAGTTAATTGGTCGATGAAAGTTGGTTGGAGGTACGAGATAGAGCTAGAGAAGGAGAGTTGAATGATCTTTTGGCGATCAAGGGGGAAGAAGCAGAAAGAGATATCAGATTAGATTTTATTGTGTTTGTCTTTCGCTGGAAGCCGTGGATATGGACACAGACATGGAAGCCGTGGATATGGACACGAACATGGAAGACATGGCACAGTTTTGGCATGGAAGTTTAACTCTACAACCAATACCTTTGAATGTGCAGCTTCCCTCGCAGGGCACACGCTGCCTGTTGTCTCATTAGTCTCAAGAGTAGACAGACTTTACTCTTCTTCCATGGACCACACAATAAGGGTAAGTTTATTTTCTTCTTGTCCACTTTTTTTATTTGTTTACGCAGTTAGATAAAAAAAATTCCTTCAACTAGTTTTGCTTAGAAATAATAGAACTGTTTTCTTTTCCAGCTTTGATGCTTTTCATGCACCTGCAATTCTAGAAAATGAAGTATGTCTCCGATTTTAGATGATTTTCTATTTGAATGTGTAAACAAATTCACAGGCTTGGGACCTAGGAACTTTTCAATGTATACATACACTGACATATCACACATCGGTTGTAATGTCTCTTCTCTACTGGGACCAATTTCTCTTGTCGTCCTCTTTAGACAACACAGTGAAGGTGAGGAAGGTTTCCTGATATACTCGTGTCATTTTGGAAGTAAAAAGGTGCACAAACCTCATTGTAGTTTTGACGTCATTAAATGCAGTTCTGGGCTGCTACACCAAGTGGAACCCTTGAAGTGACTTACACTCACAATGAAGAACACGTATGTTATCTACATCCTCACTATATATAGCAACTGCATATATTTTCTAATTGGTTTTTCACCCATGCAAGGGCCTGTTTATTGAGTTGTAGTCCAATGCTATCTCTTTTTAAATTTGTCCTTTGTTTATGATTTATCTATCAAGCTGCATTGCAGTGTGCTTCTAAGGTAGCATTAGGATCTGAAATCAGAGACGAGTAACCAATCCACGGGGTTGGTGTGGCCTCTTTATTTCTTCTTCAAACCCATAGTTATTAATTAGTTATATTATACATGTTCTAGTTTACTGCAACTCTTCAGTTTTATAATTTATCAGTCTTGGCAGTTCAGGTAAAATAAGAACACGATCTCTTGATCATGAATCTTCAATCTTCCTCCTTCCTTCATCTGCAATATTCTAGGCTTCCAAACTTTGTACTGTAGAGCTCCACTGCCTTCACTTTCTCTGTTCTTCACTTTACAATCATTTTTGCAGTAGATTACTTGCGTAATTTTTCTCTTTTCTTCACTTTAGAAGCATTTCTCAGTTGCTCTTTTCTCTTATGTAGCTTATTCCACTTCAACTTTCTTCTCACGAGGAAACCGCATCTTTGGTCTTCCTCCTCCTTCTGTAACAGCTCCATCAATACTCCTAGAAAAAATTCTATCTCAACCTTCTCCCTCTCATACTCTTCATCAGTCATTCTTCTACATATGCCATTTTCCTTGGCATCTTTTGTCTTTCTTTTATGGATGCCTTATGAACCTCTTCTATGACTCTTGATAGTCATCTGCGTGAGTTTTCTTTCACTCTTCTATGAGCTGCACTCACAACTCATCTTCTCATGAGAACATAATTGTCCTCTTGTATTTCACCATCAGTTGAAATACTAGGTTCTTGGCCACACTTCACTTCCACTCAGAAGCCTTTACCCGTTTCCTTCATCATTGTCTTCAAAGACTGTGATTTCTTGCTGAGATGCCTCACTAATTATTGTTACCTACATATCAATGATATTAAAAACAAAGACCATTCCCAAGCTTTAAAAATCTTGTTGCTGCCAAATTTCTATGGCCACTACCACACTTTTGTTCAACTTCAATCTCTTGACTGAACTTTTCCTTCTCCTTCCTTTGCATGCATAGAATCCTCCCAAAGTAGATATCTCTGTCAGAGACCTCATTATTCAGGCTACAAGCCTCTTCTACTCTTATGTGCAAAGCTACTTAACTCATAAATCTACTCTACAGACTGCCTGTTTGTCTTCTAGCCTTCTCAAGAACATTCTTGCTCTGATACCAATTGATGGCAGGCTCCTCCCTAAAGCCCACCTTACATGAGGATTATTCCTAGTATGCTATATTATTGGCACACTCTTCTAGGTTACAAAACCTCTAACCAAGTAGAAAGAAGACACTATTGACCTTCTCTAACCCTCACTCTTCCACCAATGTTTGCTCAGCCCTAATACTTAACCTTTCAAGCACCTAAACTCTCGACACTCCCAATTATATGAAGACCTCTTTTCAAATCATGTGCTATCATCACTCAATCACCTGGTTACCATCCACAAGACTCTCCCCTATGCCTCGAGGGCCGTCACTCTCAACTCAACAACAACATGGAAAAGGTGCTTATCCTCGGAGCTTTCACACACTATGTGACTTCAACACATATCCCTTGGCTCTCAACTCTTTCATTCATCACTCTTAACTTCCACATCAACATTGGTAGTCCTTGTCAACCTCTTGACCATCCTTCCATCACTTTCCACCATTCGATCAATCCAGGAACGCACAGGAAGCATCCATTTTCAACGTTGAATCATTATAACAATAAACAATAACCACACGATTTTTGTTTATAATTCATTCAGTTGCTTCTACGCACCATACTCAAACACTCTACATCCTAACAATAGAAATGATAGAGTTCCTACAACATCATTGGATTTAACACGACATTCTCATCGATTCGAATATCACCATTCGATTCAAGTACTAATTCTCGTCTATTCAAATATGACAAGTCACATTGACCTAACCTTTCATATATTCCCCTGTGACTTGCGTTTCACACTTAGTGAACTCTGCGTCCAAGACAATAATACCTTGTCTGCCGTTTCCAAAACTTAGAGATGGTGCTTTACCTTCACTTTTGAACTATACATAGGTCATTCTTCTTCTCTCTAAGGGTTACCTCCAATTTCTAGGGCTTCTGGAAATGCTCATTCGACTATAGGTTCTCAGACCAACACTCATTGCCTTCTCGCGGTTTCAAATCTTACTTCGCATCTATCCAAAGTGGACCATTTTCTATATGTCGATCTATTTCTTAGTCGACCCATAGAGACTCCCTATACCATTAATCTCCTTCTACTCCTCTTTGCATCCTCACTTGTTAGAACCCTTTTCCTTCTTGTCCTTCGAGAGACCTCTCTTACTGAGTTCTCCAAAAGTACACAAAGTCTGAGAAAACTTCTCAGAGAACTTGGATCCTTGAGGTTCTACCCAACTTCATTTAATGACTGGAATCTCATATGTAGAGATTCTGCCCAGTCCTACTATGTCAGGGCTTATTTGCACACTGTAGCTATACACATAACTACAATCATTCACCTAGAATTATCTAAACATTTACATACAGAATGTAAAGAATCATTTCACACCCAATATGGCGAATTTATTTTTCCATTAGCAATAGGACTGTACATGTCTTCTCGAGAGCTCTCACCCTCTCTCGTTTCTCTCTATCCCTCTATTCATATATCTCTCGAGACTCTCTCCAATTCAGTTACAAAACAATGCCTCTTCAGCTTCCACTGACTTCCTATCTAACTGAACCCTACAAATCTGCACACGAACCCAGATTCATGTCACAACTTCTATTTTTTTGAAAACACTCACTTGGGACTCACTCACTCTTAACTATAATCTTGAAACTAACCTCTCAAGTCATTCCCTTTCTTTAGGTATCTGTTACATTAACTCAAACCTCATTGACACCTACCACTAAGCATATATTCTATCTATACTTATTAATAAATAAAATGCTTTATACATGAGATCTGTTTTTACAAAGGCCCCTCCTTGGGCTGATGTTTAGACCTAAAGGTCTGATTAACATTTAACACTTGACCATGAGAGCTAGTGCTCCTGCATCAGCCTCCCAAGTTAAAAGAAGAACATGATCTCTTGATCATGAATCTTCAATCTTCATCCTTCCTCTAGCTACAATTTTCTAGGCTTCCAAACTTTGTACTGTAGAGCTCCACTGCCTTCACTTTCTCTGTTCTTCACTTTACAATCATTTCTGTAGTAGATTACTTGCTTATTTTTGTTGTAGCTTTCCTTAGGCATTTGCATTAGGTTCCACAATTCAGCTATGGCTTTCTCCAATTCAGTTTTTTGTTGCAAGCTAATCTAGTCTTCATTACTTTGCCATAGCATATTGCTGCACTTTATCCGCTCATCACTAAATTGCTGATTTCCTTTTCCAGCTTTCCTTGCTTCAACCTTTGGTGCAAATATTGTTGTAGATATTTCTCTTGATACTGCTTCCACCCTTACTTCTTGCATGCTTTGATAATCATCTCCCTTTGCAATATCCTTCTCATTTTCTCTGCTTGCAAATTTACTTTCAAAAAGTAATTTGTCTTTAAATATTCTATTTGTAGCAACATAATCAATCAATCTTTCCTGCATACTAGTTAGCACATCATAGAATTGTGAACCATTATTTGTTCTCGTCTCTCTTACAACATGAGACACTTCTCCTTCATCAACTAAAAATTATTCTTCCTGATCAAATACTTTCAGCAAGTATTTCAAACATTCATTCTCTTCAAACCATTCATCAGTATGTTTCCTTTCAGGGTCAGCACAACTCTTCTCTGCCTCTATCAAAATAGAATTTTGATTTTCTACTTCTGTGACAATCCCAATTGTCTTTCCAACGGTCTTCTCTTGTCTATTTAAGTAAACCAATTTTTATATGTTCTCAACATCAACAGGTTCTTTCATACGAGACATGATCGTCTCATCTTCCTCGGGGATGTTTCCCTTATTAGCTAAGAAATATATGAATTTCTTTTGCTGCAACAACTCTTCTAGGTCTTCATTATAATTTATTTGACAATATTCCACTTCATTGAAGACAACTCCAAGAGATGGATTGCCTTCTGCAACTCCTGCAAACACACTTAAATTGTCAATTTCAAAACTACAAGACCCAATGGTCTCATTTGATGGTCCAATCATCAAATATTTCTTTGGCTGCTCCAAGTCTTATATAGGACTCAAAAAATCCTCACTGTCTTTCTCCTTAGCTTTCTCAAGCATAACATATGAATGCTTGCTATCCTCCTCTTTCAGTTCTTGGTCATCATCATATGCCAAGCCCTACTTGTTTTCAGCTTGCACAATAGGTTGGAAACCATTAGTTTCACTACGCTGTGTATGTGCATGTACATGAGACCCAACTGTCCCATTTTCTTCCAAAATAGAATTCAGATTTTGTTTAACTTCCTCCTTATGTATGACAACATCATCAAATTGTCCCCCTTCATTCATTGTACTTGTAGACATACACAAAATATCAGATTTAAAACACTAAGACCTCTTGGCCTCACTTGAAGTTTAAGTCTTCAAGTTTTCTCCCAGATACTCACTTGACTTAAGCATCTCATCCTCCCATTGAGCATTTCTCGGTTGCTCTTTTCTCTTTTGTAGCTTATGCCACTTCAAATTTCATATCATGAGGAAACCACATCTTTGGTCTTTATCCTCCTTCTGTAACAACTCCATCAGTACTCCTAGACGAACTTCTATCTCATCCTTCTCCCTCTGATACTATTCATCAGTCATTCTTCTACATATGCCATTTGCCTTGGCATCTTCTGTCTTCCTCTTGTGGCTGCCTTCTGAACCTCTTCTATGACTCTTGATAGTCATATGCTTGAGTTTTCTTTCACTCTTCTATGAGTTTCACTCACAACTCATCTGCTGTTGAGAAAACAACTGTCCTCTTGTATTTCACCATCAGTTGAAATACTAGGTTCTTGGCCACACTTCACTTCCACTCAGAAGCCTTTACCCATTTCCTTCATCATTTTCTTCAAAGACTAGGACTTCTTTTTGAGATGCCTCACTAATTACTATTACCTACATATCAATGATATTAAAAGCAAAGACCATTCCCAATCTTTCAAAAGCTCGTTGCTGCCAAATTTATATGGCCATTCCCACACTTCTGTTCAACTTCAATCTCTTGATTGAACTTTGTCTTCTCCTTCCTTTGCATGTGTACACTCCTCCCAAAGTAGATATCTCTGTCATAGACCTCACTGTTCAAGATACAAGCCTCTTCTACTCTTATATGCAAAGCTATTTAACTCATAAATCTCCTCTACAGACTACCTGTCTGTCTTCTATCCTTCTCAAGAACATTCCTGCTCTAATACCAATTGATGGAAGGCTCCTCCCTAAAGCCTGCCTTACATGAGGATCATTCTTAGTATAATAGATTATTGGCACACTCTTCTAGGTTACAAAACCTCTNATTTCACCATCAGTTGAAATACTAGGTTATTGGCCACACTTCACTTCCACTCAGAAGCCTTTACCCATTTCCTTCATCATTGTCTTCAAAGACTAGGACTTATTTTTGAGATGCCTCACTAATTACTGTTACCTACATATTAATGATATTAAAAGCAAAGACCATTCCCAAGCTTTCAAAATCTCGCTGCTGCCAAATTTATATGGCCATTCCCACACTTTTGTTCAACTTCAATCTCTTGATTGAACTTTGTCTTCTCCTTCCTTTGCATGCGTACACTCCTCCCAAAGTAGATATCTCTATCAGAGACCTCACTGTTCAAGATACAAGCCTCTTCTACTCTTATATGAAAAGCTATTTAACTCATAAATCTCCTCTACAGACTACCTGTCTATCTTCTATCCTTCTCAAGAACATTCCTGCTCTAATACCAATTGATGGAAGGCTCCTCCCTAAAGCCTGCCTTACATGAGGATCATTCTTAGTATACTAGATTATTGGCACACTCTTCTAGGTTACAAAACCTCTGACCAAGTAAAAAGAAGACACTATTGACCTTCTCTATGTTAGAATATAGAAGATGGTGTGCTCGTTTTACCACGACGATACCCTCGTCTCCCAAACACAGGCCAAAKCCTCCCTCCGAGCACCTTAACCTTGACCTRAGAATTCCTCYGGAAGAAAACCCTAGGCTAGATAGCCAAACAAAGAGCAGCGCATCTCTCCCCAAGGATAGCGCATCACAAAAGGCTGATCAGATAGTCCAAACCCTAGCCAAGAGATATCCAAGCCAATACTGAAAATAGTTGCTACTACAGCTGCACCTGCAACCCTCCTCCAAACCTGCGCATCAAATGAAACTGCAGTGCGCACCAACTGGGAAAACTACAGTCCTGAGATATGACAAATGAGAAATTGGTGCCCTGTATTTATAATAATCCTGCCAGTTTACTGGGGTTGACTTCTCCTTCTGGGTAGGTGTCTGTTCAGTATATTATTATTAATTTTTGTCGACTTCTTCTCTTGGAGGATAATAGCCTAATATAAATTATATTCTTGAGCCGACAAGGCTTCTAGGGTTATTATCCAATTCATTAGGGTTTCTCTTGCTTCCCGGAGTCTTCTATTCTCGTCGGGTTCACATGTAGAGGTAAATACCTCCCGCAGCTACCATAATATTAACACTCCCTCCTAGCTAGAGAGGTATTTATAGGTAATGGAATTGAGAAAAAAACATACCATCTACCTGGTAGCATCAATATAGTCATCCAGACTATTTCATGACTAGATCATGAGCATCACCATTACTATTAGTTGCATCATCTTTCATAACCATACTTCATCTGAGTAATATGATGTTGAATAAGTCACTCTCACCATAGAGTGATACAAGTGGAGTAAAGTCTCTGAACTATTTTCCTTCTGGAAAATATTTGTTCATCATTCATCTGAATTATCATCATCTCCAATAAACTGTTGATAGTCTTCAAGGCAATTAGTACAACAATAGAATGGTCTTGAGCACAACAGACCATACAACCAGTAGCACCACGAGCACCTGTCATTATTATCCGACTGGATAATTTCCTATGACAACTGGTACAATATCAATTTATAGAACACACCTGTTTCTATTCCCATAGTACACAACTACAATCCAGTGGTTAACTACCACATCAAGTAACACACAAGTACTTGATAGTGAAACATATTCACCACAGTTGTTCTCATCTACTGTCATATAGTATTCATAACAAACATCTGAGAGCATCTTGCATAGAAACAATGTTATGATAAAAATTGTATCATCTGGGCCAATATTTCACGCACGTTTGTGAGATCTGAAAGAGTGTCTTCCCTCAGTATATAATATAAACAACAATCATCTGGGCCAATATTTCACTCACATCTGTGAGATCTGAAAGAATGTCTGCCCTCAACATAGAACATCAATAATAGGTTATCTGCCCCATTCTTCTCAACCAAGGAAGAAGGATTGTTTCTGATTTCTGAACCTGGACCATTTCCCACCCTGGGCCATTCTTCCGACACTAAACAAAGTGTAACCTGGAGAGAATGAGTCTGCCCTCGAGAAATGCTTGGACCATTCCTTAACCTGGGCCATTCCTCCGACACTAAACAAAGTGTAACCTAGAGGAAATGAGTCTGCCCTAAGGAATGACTGTCCTGGACTATTCCCCACCCTAGGCCATTCCTCCGACACCAAGCAAGGTGTAGCCTGGAGAGAATGAGTCTGCCCTCGAGGAATAACTGTCCCTGATTGCTGAGCCTGGACTACTCCCCACCTTGGGACATTCCTCCGACACCAAACAAGGTGTAGCCTGGAGCGAATGAGTCTTCCCTCGAGGAGTAACTGTCCTGCATCAACCTCCAAAATGGACAATTCTTCAAAACTGCTCACAACTGTGAACTTCGAAAGAATGACTGCCCGGCGAGGCGGACCATTCTACTTGACCACTACACAGAGTGACTGCTAAGAAGAATGAATGTCCTAGACCACTCCCCATAATGAGAAGTCGTTGTCTATGATACATCAACAATTAGTCTGCCTCCCATGTTAACTACAATGGGAAGCCACTGTCCGTCAGAAATCTCAATCCACTTTCCGAACAGGAAAGCATTTGTCCAATCTGGACTTTTACAAAGATAAATGCTCCNAATGAGTCTACCCTCGAGGAATAACTGTCCCTGATTGCTGAGCCTGGACTACTCCCCACCCTGGGCCATTCCTCCGACACCAAACAAGGTGTAGCCTGGAGCGAATGAGTCTTCCTTCAAGGAGTAACTGTCCTGCATCAACCTCCAAAATGGAAAATTCTTCAAAACTGCTCACAACTGTGAACTTCGAAAGAATGACTGCCCGGCGAGGCGGACCATTCTACTTGACCACTACACAGAGTGACTGCTAAGAAGAATGACTGTCCTAGACCACTCCCCATAATGAGAATTCGTTGTCTATGATACATCAACAATTAGTCTGCCTCCCACGTTAACTACAATGGGAAGCCACTGTCCGTCAGAAATCTCAATCCACTTTCCGAATAGGAAAGCATCTTTCCAATCTGGACTTTTACAAAGATAAATGCTCCCTCCTAACTGGAGAGTTATTTCAATCACAAAAATAAATGTTTGCGTACCTTATTCTAGCTTGGAGAGTCTTCCCTTTTGGTTAATAGAGATATTTCCATGATCTCTAGCTTGAGTATGCAAGTTCTTTCATTTTGAATATGGGATTTACCAAAATGTATGCTTATCTACTCATCTGTGGAGATATGTATTGGAGAATCACTTTCTCCTTTCTGGACTTCATCATGGATAATGTAATGCTTTTAATGTAGTCTGGAACACTGTGAAGGCTTATTGTAGATGTGAACAATAGAGTATATCATAGTTGGAGAACTGGAACATATCCATGTGGTACTTGTTCTGTCATCATGAGATCTGATCTTCTGAGTAGTCATCTTGATGTTATAGGNACTCATGGATGTTGCAGATAATATAATGACTTATATAGAGATAAGTCTGGTGTACTGGAATAATCAATCATCATAGTCTTCTCCCTCCATATAAGAGAACCTTTGGTTCTGGATCTCACAATGCTTTCATTCATAAGTCTTTTGTACATTGTTCTTCATTACGACTTTCAGTTCTTCTGCTTGATTTCTTTTAGTGAGTTCATATCAGGATGGTAATATTGTGATTCTTGATAGAATGACTGGTTTTTCTGGAATCCTTATGTTCCTCTTCATGTTTTTATTTTACTTTTGGGTCCATGCAGTTTCTTATAGATTCCATGCCTTAGAGATTCCACTTCTACCTTTCATCATAGGATCATGGATCTGGATGGACAACCGGGAATGATTTAAGGCTTCTCTTTGAAGAGGGATTCTTCTGCGGTTGAGCTAAACACATACTGTCTTTCATGGTTGCTACCATGGATATATACATTTCATCATTTTCAATGGATAATAGGATTAGCTCCCTCCTAATCCTTGCTTCGTGTATAAGTGCATATAATCTAATCCCTTCATCTGACTGAGTCCATGCTTCCGTCTCCATCCTTATTGTCTTTTACAATATATAATAGAGTCCACGCTTCCATCTGCAGCCTTATTGTCTTCTACAATATATAATTGGCTCTCTTGTCCTTTTAGTAGAAGAAATCTCTCCCATCCTGCTTAGTCTTCTTTGTCGGTTCCTTTTCTTCGGCAACCGATGCTTTGTGTTTCTTCTTCTTTTTCTTTAGATCAGGACATTTATTCCTGTAGTGACTTCTGACAGTTGAAGCAATGTATTTCTTGATTCTTCTTGAGCACAGCAAGTCCAAAGTTCTTCAAATGTCGGGTACTCCTTCCTTGTGTTCATGTTTGTGACAAATGCATCCCATGTCTTGGGAAGACCATTGAGTACTATGTTTACCAATTCCTTTTCTGAAGTGATCTCTTCAATAGCTTGTATTTGATCTCTTAACTGGGATATCCTTACAAAGTATGATGTTATGTTGTCGTCTTCATTCATCTTCATGTTACGGAGCTCATTCTTCATACTCATAACTTGTCCAACGTTTCTAACTGAGAAGATATTAGTTAGGGCATCATACATCTTCTTCGATGAGTCAAGATGGGAGATGTAGGGTATCAAGTGGTATTTTATGGAATCCACTATGATACTCATGGCATTGATGTCAACTTCTTTGAACTTCTCCATAGCTGCAACGTTCTGCAGTTGCTTCTCCTCTCCTTATGTAAACTCTGGCTTCATGATCTTTCCTTTCACAATGTCCAACACTTTATTCTTAGCAAGGATGAGGTCAGTCCTTGTCTTCCATGCTATGAAGTTAGAGGCTCCTTCTAGCTTGTTCTCAGACTTCATAGATTTCATCATGGCTAGCTTGTCTTGGTCAAACCCTAGATTTGATCGGAAATACAAACTTCACATCTTGGCCTTCTGAGAGTACCAGGAAATGCATTGGGCTAGGGCACACTGATCTATCCAGAGATTAGGTCAATCTCGTCAATTAAGGTGCCTCGACAAGAGGTTTAGGGTTTCTTCAACTGCTTCTGATGGTAACCCTAGCTACAGTTCTTTTGGAAGTTGCTCCTGCTAGTAACCCTAGCGACAGTTCCTCAACGAGCTCAATATCTAGCGGCTATGTTTCCTTCTAGAGTTTTAGGTTGACTGAAGGGATGTGGGACCATAACCTGTTAGAATATATAATATGGTGTGCTCGTTTTACCACAACGATACCCTCGTCTCCCAACCACAGACCAAAGCCTCCCTCCGAGCACCTTAACCTTGACCTGAGAATTCCTCCGAAAGAAAACCCTAGGCTAGATAGCCAAACAAAGAGCAGCGCATCTCTCCCCAAGGATAGCGCATCACAAAAGGCTGATCAGATAGTCCAAACCCTAGCCAAGAGATATCCAAGCCAATATTGAAACTAGCTGCTACTACAGTTGCACCTGGAACCCTCCTCCAAACCTGCGCATCAAATGCAACTGCAGTGCGCACCAACTGGGAAAACTGTAGTCCTGAGATATGACAAATGAGAAACTGGCTCCCTGTATTTATAGTAATCCTTCCAGTTTACTAGGGCCGACTTCTCCTCTGGGTAGGTGTATGTTCAGTATATTATTATTAATTCTGGCCGACTTCTTCTCTTGGAGGCTAATAGCCTAATATAAATTATATTCTTGAGCTGACAAGGCTTCTAGGGTTATTAGCCAATTCATTAGNTCGATGAGTCAAGATGGGAGATGTAGGGTATCAAGTGGTATTTTATGGAATCCACTATGATACTCATGGCATTGATGTCAACTTCTTTGAACTTCTCCATAGCTGCAACGTTCTGCAGTTGCTTCTCCTCTCCTTATGTAAACTCTGGCTTCATGATCTTTCCTTTCACAATGTCCAACACTTTATTCTTAGCAAGGATGAGGTCAGTCCTTGTCTTCCATGCTATGAAGTTAGAGGCTCCTTCTAGCTTGTTCTCAGACTTCATAGATTTCATCATCGCTAGCTTGTCTTGGTCAAACCCTAGATTTGACCAGAAATCCAAACTTCACATCTTGGCCTTCTGAGAGTACCAGGAGATGCATTGGTCTAGGGCACACTGATCTATCCAGATATTAGGTCAATATCGTCAATTAAGGTGCCTTGACAAGAGGTTTAGGGTTTCTTCAACTGCTTCTGATGGTAACCCTAGCTACAGTGCTTTTGGAAGTTGCTGCTGCTAGTAACCCTAGCGGCAGTTCCTCAACGAGCTCAATATCTAGCGGCTATGTTTCCTTCTAGCGTTTTAGGCTGACTGAAGGGGTGTGGGACCATAACCTGTTAGAATATATAAGATGGTGTGCTCATTTTACCACGACGATACCCTCGTCTCCCAACCATAGGCCAAAGCCTCCCTCCGAGCACCTTAACCTTGACCTGAGAATTCCTCCGGAAGAAAACCCTAGGCTAGATAGCCAAACAAAGAGCAACGCATCTCTCCCCAAGGATAGTGCATCACAAAAGGCTGATCAGATAGTCCAAACCCTAGCCAAGAGATATCCAAGCCAATATTGAAACTAGCTACTACTACAGTTGCACCTGCAACCCTCCTCCAAACCTGCACATCAAATGCAACTGCAGTGCGCACCAACTGGGAAAACTGTAGTCCTGAGATATGACAAATGAGAAACTGGCGCCCTGTATTTATAGTAATCCTGTCAGTTTACTGGGGCCGACTTCTCCTCTGGGTAGGTGTCTGTTCAGTATATTATTATTAATTCTGGCCGACTTCTTCTCTTGGATGCTAATAGCCTAATATAAATTATATTCTTGAGCTGACAAGGCTTCTAGGGTTATTATCCAATTCATTAGGGTTTCTCTTGCTTCCTGGAGTCTTCTATTCTCGTCGGGTTCACATGTAGAGGTAAATACCTCCCACAGCTACCATAATATTAACACTCTAACCCTCACTCTTCCACCAATGTTGGCTCGGCCCTAATACTTAACCTTTCAAGCACCTAAAATCTCGATACTCCCCATTATATGAAGACCTCTTTTCAAATCATGTGCTATCATCACTCAAGCACCTGGTTACCATCCACAAGACTCTCCCCTACGCCTCGAGGGATATCACTCTCAACTCAACAACAACATGGAAAAGGTGTTTATCCTCGATGCTTTCACACAATATGTGACTTCAACACATATCCCTTGGCTCTCAACGCTTCCATTCATCAGTCTTAACTTCCACATCAACATTGGTAGTCCTTGTCAACCTCTTGACCATGCTTCCATCGCTTTCCACCATTCTATCAATCCAAGAACGCACAGGAAGTGCCCATTTTCAACGTTGAATCATTATACCAATACACAACAACCACACAATTTTTGTTTATAATTCATTCAGTTGCTTCTACACACCATACTCAAACACTCTGCATCCTAACAATAGAAATGACAGAGTTCCTACAACCATATTTTCATTGGATTTAACACAACATTCTCATCGATTCAAAGATCATCGTTTGATTCAAGTACTAATTCTAGATTATTCAAATATGTCCAGTCACATTGACTTGGCCTTTCATATATCTCCCTGTGACTTGCATTTCACACTTAGTGAACTCTGCGTTCAAGACAATAATACCTTGTCCACTGTTTCCAAAACTTAGAGTCGGTGCTTTACCTTCACCTTTGAAATGTACATAGGTCATTCTTCTTCTCTCTAAGGGTTACCTCCAAGTTCTATGGATTCTAAAAACGCTCAATCAACTATAGGTTCTCAGACCAACATTCATCGGCTTCTCGCGGTTTCAAATCTTACTTCTCGTCTATCCAAAGTAGACCATTTTCTGTATGTCGATCTATTTCTTAGTCGACCCACAGAGACTCCCTGTACCACTAATCTCCTTCTACTCCTCTTTGCATCCTCACTTGTTATAGCCATTTTCTTTCTCATCCTTTGAGAGACCTCTCTTACTGAGTTCTCAAAAACTACACAAAGTCTGAGAAAACTTCTCACAGAACTTGGAACCATGAGGTTCTACCCAAGTTCATTTAATGACTGGAATCTCATATGCAAAGATTCTACCCAGTCCTCCTCTGTCAGGGCTTATTTGCACACTGTATCTATACACATAACTACAATCATTCACCTAGAATTATCTAAACATTGACATACATAATGTAAGGAATCATTTCACACCCAATATCGTGAATTTCGTTTTTCATTAACAATAGGACTATACATGTCTTCTCGAGAGCTCTCACCCTCTCTCGTTTCTCTCCATCCCTCTATTCATATATCTCTCGAGACTCTCTCCAATTCAGTTACAAAACAATGCCTCTTCAGCTTCCACTAACTTCCTATCTAACCGAACCCTACAAATCTGCACACGAACCCAGATTCAGGTCAAAACTTTTATTTTTTTGAAAACACTCACTTATGACTTACTCACTCTTAACTATAATCTTGCAACTAACCTCTCGAGTCATTCCCTTTCTTTAGGGATCTGTTACATTAACTCAAACCTCATTGACACATGTTATCTCCTAAAATTACACTGCTAAGTTTTCAAATTTTAGGTGATAGGAATGAGTCAAAACAATTTGTTTCTAAAATTTTTAGAGTACATTAGATGGTCTATTTTTGAAGTCTAAAGTCAAAAGAATCATCACTTCTGGTCTTGGCTTTCAAATTTTGAAATCACAGGTTACGGTGGTTAAAGGGGTCTATCAAATGACTTGTTAACCACCAAAAGTCGACCTTTCCTGTGGATAAGAGGCATCTAGCAAAAGGCCCATAACCATCGAAAGAATTTCCACATTCAATTTAAAAAAACCCTTGTGCTTTTGCATGAGCCAGATGTCAAGCCTAAGATTATGTATCAAAGCACATATTCCTTAATTTACCAATGTCCCAGAACCAAATCCTATGTCCATGAGTCTTAGCTAACTCACAAGTAATACACATGCCNTATATTATTATTAATTCTGGCCGACTTCTTCTCTTGGAGGCTAATAGCCTAATATAAATTATATTCTTGAGCTGACAAGGCTTCTAGGGTTATTAGCCAATTCATTAGGGTTTCTATTGCTTCCCGAAGTCTTCTATTCTCGTCAGGTTCACATGTAGAGGTAAATACCTCCCACAGCTACCATAATATTAACACTCTAACCCTCACTCTTCCACCAATGTTGGCTCGGCCCTAATACTTAACCTTTCAAGCACCTAAAATCTCGATACTCCCCATTATATGAAGACCTCTTTTCAAATCATGTGCTATCATCACTCAAGCACCTGGTTACCATCCACAAGACTCTCCCCTACGCCTCGAGGGATATCACTCTCAACTCAACAACAACATGGAAAAGGTGTTTATCCTCGATGCTTTCACACAATATGTGACTTCAACACATATCCCTTGGCTCTCAACGCTTCCATTCATCAGTCTTAACTTCCACATCAACATTGGTAGTCTTTTTCAACCTCTTGACCATGTTTCCATCGCTTTCCACCATTCTATCAATCCAAGAACGCACAGGAAGTGCCCATTTTCAACGTTGAATCATTATACCAATACACAACAACCACACGATTTTTGTTTATAATTCATTCAGTTGCTTCTGTGCACCATACTCAAACACTCTGCATCCTAACAATAGAAATGACAGAGTTCCTACAACCATATTTTCATTGGCTTTAACACAACATTCTCATCGATTCAAAGATCATCGTTTGATTCAAGTACTAATTCTCGATTATTCAAATATGTCCAGTCACATTGACTTGGCCTTTCATATATCTCCCTGTGACTTGCATTTCACACTTAGTGAACTCTGTGTTCAAGACAATAATACCTTGTCCACTGTTTCCAAAACTTAGAGTCGGTGCTTTACCTTCACCTTTGAATTGTACATAGGTCATTCTTCTTCTCTCTAAGGGTTACCTCCAAGTTCTATGGATTCTAGAAACGCTCAATCAACTATAGGTTCTTAGACCAACATTCATTAGCTTCTCGCGGTTTCAAATCTTACTTCTCGTCTATCCAAAGTGGACCATTTTCTGTATGTCGATCTATTTCTTAGTCGACCCACAGAGACTCCCTGTACCACTAATCTCCTTCTACTCCTCTTTTCATCCTCACTTGTTAGAGCCCTTTTCTTTCTCATCCTTTGAGAGACCTCTCTTACTGAGTTCTCAAAAACTACACAAAGTCTGAGAAAACTTCTCACAGAACTTGGAACCCTGAGGTTCTACCCAAGTTCATTTAATGACTGGAATCTCATATGCAAAGATTCTTCCCAGTCCTCCTCTGTCAGGGCTTATTTGCACACTGTAGCTATACACATAACTACAATCATTCACCTAGAATTATCTAAACATTGACATACATAATGTAAGGAATCATTTCACACCCAATATCGTGAATTTCGTTTTTCATTAACAATAGGAATATACATGTCTTCTCGAGAGCTCTCACCCTCTCTCGTTTCTCTCCATCCCTCTATTCATATATCTCTTGAGACTCTCTCCAATTCAGTTACAAAACAATGCCTCTTCAGCTTCCACTAACTTCCTATCTAACCGAACCCTACAAATCTGCACACGAACCCAGATTCAGGTCACAACTTTTATTTTTTTGAAAACACTCACTTATGACTCACTCACTCTTAACTATAATCTTGCAACTAACCTCTCGATTCATTCCCTTTATTTAGGGATATGTTACATTAACTCAAACCTCATTGACACATGTTATCTCCTAAAATTACATTGCTAAGTTTTCAAATTTTAGGTGATAGGAATGAGTCAAAACAATTTGTTTCTAAATTTTTTAGAGTACATTAGATGGTCTATTTTTGAAGTCTAAAGTCAAAAGAATCATCACTTCTGGTCTTGGCTTTCAAATTTTGAAATCACAGGTTACGGTGGTTAAAGGGGTCTATCAAATGACTTGTTAACCACCAAAAGTCGACCTTTCCTGTGGATAAGAGGCATCTAGCAAAAGGCCCATAACCATCGAAAGAATTTCCACATTCAATTTAAAAAAACCCTTGTGCTTTTGCATGAGCCAGATGTCAAGCCTAAGATTATGTATCAAAGCACATATTCCTTAATTTACCAATGTCCCAGAACCAAATCCTATGTCCATGAGTCTTAGCTAACTCACAAGTAATACACATGCCCAATTCTCATAATAAGCTACAAGCCAATGCTTATGATAGGTAAATACATCAAGCTATGTGCTAACTAAGTCAAAGCCACCATCCAGATCATGTCCACATGTCAATTCATATCCATTAACCAACAGATAAATTGAGTCCACATGCCACTCATTCGATCTAAACCGAGTCCACCTGCCACTCATTCGATCCAATCCGAGCCACAAGCCAAACGCAGACAGCTGACAGGTGCCAAGGGATGGAGTTTTTATTATGCTTGTACAGATGTTTAAGGAGATCCATTGCCATGTATCAAGCCACGAGTTAAGCTAAAACTAAAAGCTCACACAGATGTCCGATGGTGAATGTAGTTTGGCTAAAAAACATTTGGACAGGTTGAAGATATCTGGCCACCAATTGAGCCACGATTCAAGTCATGAACCAAGCCACAGGTCAAACCATAGGCTTAAGCTACAAAATGCATAGCCCAGAACAGAGTACTCAAGCACTAGGTTAAATCCATATAAAGGCAGCTAGCTATAAGGAAGACCCACGAGATGAGAAGATATAAGGGTAAGGTACTAGATCAACGCATTGTCTGTTAGAAATGGATGATGAATAGCCATGGTGTGGGTGGAATTCAGTTCGATTTGCTTCAGAGCTAACAAAATTTGTCACAAGAGAAAGCATCTGGAGTGAATCTTGGTCATCTATCTTATTTCAAGTTTTGTGGTCATGTTATTGGTTTGGCATTGATGCATAGGCCGCAAATTGACATTGTCCTAGCTTGAACATTTTTCAAACAATCGGAGGGTCTCTCTATCTCTTGGGAAGATACACAAGATGCAAATCCATTCTTGTTTTCAAGTTGCAAGAAAATATTGGAAATGGATCCAGATAGTCTAGACAAAGATGTACTAGGAGTCACGTTTGTGACACTAGTTGGATAACAAGTTAAATGCTTTGTTCAGGGATTTTCTGATTCGCTTGGGAATTCAACACTCCAATAGTTTCTTCGAGCTTTAGAACCTGAAGATCTGGATCTAATGTTGTATGGAAAGGGTCATGATTTATGTATACAGGATTGGAAAGACCATACAGAGTATCATGAGTACACCGAAGTTGACGATCAAATTATTTGGTTCTGGCAGGTGGTCAATGGAATGCCAATGGAGCAACGCAGAAGGTTAATTTTCTTTTCAACCTCTCTAACCCACCTGCCACCAGAGGGATTTTCAGGACTTCCTTCAAAGTTTCATATTCACAAGGGCCATACCAACCTAAGATGGCTTCCCATAGCACATACATTGCACAACGATATCATGATGAGGATGTTATGGTTGTTGTTATTTTGGGCATTGGTACAAACACCTATTACATGGAATATGCAGATGCTATCCCAAAATGTCAAGGTCTTCTCTCAAACTCTGGTTATATGGTTATCAATACAGAGTAGGGTAATCTTTGGTATTCTTATCTCCCAGTAAAAAAATTTGATAAAGCTCTTAATGCTGAAAGTGTAAATCCTGGCAATGAACAGAAGCAAAGACATGAATACAACCACATGTAGACACTCAGCCAGATATGAATTTGCAGAAGAGTAGTNTTTTTAGAGTACATTAGATGGTCTATTTTTGAAGTCTAAAGTCAAAAGAATCATCACTTCTGGTCTTGGCTTTCAAATTTTGAAATCACAGGTTACGGTGGTTAAAGGGGTCTATCAAATGACTTGTTAACCACCAAAAGTCGACCTTTCCTGTGGATAAGAGGCATCTAGCAAAAGGCCCATAACCATCGAAAGAATTTCCACATTCAATTTAAAAAAACCCTTGTGCTTTTGCATGAGCCAGATGTCAAGCCTAAGATTATGTATCAAAGCACATATTCCTTAATTTACCAATGTCCCAGAACCAAATCCTATGTCCATGAGTCTTAGCTAACTCACAAGTAATACACATGCCGAATTCTCATAATAAGGTACAAGCCAATGCTTATGACAGGTAAATACATCAAGCTATGTGCTAACTAAGTCAAAGCCACCATCCATATCATGTCCACATGTCAATTCATATCCATTAACCAACAGATAAACTGAGTCCACATGCCACTCATTCGATCTAAACTGAGTCCACCTGCCACTCATTTGATCCAATCCGAGCCACAAGCCAAACGCAGACAGTTGACAGGTGCCAATGGATGGAGTTTTTATTATGCTTGTACAGGCATTTAAGGAGCTCCATTGCCATGTATCAAGCCATGAGTTAAGATAAAACTAAAATCTCACACAGATGTCCGATGGTGAATGTAGTTTGGCTAAAAAACATTTGGACGGGTTGAAGATATCTGGCCACCAATTGAGCCACGATTCAAGTCATGAACCAAGCCACAGGTCAAACCACAGGCTTAAGCTACAAAATGCATAGCCCAAAACAGAGTACTCAAGCACTAGGTTAAATCCATATAAAGGCAGCTAGCTATAAGGAAAACCCACGAGATGAGCAGATATAAGGGTAAGGTACTGGATCAACGCATTGTCTGTTAGAAATGGATGACGAATAGCCATGGTGTGGGTGGAATCCAGTTCATTTGCTTCAGAGCTAACAAAATTTATCACAAGAGAAAGCATCTGGAGTGAATCCTGGTCATCTATCCTATTTCAAGTTTTGTGGTCGTGTTATTGGTTTGGCATTGATGCATAGGCCGCAAATTGACATGGTCCTAGCTCGAACATTTTTCAAACAATCGGAGGGTCTCTCTATCTCCTGGAAAGATACACAAGATGCAAATCCATTCTTGTTTTCAAGTTGCAAGAAAATCTTGGAAATGGATCCAGATAGTCTAGACAAAGATGTACTAGGAGTCACGTTTGTGACACTAGTTGGATAACAAGTTAAATGCTTTGTTCAGGGATTTTCTGATTTGCTTGGGAATTCAACACTCCAAAAGTTTCTTCGAGCTTTAGAACCTGAAGATCTAGATCTAATGTTGTATGGAAAGGGTCATGATTTATGTATACAGGATTGGAAAGACCATACAGAGTATCATGAGTACACCGAAGTTGACGATCAAATTATTTGGTTCTGGCAGGTGGTCAATGGAATGCCAATGGAGCAATGCAGAAGGTTAATTTTCTTTTCAACCTCTCTAACCCACCTGCCACCAGAGGGATTTTCAGGACTTCCTTCAAAGTTTCATATTCACAAGGGCCATACCAACCTAAGCTGGCTTCCCATAGCACATACATTGCACAACGATATCATTATGAGGATGTTATGGTTGTTGTTATTTTGGGCATTGGTACAAACACCTATTACGTGGAACATGCAGATGCTATCCCAAAATGTCAAGGTCTTCTCTCAAAATCTGGTTATATGGTTATCAATACAGAGTAGGGTAATCTTTGGTATTCTTATCTCCCAGTAAAAGAATTTGATAAAGCTCTTAATGTTGAAAGTGTAAATCCTGGCAATGAACAGAAGCAAAGACATGAATACAACCACATGTAGACACTCAGCCAGATATGAATTTGCAGAAGAGTA
>JZKD02S2247758.1:0-21052 GCA_000966675.3 Picea glauca
GTCCTAGGGGATCCATAAAAGCTCAAAATTCAACCATCCCAAATTCTCTTCAAAATGGCATCAATGCATAGAGCTCTTCGTCAAATTTCCAACGGTGCAAATAATGAGTCAAACAAAGTTCGTATGAAAAGGTTATGAGCAATCAAAGTTATAGTTAAAGTCAAAGTCAAAGAGGTAAAAGGGTGACACATGGCACATGACTGTATAGGCCGTATAGTAGTGAAATGGAAAGTAAGTGACGTGGCATATTGATTGAGAGTTGATTGGGTAGTTCGTACCCATGAGATGGACAAATCACATGGTGACACGTGGTAAGGGATAGTCAATGAGAGGTCGCCACGTGGTGACCTTCCATTGGCCAATATTGGTTATAGTCTATCAAAATACTATGGGATTCGAAATGGGTCGAACTTGCAACCACCCAAAGTCTTAACAAAACCTCTATAACCATCATATCCCAAGCATGTTTCTTAATTTATCATGTTTTAAAAATTATTTGAATTTGTATTAAGTTCCATTTGGGCGAGGGGGGGAGAGGGGTTGAGGGATATCCCCCAACCCCTAGTATATATATGTTAACACACGCAACTAATGCCATAAGCACATGAGGCTAACAAACTTTCCACCGTAACCATATAATATATAGTTACAACCATATACAAAACCAACCAACAAATATGCTAATCAGAAGAGCATCGTGGGAAAGGAACCCTCGACCTCCTCCAAATATATCCAACACCCTAACCACTAGGCCAACAGTCCCACATACTATGATATTCCCAAAGAAAACATTAAATGTTGATGTTGTAAGGTACATGTGGAGGTTTAGGTCCGTGACCTATATATGGGCGTGGATCCCAACACTTCACACATTCCTAAGTTTGAACAAATCTCAAAGTAGCATGAATCCCAATGCAGGGTAAGAATTTTGATTTCATATGGATGTCTCAAAGTACGTGCTAGGGAGAGGACAAGTATGGTTGTCTCGTAAAGTGTGTCATGAGGTATGTTTTCCAAACATAGGCAACTTTATACTCATTTTTCACGATTTTTTGCAAGGATTTCAATGGTGAACTTATTTTCTTGTTTTGAGTTGTAAAGAGAGTCCATTAAATTGGATTTTGTGAGCCCATAATGTAATGTAATTTGGTATTTTGAGATGATGGAGAACAATCATGCTATCTAAAGGGACTTTTAATATGAAGTGATATATGTCACATACATATGTAATTTGAGTTCTTTTATTTTGTGTTGTCATCTCATTATTAAACAAATTAATCATCAGTTTATGAGTTTTTGGATAAAGAGCACATCATCAGAATTCTACAAATCACCTTAATATGATCAGTAAATTATTTTGAATCAATTTATATGTTCCATGGATATATTGTAAAGAAATAAGTGGTGTCTAAGTATTTTCGGATCAAGTGGTATCAAAGCTATTTTTGACATGTATTTGCAAGTTGTTGATGTGACATGAAATCCAAGAGTTTAGTTGGTGAATATTTTGAAGAATCTTTTCAAGAAGGAAAAATGAGTAAATTCCTCATGAAGCTGAGGTTGTAGAAGAACATTAATAAGAAAATCCAAAAGGAGAATTTTGAGTTAAGAATGCAGTTGGAAGCTCTTGAGGAAGAGAAGTAGAAGCTGCAAGATCAACTGTTATGTCATGAGGAATTCCATAAGGGTATTTTTCATGAGTTAGAAAGAAATATGAAGATCAGGAAACATGCATTGGAACCATCAACATCAAAACATGAAGATTGGCAGGCTGAGAATGTAAAGCCTACAATGCAAAAGGGACTACCTCTTTCAAAAGGCATGATGAAGAAACATGACTCCTCATATTTTCCTCTTCCTGTCAATATGGATAATGCTCAAGGTTAGTTGAAGCAAGCATAAATTCAGATGATTAATTCCTTCATAAACAATTAGCCTTACCCTCCAATCCAGAGAAAGGTAACATGTGTGAGACATCTCCAAAGAAAGATGTGCAAGCTAGAAGAGAAGGAATGAAGACTCTTCCCACTCGTGAATGGTCTATATATCCATGTGCTTCATGTGGAACTAGTAACCATGATGTGGAGCAATGTCGAAGAAGGTAGTCCGTGTTGGCATAGGGGTAGACCTAGGGTTCAATGCTACAACATCGCACCAACAAAACCCTAACTACCAGTCCTTTCGGGAACACCTGCGAAGAAAATGAAGTCTCACCTGAGGTAGACGCAGGGGTGGTTGCAGGACTCGAGTGTCTGCAACCTCCGTTGGGACATAGATCTGTGATTACAACACCTTAACAAAGAACTTAGCAGTTACAGTTTGTTAATATTCAACCTTAGTTTACAACGCAGTATTTATATAGATCCAATAGATTCAAGTACTAAGCATACCAACATAGATCAAATCTAGCATTTATTCACATTATTCATCACTAAGATACCATATCAGATATGTCTAAGCATACATCAGTGCACTAAGCATTCAATCACATAGACAAGAGAACAACCATAAAGCACATAGCAATCACAACACAGGATATACGTGGTTCACCCCCACCTTGGGGCTACATCCACCAACTCTTCTTCTTTATTTCTTTTTGTCATTATTCTACATGCACAGAGCCATGATATCTTACTCTGCAGAGGACAGGAGATCTACGCACCTTGCTAGATCCTCCTTCCCTGAAGTACAACACAAATCCTTCCGCAGTCTCTTACAATCACTTGCACTTAGCTCTGAAAGTCTCACACAGTATGCACAAAGCAATTAAAATTACTAGTTGCACTTAGCATCACATACTTGTCCCTCCTTTGATCACATAGATCGAACACTAGCACTTAGTACACTCCTTGGCCTTTCTTCGATCACATAGATCAACTACTTCCTACATCACCTAGATATCTATTTATACATTACAAAATGGGCCTAAACATGGGTAAACCCATGGGCTGACATCCCCATTCCTGTAACATAAGCCCAAAACCCAAAAATCCCTAAAAAGGGGACAATATCCCGCAATCTCTACTTTGACTTGCGCTCTATCTTCGACAACCTGTCGAAGTCTCAAAAGTAGGTCAAACATGACCAAGGATCCTCACAACTTGGTCAAGGGCTAACATGCCCCCAACACTCACCTGTGACTTGTCTTGAGTCACTCTGGTCTGGGTAGTTGTGCCTCAAAATCCTCGATCTTGGCTTGAGTTGCTTCAACCTGTTGCTACGCCAGGGCCTCCTGCTCAACGAACTCTTGGATGATTGCTTTGTTGATAGGTCCCTCTAAACGTTGTTCAACTACAGTGACTACATTTTCCAACTCTGCACCTTGGCCTTCAATCTCCTCAAACAGTTGGAAAGATTCATCCTGGATTGGTTGGAGCCTTTGAGTCACTTCCATGACTTTGCTCTGAATGGTGTGGACCTATTCTTGAGCAGTGCGTTGTTCTTGGGATCGCTTCATCCTTTCAAATGTTGACAGGAGATTCAACTACGCCTGTACTGTTGTTGCTTGTTGCTTTTCCTCCTGGAGATGTGACTCCAGTACCTTCATCTCGGTATCTTCAGAGAGTCGCTCATAATTCTTTGCTCTACAAGCACTTATTTGCTTTCATTCTAGAGTGAATTCTCTGATCCTCTCGATATCACTCTAGGCAGTGGCTTCTCTATGATCTTGCATGTCTTGTCGGGTACTTTGCACTATTCGTAGCTCGAGGTCTATGTTGGCACAGGGGAAGACCCAGGTTTCAACGCTACAACAACACGCCAACAAAACCCTAACTACCGACCCTTTCGACAACATCTGCAAAGAAGATGAAGTCTCACCCGAAGAAGTTATGAGGGGGTTGCAGGACAGAGATGTCTACAACCAAGGGGAATATCAAGTGGATCTAATACAAGAACAACATGGAATTCATATATCACTTATCAATCTTAGATCTATTCTTCAAATCTACTTATCATATCTAAACAATAATGCAATCACAATATATTAATGACAGAGACAGAAGATCAATCACACACAACAAAAAATATACGTGGTTCACCCTCTCTCTAGGGCTACATCCACAGAACTGTGATATATTATATTAAGGTAAAGAATACAGTTCTTGTCTGTGCTCTTAGCTAATAGATCTTCTCTCTTCTCCTCTGTTTCTCTCCTCTCCCTGTGCACCCAGCTGCAGGGTTGATATTCACACCCAACTAAAGATCTTACAATACCAGAAGGCTCTCACTCTCAACACTTCCCTATCACACAATACTCCTCTCTCACCTAACTCAATACCAACAACCACAATACAATATTAGCGTATCAACCCAAAGTAACAACCCAAAATAGGCCCTCATGACCTCTATTTATACATTAAAATAGCTCACTGACATCCTTAGGCTGAAACCTAGGTGTCCAAAACCCTAGATACCAAAACCCTAGGTGTCTAAAACCCTAGGTCAACTTGACCCATATTTTTAGGGCTTCACTAGCCTATCTTTCCTTCCTTCTTAGACGGTGCTCCAAAGCATACAACGATGGTTTTTTCCACTTGCTGACATGTCCACGATCCTTCTTCCTTACTGACTTATCATCCCCGATATCCTCATCCAACGATTTTCTTTCTCGGGCTTCACTTCATCTTTTCTTCTCTTTTTCTCATTTCAACCCAATAATAATCACTGTGTCTTCCGTGAAGTTCGCATTCTCCCTTTTCTTCTTTGATCTTCACATACTTCCATAACCAAGGGCCAACAGGCCCCCAACATTCAATGGTGACTCGTCCCGAGGCACTTTAGATCTAATCTTCCTATTTTACTTCAACTCCAGGTTGTGCAGTGCAGCCTTTTATTTTTGTGTTATGCCTCCTCTTCCTCCTTGTGCAGAATGTCTTTTTTGTGTCTGGTACCTAGTTTCAACTGCACCTGGTACGTAGACCCTTTTCTTCATGTTTTCACTGAGAGTTGTGATGAAGTTGGTTGTCATAGTACAACTTCAGTCGACTCCCATTCACTAATCCTTCCTTCCATTCTCCCTTTAACATCTTCAGCTATGCAAATCCTCCTTCTGTGACATAGGCGATCTCATATGGTGCAAGCCAATGCATTTTGAACTTTTCAGGATGTTTTATGAACTTGTTGTCATAGACCAACACTAGGTCTCATTGTCTCATTCTTCTTGATGCGCCTCTCATGGTAGGCCTTCTCTCTTTCCTTTTGAACTTGCTGATGGAATCCTGTAATGAATCGATCTTCCTCAAGTTCAAACAACTGTGCGATCCTCTCTTGACCAACTCCAGTGTCATCCATATCTATAAAAGAAGCAATTATCAGGCTTGGTACCAGATATTCCATTGGAACAACAACTTCAAGACCGTATACCAACTTGAAGGGGGTTTGCATTGTTAGCTTCTTGCAAGTGGTTCTATAGGCCCATAACACTGCTGGTGCTCTTAAATCCCAATCATCTCTGTTCACACAACAAATATTGGTTAGTGTTGTCTCCAAGATCTTTTTGAATACTTCAACTGTCCCATTTGCTTGAGCATGGTACGTTGTGCTCTTCTGACAGTGGACTATAAATTCTTCAGTCAAGGCTCCAACTGTCTTATTTATGAAATGTGTTCCTTGCTCAGTCATGAGGATCTTTGGGCATCCAAACCTGGTTAAGATGTCATCAATTATGAAGCGTGCAGTTGTAGTTGCACTACAGTCCTTGACCGTTCTTGCTTCGACCCATCTCGTCAAGTATTCTTTTGTTGTAATTATGTACCTTGCTCCTGTACGCTTTCCTAGTGGATTTATGGGTCCAACAAATTCAATGGCCTATTTCACGAATGCTTGTAGGGTCATTTGTGCTGATAATGGAATTTCATCTCTTCTGGATGGTTTCCCAACTCTCTGGCATACATCGCAGGCTCTAGAATAGTCTTTATCATCTCTGTGTAAGGTAGACCACCAAAGGCCAGCTCTAAGAACCTTCTGCACAGTTGCTTTCCCTAGATAATGTCCTCCTACGATTTCGTCATGAGATTCTGTGAGGATCAGTGGTCGTTTTGCCTCCATAACGCATCTTCGCAATATCTCATCTGGTCCCATCTTGTATAGATGTCCAACTATAAGTGAGTAATCTGCAGTGTGCACTACTAGTTGTTTCTTCTGTGGAATTGTGTACTCACTAGGTGTCATTCCTATTGATAGTAACTAGACTATCATTGTGAAGTGATCATTGATCTTTCTAATGGCTAGTAGTTTTGCATCTGGCAATGTATCTTCCAAATTAGTGGGCTCTTCTCCATGTTCCAACCTCGACAAGTGGTCAGGACCCTTGCTCATTCTTCTTGGTTTTACTATGATCTCAAAATCATACTCTTGAAATAACAGAAGCCATCTACATATTCTTCCCCCCAACACTAGCTTGTTGACTAGGTACTTCAGTGCTGAATGATCAGTAAACATTTTAAATTTTCCTCCCAACACATAGTGGCAAAATTTCTGCAGTGAATACACCATGGCTAATCCCGCTCTTTGAGTAGTGGTATAATTAATCTCAGTTGTGGATAGATACTTGCTAGCAAAGGATAACGGGTGGTCAATGTCTCCTGGTCCTGGTTGTGCTAACACAACTCCCAATGAAATGGATGATGCATCGACATGCACATGAAAATCCTTGGTCCAATCTAGGAAAACCAGAATAGGCACAGTAACCATTTTCTGTTTCAGTGTGTCGAAGCTCTGATGTCATTCTTCAGTCCAACTAAAATAAAAATCCTTTTTGAACAACTTCTCCATGGGTGTTGTAATCTGAGCATATCCTTTAATGAACTTTCTGTGGTAGCCTATGTGTCCCAATGCAGTGCACAACTGTTTAACTATTGTAGGATGGGGTAGATCAACTGTAATAGCGATCTTGGATGGATCTACTAGCAATCCTTTCTTGCATACAATATGACCTAACAATAATCCAAATGGTGATAATAATATGAAGTTCTTCATATTCAAAGAAATTTGACACTGCCTACATTTATCCAACATTAGCCTTAGACATTCAATGTGATTTTTCAAGAAGCTAAAAACAATCCAATCATCAAAGTATGCTTCTAAAAATTTATGCAGAAATTCCTTGAATGCTTCGACCACCACCCTAGAAAATATGGTTGGGGCATTCCTCAATCCAAATGGAATCACTATATATTGGTACGATCCCCATTATGTTGCAAATGTGGTCTTATGGCAGTCTTCCTTGGCAATCCGGATCTGATGGTATCCTGAAAATCCATCTGTAAAAGAATATAATTCCTGGCCTCCCACATTATCTAACACTTCATCAGTGAATTGTGTAGGGAAGGGGTCATGCAAAAAAGCATCGTTCAAATTCCTGAGATCTACGCATATCCTGATTTCTCATGTTTTCTTGTCTTGTACCTTCATAGGGATTATCCACTCTGATTCGTCGACATGTTCTATAATCCCTGCTTCGGCCTTTCTGTCGAGCTCAATCTTCACTTTCTCCTTATATTTAGGGTTCAATATGTAAGGTCTTTGTTTGACTGGTCTAGCATTTTGTTTTAAATGGATCCTCATCTCTCCTATAGGCCCTTTAATGCCCTTCATATCAATGAACTTGGTTGGAAACAAGTCCTGATATTCATGCAACAACTCAGTAATCTTATCAATGGTAGCAACATCCCAATAATCCCCGACATTGGCAAGCTTCGGTGTGTGCTTTGATCCAATATTGACTTTATTGATTTTGATTGGCTATCCAATGAATGGAAGCTCAATGCCTGGTCCTTCCACATCTCTCTAGCCTTCTGTTTCTACGATGTTCACCTTCCTCGGAGCATCATCTTCATCGGTATTGATGTTCTAACAGCCTTGCAGTTTCTAGAGAGGTGCAATCCATTCATCCTCTTCCTATTCTAAGGAAAGGATCGATACCTCCTCGAATACTTTTTGTCTCACAATCTGTAGTGCTTGATCTACTGAAGGAAATTGACTTTCAAATAAGAATGTAGTTAGAAAATTCTGAGTCATACCTTTCCAATCTATAGTGATCAGGCGTAGTTCTTCTTGGAGGTACCAGTTTATAGGTGTCGTGTCCCGTGTGTTAATGAATTGTTTCACCCATTGTTCTTGATGAATGTTGCTCCAGGATTCCTCACAGCTTCTCACATGGTCCTTTGGGAAGCTTCGACCTATGTAGCGAACTTCATAGCCTTCTACTTATGCTGAGAATCGTGCTGTCATCAGAGTACGACATTGTACCCAATCTATAATATTAATTTTGTGTGTCCTCCACCATCTTGCTAGTGTGGCTTTCAAGGCCTCATCCATTGCCAACAACCTCTGTTGTGTTGGTACACTTGCTTCAAAGTCTGATAGGAAGGCTTCTAATGGATTCATACCATCAAATGTGGGTAGGTTACCTATTGTTGTGCCGATCCAGTGAGCTTCTCTGGTTAATATAGCACATCTCCTTGTAGATACTACATACATATGGTTCTTCCAATTCTCCAGTGCTTCTTCTAAGTCTAATGAGCATGCTTTGTCACTTCACTAGCTTATATTCTCATCGCTTGTAGGATTAATGTAATCCTGCTGTTTGGTTGTTAGCTTGTATATGTTTTCTAGTGCATATGCACAATCTTCTTCTCTGATGGGCTCTGTGTATCGATGACCTTCATCTATATCTAAAGGTGTGATGAACCTAAGTCCATCTCCTTCAAAATTCATACGTCTTTTCTTTAAGTCAACAACAGTAGAGTTATTGAAGGCCCAATCAATTCCTAACAACATAGGGTAAGGGAAACTGTCATCAACTATTTCAATTACCTCAAAATATGCAAATGTTATTACTCCATCAATGTCCATAGGTACATGCTCCAATCATCCAAATGGGCTGACAACTTGCTGGTTATCCATCCTAAGCCTGATAGGGGAATAGATCAACTTTGGTTTTCCCATCTATGCCCAGGTTTTCTTCGTCATGACATTGACCTCCGACCCTAAGTCGAGGACCACATAGTCTATCTCATACTCTCATATTTGAGCATTCAAATGTAATTCCTTATTTGTCCTTCTCTTCTTACCAATTTGGTGTAGTGCCCTATTCGGAAAGGGGTCTATCTTTCCTAGCTCATATTGTCTGATTAGATTCTGTAGCTCTTGTACAACATTTTCATCCTGAATCTATTTAATACAAGTGTATATAAATTCCATGAGCTTGCTTACCTCTTTTCCTTCTTTTGGNGTCCTAGGGGATCCATAAAAGCTCAAAATTCAACCATCCCAAATTCTCTTCAAAATGGCATCAATGCATAGAGCTCTTCGTCAAATTTCCAACGGTGCAAATAATGAGTCAAACAAAGTTCGTATGAAAAGGTTATGAGCAATCAAAGTTATAGTTAAAGTCAAAGTCAAAGAGGTAAAAGGGTGACACATGGCACATGACTGTATAGGCCGTATAGTAGTGAAATGGAAAGTAAGTGACGTGGCATATTGATTGAGAGTTGATTGGGTAGTTCGTACCCATGAGATGGACAAATCACATGGTGACACGTGGTAAGGGATAGTCAATGAGAGGTCGCCACGTGGTGACCTTCCATTGGCCAATATTGGTTATAGTCTATCAAAATACTATGGGATTCGAAATGGGTCGAACTTGCAACCACCCAAAGTCTTAACAAAACCTCTATAACCATCATATCCCAAGCATGTTTCTTAATTTATCATGTTTTAAAAATTATTTGAATTTGTATTAAGTTCCATTTGGGCGAGGGGGGGAGAGGGGTTGAGGGATATCCCCCAACCCCTAGTATATATATGTTAACACACGCAACTAATGCCATAAGCACATGAGGCTAACAAACTTTCCACCGTAACCATATAATATATAGTTACAACCATATACAAAACCAACCAACAAATATGCTAATCAGAAGAGCATCGTGGGAAAGGAACCCTCGACCTCCTCCAAATATATCCAACACCCTAACCACTAGGCCAACAGTCCCACATACTATGATATTCCCAAAGAAAACATTAAATGTTGATGTTGTAAGGTACATGTGGAGGTTTAGGTCCGTGACCTATATATGGGCGTGGATCCCAACACTTCACACATTCCTAAGTTTGAACAAATCTCAAAGTAGCATGAATCCCAATGCAGGGTAAGAATTTTGATTTCATATGGATGTCTCAAAGTACGTGCTAGGGAGAGGACAAGTATGGTTGTCTCGTAAAGTGTGTCATGAGGTATGTTTTCCAAACATAGGCAACTTTATACTCATTTTTCACGATTTTTTGCAAGGATTTCAATGGTGAACTTATTTTCTTGTTTTGAGTTGTAAAGAGAGTCCATTAAATTGGATTTTGTGAGCCCATAATGTAATGTAATTTGGTATTTTGAGATGATGGAGAACAATCATGCTATCTAAAGGGACTTTTAATATGAAGTGATATATGTCACATACATATGTAATTTGAGTTCTTTTATTTTGTGTTGTCATCTCATTATTAAACAAATTAATCATCAGTTTATGAGTTTTTGGATAAAGAGCACATCATCAGAATTCTACAAATCACCTTAATATGATCAGTAAATTATTTTGAATCAATTTATATGTTCCATGGATATATTGTAAAGAAATAAGTGGTGTCTAAGTATTTTCGGATCAAGTGGTATCAAAGCTATTTTTGACATGTATTTGCAAGTTGTTGATGTGACATGAAATCCAAGAGTTTAGTTGGTGAATATTTTGAAGAATCTTTTCAAGAAGGAAAAATGAGTAAATTCCTCATGAAGCTGAGGTTGTAGAAGAACATTAATAAGAAAATCCAAAAGGAGAATTTTGAGTTAAGAATGCAGTTGGAAGCTCTTGAGGAAGAGAAGTAGAAGCTGCAAGATCAACTGTTATGTCATGAGGAATTCCATAAGGGTATTTTTCATGAGTTAGAAAGAAATATGAAGATCAGGAAACATGCATTGGAACCATCAACATCAAAACATGAAGATTGGCAGGCTGAGAATGTAAAGCCTACAATGCAAAAGGGACTACCTCTTTCAAAAGGCATGATGAAGAAACATGACTCCTCATATTTTCCTCTTCCTGTCAATATGGATAATGCTCAAGGTTAGTTGAAGCAAGCATAAATTCAGATGATTAATTCCTTCATAAACAATTAGCCTTACCCTCCAATCCAGAGAAAGGTAACATGTGTGAGACATCTCCAAAGAAAGATGTGCAAGCTAGAAGAGAAGGAATGAAGACTCTTCCCACTCGTGAATGGTCTATATATCCATGTGCTTCATGTGGAACTAGTAACCATGATGTGGAGCAATGTCGAAGAAGGTAGTCCGTGTTGGCATAGGGGTAGACCTAGGGTTCAATGCTACAACATCGCACCAACAAAACCCTAACTACCAGTCCTTTCGGGAACACCTGCGAAGAAAATGAAGTCTCACCTGAGGTAGACGCAGGGGTGGTTGCAGGACTCGAGTGTCTGCAACCTCCGTTGGGACATAGATCTGTGATTACAACACCTTAACAAAGAACTTAGCAGTTACAGTTTGTTAATATTCAACCTTAGTTTACAACGCAGTATTTATATAGATCCAATAGATTCAAGTACTAAGCATACCAACATAGATCAAATCTAGCATTTATTCACATTATTCATCACTAAGATACCATATCAGATATGTCTAAGCATACATCAGTGCACTAAGCATTCAATCACATAGACAAGAGAACAACCATAAAGCACATAGCAATCACAACACAGGATATACGTGGTTCACCCCCACCTTGGGGCTACATCCACCAACTCTTCTTCTTTATTTCTTTTTGTCATTATTCTACATGCACAGAGCCATGATATCTTACTCTGCAGAGGACAGGAGATCTACGCACCTTGCTAGATCCTCCTTCCCTGAAGTACAACACAAATCCTTCCGCAGTCTCTTACAATCACTTGCACTTAGCTCTGAAAGTCTCACACAGTATGCACAAAGCAATTAAAATTACTAGTTGCACTTAGCATCACATACTTGTCCCTCCTTTGATCACATAGATCGAACACTAGCACTTAGTACACTCCTTGGCCTTTCTTCGATCACATAGATCAACTACTTCCTACATCACCTAGATATCTATTTATACATTACAAAATGGGCCTAAACATGGGTAAACCCATGGGCTGACATCCCCATTCCTGTAACATAAGCCCAAAACCCAAAAATCCCTAAAAAGGGGACAATATCCCGCAATCTCTACTTTGACTTGCGCTCTATCTTCGACAACCTGTCGAAGTCTCAAAAGTAGGTCAAACATGACCAAGGATCCTCACAACTTGGTCAAGGGCTAACATGCCCCCAACACTCACCTGTGACTTGTCTTGAGTCACTCTGGTCTGGGTAGTTGTGCCTCAAAATCCTCGATCTTGGCTTGAGTTGCTTCAACCTGTTGCTACGCCAGGGCCTCCTGCTCAACGAACTCTTGGATGATTGCTTTGTTGATAGGTCCCTCTAAACGTTGTTCAACTACAGTGACTACATTTTCCAACTCTGCACCTTGGCCTTCAATCTCCTCAAACAGTTGGAAAGATTCATCCTGGATTGGTTGGAGCCTTTGAGTCACTTCCATGACTTTGCTCTGAATGGTGTGGACCTATTCTTGAGCAGTGCGTTGTTCTTGGGATCGCTTCATCCTTTCAAATGTTGACAGGAGATTCAACTACGCCTGTACTGTTGTTGCTTGTTGCTTTTCCTCCTGGAGATGTGACTCCAGTACCTTCATCTCGGTATCTTCAGAGAGTCGCTCATAATTCTTTGCTCTACAAGCACTTATTTGCTTTCATTCTAGAGTGAATTCTCTGATCCTCTCGATATCACTCTAGGCAGTGGCTTCTCTATGATCTTGCATGTCTTGTCGGGTACTTTGCACTATTCGTAGCTCGAGGTCTATGTTGGCACAGGGGAAGACCCAGGTTTCAACGCTACAACAACACGCCAACAAAACCCTAACTACCGACCCTTTCGACAACATCTGCAAAGAAGATGAAGTCTCACCCGAAGAAGTTATGAGGGGGTTGCAGGACAGAGATGTCTACAACCAAGGGGAATATCAAGTGGATCTAATACAAGAACAACATGGAATTCATATATCACTTATCAATCTTAGATCTATTCTTCAAATCTACTTATCATATCTAAACAATAATGCAATCACAATATATTAATGACAGAGACAGAAGATCAATCACACACAACAAAAAATATACGTGGTTCACCCTCTCTCTAGGGCTACATCCACAGAACTGTGATATATTATATTAAGGTAAAGAATACAGTTCTTGTCTGTGCTCTTAGCTAATAGATCTTCTCTCTTCTCCTCTGTTTCTCTCCTCTCCCTGTGCACCCAGCTGCAGGGTTGATATTCACACCCAACTAAAGATCTTACAATACCAGAAGGCTCTCACTCTCAACACTTCCCTATCACACAATACTCCTCTCTCACCTAACTCAATACCAACAACCACAATACAATATTAGCGTATCAACCCAAAGTAACAACCCAAAATAGGCCCTCATGACCTCTATTTATACATTAAAATAGCTCACTGACATCCTTAGGCTGAAACCTAGGTGTCCAAAACCCTAGATACCAAAACCCTAGGTGTCTAAAACCCTAGGTCAACTTGACCCATATTTTTAGGGCTTCACTAGCCTATCTTTCCTTCCTTCTTAGACGGTGCTCCAAAGCATACAACGATGGTTTTTTCCACTTGCTGACATGTCCACGATCCTTCTTCCTTACTGACTTATCATCCCCGATATCCTCATCCAACGATTTTCTTTCTCGGGCTTCACTTCATCTTTTCTTCTCTTTTTCTCATTTCAACCCAATAATAATCACTGTGTCTTCCGTGAAGTTCGCATTCTCCCTTTTCTTCTTTGATCTTCACATACTTCCATAACCAAGGGCCAACAGGCCCCCAACATTCAATGGTGACTCGTCCCGAGGCACTTTAGATCTAATCTTCCTATTTTACTTCAACTCCAGGTTGTGCAGTGCAGCCTTTTATTTTTGTGTTATGCCTCCTCTTCCTCCTTGTGCAGAATGTCTTTTTTGTGTCTGGTACCTAGTTTCAACTGCACCTGGTACGTAGACCCTTTTCTTCATGTTTTCACTGAGAGTTGTGATGAAGTTGGTTGTCATAGTACAACTTCAGTCGACTCCCATTCACTAATCCTTCCTTCCATTCTCCCTTTAACATCTTCAGCTATGCAAATCCTCCTTCTGTGACATAGGCGATCTCATATGGTGCAAGCCAATGCATTTTGAACTTTTCAGGATGTTTTATGAACTTGTTGTCATAGACCAACACTAGGTCTCATTGTCTCATTCTTCTTGATGCGCCTCTCATGGTAGGCCTTCTCTCTTTCCTTTTGAACTTGCTGATGGAATCCTGTAATGAATCGATCTTCCTCAAGTTCAAACAACTGTGCGATCCTCTCTTGACCAACTCCAGTGTCATCCATATCTATAAAAGAAGCAATTATCAGGCTTGGTACCAGATATTCCATTGGAACAACAACTTCAAGACCGTATACCAACTTGAAGGGGGTTTGCATTGTTAGCTTCTTGCAAGTGGTTCTATAGGCCCATAACACTGCTGGTGCTCTTAAATCCCAATCATCTCTGTTCACACAACAAATATTGGTTAGTGTTGTCTCCAAGATCTTTTTGAATACTTCAACTGTCCCATTTGCTTGAGGATGGTACGTTGTGCTCTTCTGACAGTGGACTATAAATTCTTCAGTCAAGGCTCCAACTGTCTTATTTATGAAATGTGTTCCTTGCTCATTCATGAGGATCTTTGGGCATCCAAACCTGGTTATGATGTCATCAATTATGAAGTGTGCAGTTGTAGTTGCACTACAGTCCTTGATCGTTCTTGCTTTGACCCATATCGTCAAGTATTCTTTTGTTGTAATTATGTACCTTGCTCCTGTACGCTTTCCTGGTGGATTTATGGGTCCAACAAAGTCAATGGCCTATTTCACGAATGCTTGTAGGGTCATTTGTGCTGATAATGGAATTTCATCTCTTCTGGATGGTTTCCCAACCCTCTGGCATACATCGCAGGCTCTAGAATAGTCTTTATCATCTCTGTGTAAGGTAGACCACCAAAGGCCAGCTCTAAGAACCTTCTGCGCAGTTGCTTTCCCTAGATAATGTCCTCCTACGATGTCGTCATGAGATTCTGTGAGGATCAGTGGTCGTTCTGCCTCCATAACGCATCTTCGCAATATCTCATCTAGTCCCATCTTGTATAGATGTCCAACTATAAGTGAGAAATCTGCAGTGTGCACTACTAGTTGTTTCTTCTGTGGAATTGTGTACTCACTAGGTGTCATTCCTATTGATAGTAACTAGACTATCATTGTGAAGTGATCATTGATCTTTCTAATGGCTAGTAGTTTTGCATCTGGCAATGTATCTTCCAAATTAGTGGGCTCTTCTCCATGTTCCAACCTCGACAAGTGGTCAGGACCCTTGCTCATTCTTCTTGGTTTTACTATGATCTCAAAATCATACTCTTGAAATAACAGAAGCCATCTACATATTCTTCCCCCCAACACTAGCTTGTTGACTAGGTACTTCAGTGCTGAATGATCAGTAAACATTTTAAATTTTCCTCCCAACACATAGTGGCAAAATTTCTGCAGTGAATACACCATGGCTAATCCCGCTCTTTGAGTAGTGGTATAATTAATCTCAGTTGTGGATAGATACTTGCTAGCAAAGGATAACGGGTGGTCAATGTCTCCTGGTCCTGGTTGTGCTAACACAACTCCCAATGAAATGGATGATGCATCGACATGCACATGAAAATCCTTGGTCCAATCTAGGAAAACCAGAATAGGCACAGTAACCATTTTCTGTTTCAGTGTGTCGAAGCTCTGATGTCATTCTTCAGTCCAACTAAAATAAAAATCCTTTTTGAACAACTTCTCCATGGGTGTTGTAATCTGAGCATATCCTTTAATGAACTTTCTGTGGTAGCCTATGTGTCCCAATGCAGTGCACAACTGTTTAACTATTGTAGGATGGGGTAGATCAACTGTAATAGCGATCTTGGATGGATCTACTAGCAATCCTTTCTTGCATACAATATGACCTAACAATAATCCAAATGGTGATAATAATATGAAGTTCTTCATATTCAAAGAAATTTGACACTGCCTACATTTATCCAACATTAGCCTTAGACATTCAATGTGATTTTTCAAGAAGCTAAAAACAATCCAATCATCAAAGTATGCTTCTAAAAATTTATGCAGAAATTCCTTGAATGCTTCGACCACCACCCTAGAAAATATGGTTGGGGCATTCCTCAATCCAAATGGAATCACTATATATTGGTACGATCCCCATTATGTTGCAAATGTGGTCTTATGGCAGTCTTCCTTGGCAATCCGGATCTGATGGTATCCTGAAAATCCATCTGTAAAAGAATATAATTCCTGGCCTCCCACATTATCTAACACTTCATCAGTGAATTGTGTAGGGAAGGGGTCATGCAAAAAAGCATCGTTCAAATTCCTGAGATCTACGCATATCCTGATTTCTCATGTTTTCTTGTCTTGTACCTTCATAGGGATTATCCACTCTGATTCGTCGACATGTTCTATAATCCCTGCTTCGGCCTTTCTGTCGAGCTCAATCTTCACTTTCTCCTTATATTTAGGGTTCAATATGTAAGGTCTTTGTTTGACTGGTCTAGCATTTTGTTTTAAATGGATCCTCATCTCTCCTATAGGCCCTTTAATGCCCTTCATATCAATGAACTTGGTTGGAAACAAGTCCTGATATTCATGCAACAACTCAGTAATCTTATCAATGGTAGCAACATCCCAATAATCCCCGACATTGGCAAGCTTCGGTGTGTGCTTTGATCCAATATTGACTTTATTGATTTTGATTGGCTATCCAATGAATGGAAGCTCAATGCCTGGTCCTTCCACATCTCTCTAGCCTTCTGTTTCTACGATGTTCACCTTCCTCGGAGCATCATCTTCATCGGTATTGATGTTCTAACAGCCTTGCAGTTTCTAGAGAGGTGCAATCCATTCATCCTCTTCCTATTCTAAGGAAAGGATCGATACCTCCTCGAATACTTTTTGTCTCACAATCTGTAGTGCTTGATCTACTGAAGGAAATTGACTTTCAAATAAGAATGTAGTTAGAAAATTCTGAGTCATACCTTTCCAATCTATAGTGATCAGGCGTAGTTCTTCTTGGAGGTACCAGTTTATAGGTGTCGTGTCCCGTGTGTTAATGAATTGTTTCACCCATTGTTCTTGATGAATGTTGCTCCAGGATTCCTCACAGCTTCTCACATGGTCCTTTGGGAAGCTTCGACCTATGTAGCGAACTTCATAGCCTTCTACTTATGCTGAGAATCGTGCTGTCATCAGAGTACGACATTGTACCCAATCTATAATATTAATTTTGTGTGTCCTCCACCATCTTGCTAGTGTGGCTTTCAAGG
Organism: Picea glauca; assembly: GCA_000966675.3. Lineage (NCBI taxonomy): Eukaryota > Viridiplantae > Streptophyta > Pinopsida > Pinales > Pinaceae > Picea > Picea glauca. Next base: position 17,545 of record JZKD02S2247758.1, read on the forward strand.
CCTCATCCATTGCCAACAACCTCTGTTGTGTTGGTACACTTGCTTCAAAGTCTGATAGGAAGGCTTCTAATGGATTCATACCATCAAATGTGGGTAGGTTACCTATTGTTGTGCCGATCCAGTGAGCTTCTCTGGTTAATATAGCACATCTCCTTGTAGATACTACATACATATGGTTCTTCCAATTCTCCAGTGCTTCTTCTAAGTCTAATGAGCATGCTTTGTCACTTCACTAGCTTATATTCTCATCGCTTGTAGGATTAATGTAATCCTGCTGTTTGGTTGTTAGCTTGTATATGTTTTCTAGTGCATATGCACAATCTTCTTCTCTGATGGGCTCTGTGTATCGATGACCTTCATCTATATCTAAAGGTGTGATGAACCTAAGTCCATCTCCTTCAAAATTCATACGTCTTTTCTTTAAGTCAACAACAGTAGAGTTATTGAAGGCCCAATCAATTCCTAACAACATAGGGTAAGGGAAACTGTCATCAACTATTTCAATTACCTCAAAATATGCAAATGTTATTACTCCATCAATGTCCATAGGTACATGCTCCAATCATCCAAATGGGCTGACAACTTGCTGGTTATCCATCCTAAGCCTGATAGGGGAATAGATCAACTTTGGTTTTCCCATCTATGCCCAGGTTTTCTTCGTCATGACATTGACCTCCGACCCTAAGTCGAGGACCACATAGTCTATCTCATACTCTCATATTTGAGCATTCAAATGTAATTCCTTATTTGTCCTTCTCTTCTTACCAATTTGGTGTAGTGCCCTATTCGGAAAGGGGTCTATCTTTCCTAGCTCATATTGTCTGATTAGATTCTGTAGCTCTTGTACAACATTTTCATCCTGAATCTATTTAATACAAGTGTATATAAATTCCATGAGCTTGCTTACCTCTTTTCCTTCTTTTGGAAAAGCAGACTGAGCAATTGCAAGAGGCATTCCATATTCCTTCACTTTTGGTCTTGTCTTTGATGCAGAGCCTTGGTTTCCTCTGAATTCTTTCCTAGCTTCCTAAAACATCTATCTTTATTTCTTTGCATCAAAAGTTTGGGTCTTCTCTACAACTTTCCTGATTCACGAATATTTTGTAGTCTTCCCTTGTGTCAGTCTGTCTTCTCCTGTAACAATACCTCCTCTTGTTATAACAATGACTCTAGGGTATTCTCTGCAAGGTTCAACATATATCAATTGCACTTGTGGGTTCTGCTAAGGTCCTTGTCTTTCCTGAAGCTTAGCTAGCAGTATAGGAAAATCCTCTATAACATGGTCAAATGAGTTGCAGTAGCTGCAAATGGTACAAGGGTTATGACAATCCCTTGTGAGGTGCCTTGGTTGTGTGCAGTTATAACAAATTATCTATCCTCAGCCTCGAATCAGTCCTCCTCCTTGTCCTCTTCCTATGAATCCATCGCGAGGATTGAAGTTTCCTCTTCCTGGAGAGTTGTACTGCGTAGTGTTTCCTTCTTGTTGTACTTCACCTTGAATCTTATATCTTTATCTTGACCTTTCATGCATGAGATAATAAGCCCTACAATCCATATCATCATTTCCTACAGACTTACAAAATGTACAATACAAATTTGTATGTGTCTGAACATACTTTTGCATATAATAGCACTCACCAGTACGATGTCTGTTTCTGCATACCTTGCACCAGGGTAAGTTGACTTGCTTCAAGGGGCTCAGAGCTCCAGAAGCCAAATATTCATTGAATAAAGGGAAGTGTTCCTTGTCATGAACTTCTGATCTGCATCTGACACACCAAATGTCTTCTCTTTTATCTTTTCCATTGTCTTTCTTCATATCTTCGACCTGCAGAGACAAGCTAGTTAGATGACTGATGATCTCACTCATACCTGAACTGGATTCTCCCATGGGGGTTGATTCTAGCTTCATGGCAATCTCCAACTCCTCAGCTTGCAAAGCAATATTCTGTTGCATCAGGGGAACTCTGATGTGTGGTAGAAGGGAAGCAATGAACCATTCCTTGTTCTGCTCGTCTGGCATCTGAAAAGTTAATCGACCAGTTAAGGTCTTGAATCTTTGATCGAACTCCCAAATAGGTTCAGCTACCTTCTGCTTGATCTCTTTCAGCTCTATGATACATTGGGATTCTGACTTTGTTTTCTTGAATTCTGTAATCAACGTGTTCTTGATCTCATTCAATGGCTTAGGTTGTGCAATTCCTTAGACAAGTTTCATGTACCAGCTCAGTGCACGATCTCTGAGAGTTGTACTGAACTGGGTTCTTTTGACAGCTTCATCTGTGACATTCTTAATGTTCCATATGGCTTCACATAGAAACTAGTGTTGATCGGGATCTTTAGATCCATCTCCCCTAAAGATAGGGAGTCTCATCTCATCTACCATAGATCTTCTTAGGGTTTCTGACTGAATGTGTGGTGGACTACTATTGACAGTGCTTTGGATGCTTTGGAGACTATGATTACTCTGGTTTCTTAAGACTGAATCAACAATAAGGATAATAGTACTTACTTCGATGGTCTACGCGGTTTTTGAGTTTTCATGTTCTCCTCGATGAAGTTCTTCAGCTTGTCCTTCCTCTGTCCCATCAAGTTCTAAATGTTCTTCGTCCATCAGATCTACTTCTTCTCCACTGTAGAAACCATCCTCCTCATAGTTCTTCTTAAATAGGTTTGCAAGGTGGACCTCTCGGAACACTCTACCACTGCTTGTATGTCTAGCTTATGTGTCATTGTTGTTGTCCAAACTTTTGAACATTAGCCTTTCTTGATCCAACCAGTCTATTATATCTTCAATATGTTCTTCTCATGCAATAGCATCTTGATTCTTAGCTTCAGAAAATGAAAAAATTTCCTTCGAAGTCCCTTAAAAGAATATCTCTCAGCTTGGCTATACGATTCTACTCAATCAACAACAATCTCTGTGATGTTCCCTCCAATGGTACTATCAAACCAGTGATCTAATGCTCATGATACAATGTTATCATTTGTCTTGACCTTCTTGATCAACTCCAACGTCCAAACCATAGGAATTCTAGATCGAATCTTGAACTGGGTATCAACTAATCTATCTAGCCACTCATATAGCTCTTGATGGATCCCTCCAAAGAATATCTCGTGTATATCGCTGAAGATATATCTTTCTAGACAATGCTCAATGCTAAGATTAGGGTTCTTATTCTGGGCTTCAACGAAGTCCTTCTCTTGATCCTCTATCCACTTTTGAATATATGTCTTCGATGGAAACCACTTTGACATTCCCTTAAAAAGAATCTTGTCTCAGCAACAGAACCATTTTTTGGCTCAGGGGCAGACCCAGGGTTCAATGCTACAATAGCACACCAACAAAACCCTAACTACTATCCCTTTCGACAACACCTGCGAAGCAGATGAAGTCTCACCCGAAGCAATTATGAGGGGGTTGTAGGAAAGAGATGTCTACAACCAAGGGAAATATCAAGTGGATCTAATACAAGACCAACATGGCATTCATATATCACTTATCAAT
>JZKD02S2247758.1:21062-36927 GCA_000966675.3 Picea glauca
CGTTGTTCGACTGCAGCAACTACTTGTTCCAATTCTGCGCCTTGGCCTTCAATCTCCTCAAACAGTTAGCAAGTTTTGTCTTGGATTGGTTGGATCCTTTGATTCACTTCCATGAATTTTCTCTGAATGGTTTTGTTGAGCAGTGCATTGTTCTTGGGATTGCTTCATCCTTTCAACTGCTGACCGGAGCTTCAACTACGTCTATACTGTTGTTGCTTGCTTCTTTGCCTCCTGGAGTTGTGACTGCAGTACCTTCAACTCGATATATTTCAGTGAGTCACTCATAATTATGTGCGCTATGAGGACTTAGCTCTTTTCATTCTAGAGAGAGTGCTAATCCTCTCGATGACGCTCTGGGCAGTGGCTTCTCTTTGATCTCGTACGTCCTACGGTGTACTTGGCACTATTCGTAGATCGAGATCTACGATTCTCTATTGAGGCTGTTGGATAGCTTCCACAAGATGCTCTACTTGATGTTCCACTGGGTCTTCTTCCTTTTTCTCTAAGCCTGTGACAGAGCGAAGTGCTCTACTGATTGATTCTTTTATTCCCACCTGCTCTACAAGCAACTGCTCTTTCTCTTGTTGGATTTGCACTTTCTCTTATTCAAGCTTAGTTTGGATGGCAACCTTCTTTTGTTGGGTAACTCGATGTTTCCCTATGACTTCTTTTTGTACTTTATTTAGGGCCTTTGTGGCATGTTCGGTTTCTTCCTGTGCATGACAAAGGCGAGCTTCGGTCACATCAACTAGTCTATGGAGTTGGGTAGGATCCTCTCCCAACTCAGGTGCTTCTGATGGTGGGGGCGCAGTGGATACTGTGCGACTGAATTGAAGAGCCTGTTGTACCCCTATGAGTTCAACCTCAATTATATCATACATCTCCTCCTTCTTGGCTTCATGTTTCTGCAAGATGTCATGTGAGGCAACTACTACAACTACGATGATAAAGTCGAAGTCATCCATAGTGAGACCAGTCTGCATCTTAGTCAAGGTGGCTCTGGATTTCTTTGAGGAAGTGGGTTTCATGGGAGAAACCTTCCTTTTCTTCAAGGGATCAGCCTCATGAGTAGGGTCCCTATGTGGTGTTAATTTGCCTTGCTTTTGTTGGTCTTCTTTTCCATTTGTCTCTTCTACTTCGTCATCGCCCCCTCATCCAGGTGATACTGAAGCAATTCCTTTCGATGCGATTCTCACGTTTTGGACCTCTTCGGTCTTCTTTCTTCTACTGGGTCCAAGTCGATCCTTTGCTTCATGAGTGGTCTCAGGGCTACCGATTAGTTTAGGGTCTGACATTTCTACGGGGTTTGTGGGGATGAGGAGTTATGCTGACCAATCCTTGGTGATCTCTTCAAGGTCCTTCTCTGTGGACTTGTAGTACGATTGAATCTCTTCTCTGTGCTCATCTGCGTGTGCGGTGATATAAATGAAGAGTCGATATGCGTGAAAATTCATGAGGGGTCGGTACCGATGCAAGGTGCTCGACGTCATGCAAGGGAAAACTTTGATAGACCTCTTCAGTTGGAGATAATAGGTATAAAATACCGCGTTTGACTGCCACTGTTTTCCCATATCGCTCAAGTACCAAAGCGTGGTGAACTTCAAAGTGAGCAGCTCGAATGGTTTGATGTCTAGGAAGGTCTCACTTTCTGGAATTTCCCAAGTGGTAAATGTGATGATGATCAGGAGCCAACTAAAGTGGAACTCATAGCCCTGATTCTGAGCTTCGCGACAATCTAATTCTAGCTGGTTGACCAAGTACTTCACCCAGTTCATTTGTAAGCCTTCTATGCACTTCCTTGTGATTAGCTGGCAGGCTAAGCACACTACGCCATTCTAGATGGAAGCTACCTTGTAGCCTCGCATTCCCTTTTCTACATCGTCGTAAGTTTCCTTAATTCTTTGTGCCAGGGCGCGGTCGGAAGCCTTCCCTGGGTAGAAGTCTTGCGATTTAGGTCCTTGCATGCTCAATCCGGTGATCCTATGGATCAATGTTGGATCGATTGTGATACATCTCTCTAGCCATAGGTAGCCACCATGGTAACATGAGAGAAGGAGCTTAACGCACCCGTTAACCTCTTAGTTCCTTCCAAAGTGTGGGATCTTCATCACATTCAAGAGGGTGGACTGTGAGAGGTTCATAGTCCATGACTGGGGGATTATTTTTGAGTTCTTCCCATTCATCTTGGTCAAATACTTCTAAGGAGAAAGCATGCTATAATTCTTGCAGTCACCTAGGTTGAAGTCGTTGAACTTCAACGTTGTGATCGTATATTGTTGTGTTATGACTACATGTATCCCCTTCGGGAGGTACACAGTAACCATGGTGTAATCAAAGTCCCTCAGGAAACTGTCATGAATCACCATGCCAAACAGAGGCGGGAAGTAGTCGGGTAAGATGGTTGGGATTAACTTCGCGTTTGCTAGATTATCTCTGTGCTTGGTTTTCTTATCTGCTGCTGGTCGGGATGGTATGGATCTATGAGCAGTCGACAGAGAGGCTTGCACTCCTCATGTCGATGAAGCTTGAACACTTTTGCACATCACTCTTTTGGCCATCATATCAATTAAAACTTCCTCAACTGACTTCTCTATAGCGTTGAGCTCATCCGACATGCACGCTCTCAATCGGAAAACTCGGGTGGATGGATGAGTGCTCAAAGCAATAGAATCTATATCGATATTACTAAGAAAATTGTGGTAGCAATGGTTTCTCTTGTTAGCTCTGATACAATTCACAAAAGTGTTCTTGGTGCAACAATCAATGGATTAAGTAGACATGATGTAACAGATCTCTCCAAAGGATAAGAAGTTTTCCATCAATGCAATTCTGTCTATTGCGACGCGGTCCCAACGGTCTGATGGCGAGATTTTTGGTCATAATTGTTGTTCTAACCATTCTGGAATGTCGATCCAATGGTTATAATGCTTCCAACGGTCATATCGCTTCGCCATGGCGAAGTTCCATGGGGCATTGTTCTGATATCCCGGAGAAGTTCTAACTTTGCAACTCTTCCTTCCACGAAGTTCCCTCTAGGCCCTTATACAACTTTTTGACCTTTTCTCTCTTCTTGCTGAGTTTTCTAGCCTTCTTCCCAGTGATGTTTGTTTCAGTATTCCTCTTTCCATTCTGATTCTTGTCTTCTTTTGGCATAGCAGCTTCGCACTGTTGAGATTCTTTCATAGGATCAAAGAGTAATATTGCTTCTCCATCTGGAGTAGGTGCTCTACTCATCTGTGAATATTCTTGTGTTCTTTCAGCTTCGTGATCCAAGTTTCTAGTTCTTAGTAGCTTCAATATGTTCTCCTTTTCTGCAATCAAGTGTGTTATCTTCCTAGTCATGAAATATTTTAATTCCTGCTTTTTCTATTCTAGGGCCTCCTCTTCTTTTCTTTTGGTTGTATCTTTCTCGATCCATATTTTTCCTAATAACATATTAAATGGAGTCATATTCTCAATGAATATAAAAACCTCAAAATCTTCCTCTGTCGAAGCTCCATGAGAACTCATAGATACCTGGGTGAGTCTTCCACATAGGTTTTTCAACTTTCCCCTGAGTAATCCTATTCCTCCCAATGAAGGAATCATATTAGGCTTTCCCAGAGCTTCCTAAGTTCTTTCTGTCATGATATTTACCTATGTTTCCTCATCTAGAGAACATTCTATGTCTAAGTCTCCTATTATTTGTTCTATGAATTCTTCTTCTTTGAATATTTCTAACAAGTTTATATCTTTGTGATCGTTCAGGGTTTCTTTCATCTATAATAGTATAGTCTCTGATTCTTTCTGAGGTTCTACCATAGTCTTAGTCTCTTGGATTTTCTCAGGGTTTGCTTGTTCCATATTCATTTTTTCAATATTAGCAATCATTCTAGGGAAATCTAAAACTTCATGGTCCATAGATTTACCAAAAAGACAACTACGTCTTCTACCAGGGAATTCCTTAGCAATATGTCCCAGTATTTTGCAACTGTAACAAAGGGTCAATCCTGTTTTTTTCTTAAATGATCCCCATCCTTTCCTGTACTGCGCACTAGGATCATAGTAGCTAACCTGAAAAAAATACTTTCTGGGATTCTGCAACCATTTGTTTGTCCAAACATTCTTTCTATGCATAGGAATAACATATATTTAATTATTTCTATCAGATCTATTCATATCAAACCTTCTCTTTACTAACAGTGCCCTAGTTTTTAGACTAGGGTAACATTTATCAAACATACATAGATCCATACTCTTGAAACAAAATTTCCACTAATCTTACTTTCAGCAGAGCACAAAGCTTCCAGGTCTAAAAAATTTCGCTATTCTTACCTTTATCAGAGCACAAAGCTTTCAGAAAAATATTTCACTATTCTTACCTTTTTCAGAGCACAAAGATTCAAGATCTTACCTCTTTTCTTCGGATCTGACTTATCTTCTTAGCACAAATATTTACAGTTCAAGTCGAATACTGTGCACTAAGGCAACAGATCTACGCACAGAGATTTATTTCATTCCTTCAGTTCCCATCAATCACAGTTTCAGGTCCCAGCAACGGAACCATTTGTTGGCACAGGGGCAAACCCAGGGTTCAACGCTACAACAACTCACCAACAAAACCCTAACTACCAACCCTTTTGGCAACACCTACGAAGTAGATGAAGTCTCACCCGAGGTAGAGGCAGGGGTGGTTGCAGGACTCCAGTGTCTGCAACCTTAGCCAGGACACAGATCTATGATTACAGCACCTTAACAAAGCACTTACCAGACACAGTTTGTTAATATTCCACCTTAGTTTACAACGCATCTAAACCCTAACAACAAATCAGCACAGTATTTATACAAATCCAATAAGCTCAAGTACTAATCATACCAACATAGACCAGATCTAACATTTATTCACATTATTCAACACTAAGCTACCATATCAGATTCATCTAACATACATCAACGCACTAAGCATTTAACCACATAAACAAGAGAACAACCATAAATCACATAGCAACCAAAGCACAAGATATACGTGGTTCACCCCCACCCTGGGGCTATGTCCACCAACTCTACTTCTTTATTTCTTTCTGTCAATCTTCTACATGCACAAAGCCATGATATCTTACTCTGTGGAGGACAGGAGATCTGTGCACCTCGCTAGATCTTACTTCCTTGTATTATAGCACAAAGCCTTCCAAGGTCTCTTACAATCACTTGCACTTAGCTCTACAAGTCTCACACAGTCTGTGCACAAAGAACTACAGATGACTTGCACTTAAATCTGCAAGTCTTAATCACATCTTCTTACACATAGCTAGTACTAGCACTCAGGTACGGGTACTTTCTTACATCGCCTAGATTTCTATTTATACATTACAAAATGGGCCTAAACATGGGTAAACCCATGGGCCGACATCCCCATTCCCATTACATAATCTCAAAACCAAAAAATCCCTAAAAAGAGGCCGAGATCCTGCGATCTCTTCTTTGACTTGCACTCTATCTTTGACAGCCTATCGAAGTCCCAAAAGTAGGTCAAACATATCCAAGGATCCTTACAACTTGGTCAAGGGCCAACAGTGTGGAATCTTCATCACATTCAAGAGGGTGGACTGCACAAGGTTCATAGTCCATGGCAGGGGGATTATTTTTGAGTTCTTCCCCTTCATCCTGGTTAGGTACTTGTAAGGAGAAAGCATGTTGTAATTCTTGCAGTCTCCTAGGTTGAAGTCGCTGAACTTCAACGTCGCGAAATTATCTTGCTTTGTTCTGACTGCACGTATCCCCTTTTGGAGGTACACAGTAACCATGGTGTAATAAAAGTTCCTCAGGACACTATCACGACTCACCACATCGACCAGAGGCGGGATGTAGTCAGGTAATATGGTCAGGATTAACTTCATTTTTTCTAGATCATCTCTGTGCTTGGTTCTCTTCTTTGTTGTTGGTCAAGATGGTCCGGATCCACGAGCAGTCGACGAAGAGGCTTGCACTCCTCACATCGATGAATCTTGAATTCCTGTAGACATCACTCTCTCGACCATCATATCAATTAAAACTTCCTCAACTGACTTCTCCACAACGTTGAGCTTGTCCAACATGCACGCTCTTGATCAAAAAACTCGGGTGGATGGATGAGTGCTCAAAGAAATAGAATCTGTATCGATCTTACTAAGCACAATGCAGTAGAAATGGGTTCTCTTGTTAGATCTGATACAATTNTGCATCTTAGTCAAGGTGGCTCTGGATTTCTTTGAGGAAGTGGGTTTCATGGGAGAAACCTTCCTTTTCTTCAAGGGATCAGCCTCATGAGTAGGGTCCCTATGTGGTGTTAATTTGCCTTGCTTTTGTTGGTCTTCTTTTCCATTTGTCTCTTCTACTTCGTCATCGCCCCCTCATCCAGGTGATACTGAAGCAATTCCTTTCGATGCGATTCTCACGTTTTGGACCTCTTCGGTCTTCTTTCTTCTACTGGGTCCAAGTCGATCCTTTGCTTCATGAGTGGTCTCAGGGCTACCGATTAGTTTAGGGTCTGACATTTCTACGGGGTTTGTGGGGATGAGGAGTTATGCTGACCAATCCTTGGTGATCTCTTCAAGGTCCTTCTCTGTGGACTTGTAGTACGATTGAATCTCTTCTCTGTGCTCATCTGCGTGTGCGGTGATATAAATGAAGAGTCGATATGCGTGAAAATTCATGAGGGGTCGGTACCGATGCAAGGTGCTCGACGTCATGCAAGGGAAAACTTTGATAGACCTCTTCAGTTGGAGATAATAGGTATAAAATACCGCGTTTGACTGCCACTGTTTTCCCATATCGCTCAAGTACCAAAGCGTGGTGAACTTCAAAGTGAGCAGCTCGAATGGTTTGATGTCTAGGAAGGTCTCACTTTCTGGAATTTCCCAAGTGGTAAATGTGATGATGATCAGGAGCCAACTAAAGTGGAACTCATAGCCCTGATTCTGAGCTTCGCGACAATCTAATTCTAGCTGGTTGACCAAGTACTTCACCCAGTTCATTTGTAAGCCTTCTATGCACTTCCTTGTGATTAGCTGGCAGGCTAAGCACACTACGCCATTCTAGATGGAAGCTACCTTGTAGCCTCGCATTCCCTTTTCTACATCGTTGTAAGTTTCCTTAATTCTTTGTGCCAGGGCGCGGTCGAAAGCCTTCCCTGGGTAGAAGTCTTGCGATTTAGGTCCTTGCATGCTCAATCCGGTGATCCTATGGATCAATGTTGGATCAATTGTGATACATATCTCTAGCCATAGGTAGCCACCATGGTAACATGAGAGAAGGATCTTAACGCACCCGTTAACCTCTTAGTGCCTTCCAAAGTGTGGGATCTTCATCACATTCAAGAGGGTGGACTGTGAGAGGTTCATAGTCCATGACTGGGGGATTATTTTCGAGTTCTTCCCCTTCATCTTGGTCAAATACTTCTAAGGAGAAAGCATGCTATAATTCTTGCGGTCACCTAGGTTGAAGTCGTTGAACTTCAACGTTGTGATCGTATATTGTTGTGTTATGACTACACGTATCCCCTTCAGGAGGTACACAGTAACCATGGTGTAATCAAAGTCCCTCAAGAAACTGTCATGAATCACCATGCCAGACAGAGGCGGGAAGTAGTCGGGTAAGATGGTTGGGATTAACTTCGCGTTTGCTAGATTATCTCTGTGCTTGGTTTTCTTATCTGCTGCTCCTCGGGATGGTCTGGATCTATGAGCAGTCGACAGAGAGGCTTGCACTCCTCATGTCGATGAAGATTGAACACTTTTGCACATCACTCTTTTGGCCATCATATCAATTAAAACTTCCTCAACTGACTTCTCTATAGCGCCGAGCTCATCCGACATGCACGCTCTCAATCAGAAAACTCGGGTGGATGGATGAGTGCTCAAAGCAATAGAATCTGTATCGATCTTACTAAGCAAATTGTGGTAGCAATGGTTTCTCTTGTTAGCTCTGATACAATTCACAAAAGTGTTCTTGGTGCAACAATCAATGGATTAAGTAGACACGATGTAACAAATCTCTCCAAAGGATAAGAAGTTTTCCATCAATGCAATTCTGTCTATTGCGGTGCGGTCCCAATGGTCTGATGGCGAGATTTTTGGTTATAATTGTTGTTCTAACCATTCTGGAATGTCGATCCAATGGTTATAATGCTTCCAACGGTCATATCGCTTCGCCATGGCGAAGTTCCATGGGGCATTGTTCTGATATCTCGGAGAAGTTCTAACTTTGCAACTCTTCCTTCCACGAAGTTCCCTCTAGGCCCTTCTACAACTTTTTGACCTTTTCTCTCTTCTTGCTGAGTTTTCTAGCCTTCTTCCCAGTGATGTTTGTTTCAGTATTCCTCTTTCCATTCTGATTCTTGTCTTCTTTTGGCATAGCAGCTTCGCACTGTTGAGATTCTTTCATAGGATCAAAGAGTAATATTGCTTCTCCATCTGGAGTAGGTGCTCTACTCATCTGTGAATATTCTTGTGTTCTTTCATCTTCGTGATCCAAGTTTCTAGTTCTTAGTAGCTTCGATATGTTCTCCTTTTCTGCAATCAAGTGTGTTATCTTCCTAGTCATGAAATATTTTAATTCCTGCTTTTTCTGTTCTAGGGCCTCCTCTTCTTTTCTTTTGGTTGTATCTTTCTCGATCCATATTTTTCCTAATAACATATTAAATGGAGCCATATTCTCAATGAATATAAAAACCTCAAAATCTTCCTCTGTCGAAGCTCCATGAGAACTCATAGATACTTGGGTGAGTCTTCCACATAGGTTTTTCAACTTTCCCCTGAGTAATCCTATTCCTCCCAATGAAGGAATCATATTAGGCTTTCCCGGAGCTTCCCAAGTTCTTTTTGTCATGATATTTACCTATGTTTCCTCATCCAGAGCACATTCTATGTCTAAGTCTCCTATTATTTGTTCTATGAATTCTTCTTCTTTGAATATCTCTAACAAGTTTATATCTTTGTGATCGTTCAGGGTTTCTTTCATCTGTAATAGTATAGTCTCTGATTCTTTCTGAGGTTCTACCATAGTCTTAGTCTCTTGGATTTTCTCAGGGTTTGCTTGTTCCATATTCATTTTGTCAATATTAGCAATCATTCTAGGGAAATCTAAAACTTCATGGTCCATAGATTTACCAAAAAGACAACTACGTCTTCTACCAGGGAATTCCTTAGCAAGATGTCCCAGTATTTTGCAACTGTAACAAAGGGTCAATCCTCTTTTTTTCTTAAATGATCCCCATCCTTTCCTGTACTGCGCACTAGGATCATAGTAGCTAACCTGAAAAAAATACTTTATGGGATCCTGCATCCATTTGTTTGTCCAAACATTCTTTCTGTGCATAGGAATAACATATATTTAATTATTTCTATCAGATCTATTCATATCAAACCTTCTCTTTACTAATTGTGCCCTAGTTTTTAGACTAGGGTAACATTTATCAAACATACATAGATCCATACTCTTGAAACAAAATTTCCACTAATCTTACTTTCAGCAGAGCACAAAGCTTCCAGGTCTAAAAAATTTCGCTATTCTTACCTTTATCAGAGCACAAAGCTTTCAGAAAAATATTTCACTATTCTTACCTTTTTCAGAGCACAAAGATTCAAGATCTTACCTCTTTTCTTCGGATCTGACTTATCTTCTTAGCACAAATATTTACAGTTCAAGTCGAATACTGTGCACTAAGGCAACAGATCTACGCACAGAGATTTATTTCATTCCTTCAGTTCCCATCAATCACAGTTTCAGGTCCCAGCAACGGAACCATTTGTTGGCACAGGGGCAAACCCAGGGTTCAACGCTACAACAACTCACCAACAAAACCCTAACTACCAACCCTTTTGGCAACACCTACGAAGTAGATGAAGTCTCACCCGAGGTAGAGGCAGGGGTGGTTGCAGGACTCCAGTGTCTGCAACCTTAGCCAGGACACAGATCTATGATTACAGCACCTTAACAAAGCACTTACCAGACACAGTTTGTTAATATTCCACCTTAGTTTACAACGCATCTAAACCCTAACAACAAATCAGCACAGTATTTATACAAATCCAATAAGCTCAAGTACTAATCATACCAACATAGACCAGATCTAACATTTATTCACATTATTCAACACTAAGCTACCATATCAGATTCATCTAACATACATCAACGCACTAAGCATTTAACCACATAAACAAGAGAACAACCATAAATCACATAGCAACCAAAGCACAAGATATACGTGGTTCACCCCCACCCTGGGGCTATGTCCACCAACTCTACTTCTTTATTTCTTTCTGTCAATCTTCTACATGCACAAAGCCATGATATCTTACTCTGTGGAGGACAGGAGATCTGTGCACCTCGCTAGATCTTACTTCCTTGTATTATAGCACAAAGCCTTCCAAGGTCTCTTACAATCACTTGCACTTAGCTCTACAAGTCTCACACAGTCTGTGCACAAAGAACTACAGATGACTTGCACTTAAATCTGCAAGTCTTAATCACATCTTCTTACACATAGCTAGTACTAGCACTCAGGTACGGGTACTTTCTTACATCGCCTAGATTTCTATTTATACATTACAAAATGGGCCTAAACATGGGTAAACCCATGGGCCGACATCCCCATTCCCATTACATAATCTCAAAACCAAAAAATCCCTAAAAAGAGGCCGAGATCCTGCGATCTCTTCTTTGACTTGCACTCTATCTTTGACAGCCTATCGAAGTCCCAAAAGTAGGTCAAACATATCCAAGGATCCTTACAACTTGGTCAAGGGCCAACAGTGTGGAATCTTCATCACATTCAAGAGGGTGGACTGCACAAGGTTCATAGTCCATGGCAGGGGGATTATTTTTGAGTTCTTCCCCTTCATCCTGGTTAGGTACTTGTAAGGAGAAAGCATGTTGTAATTCTTGCAGTCTCCTAGGTTGAAGTCGCTGAACTTCAACGTCGCGAAATTATCTTGCTTTGTTCTGACTGCACGTATCCCCTTTTGGAGGTACACAGTAACCATGGTGTAATAAAAGTTCCTCAGGACACTATCACGACTCACCACATCGACCAGAGGCGGGATGTAGTCAGGTAATATGGTCAGGATTAACTTCATTTTTTCTAGATCATCTCTGTGCTTGGTTCTCTTCTTTGTTGTTGGTCAAGATGGTCCGGATCCACGAGCAGTCGACGAAGAGGCTTGCACTCCTCACATCGATGAATCTTGAATTCCTGTAGACATCACTCTCTCGACCATCATATCAATTAAAACTTCCTCAACTGACTTCTCCACAACGTTGAGCTTGTCCAACATGCACGCTCTTGATCAAAAAACTCGGGTGGATGGATGAGTGCTCAAAGAAATAGAATCTGTATCGATCTTACTAAGCACAATGCAGTAGAAATGGGTTCTCTTGTTAGATCTGATACAATTATCAAAAATTTTCTTGGTGCAACAGTCAATGGACTAAGTAGACATGATGTAACAGATCTCTCCAAGGGATAAGAATTTTTCCATCAATGCAGCTATGTTCGTTGTGGCATGGTCCCTACAATCCAATGGCGAGATTTTTGGTCATAACTGTTGTTCTAACCATTCTGAAATGTCGGTCCAATGGTTATAATGATTCCAATGGTCATATCACTTCTCCATGGCGAAGTTTCATGGAGCATTGTTTTGATATTCCGACGAAGTTACAATTTTGCAATTCTTGCTTTCGCGAAGTTCCCTCTGGGCCCTTCTGTAACTTTTCAACCTTTGATCTCTTCTTGCTGAGTTTTCTAGCCTTCTTCCCAGTGATCTTCATCTTGGTATTCCTTTTTCCATTCTGATTATTGTCTTCTTTTGGCACAGCATCTTTGCATTGTTGAGATTCTTTCATAGGACTCAAGGGCAATACTTCTTATCTGTCTGGGGTAGGTGGTCTACTCGTCTGTGAATCTTGTTTTGTTCTTTCAGCGTCGTGATCCATGCTTCTGGTTCTAAGTAGCTTCAATCTATTCTCTTGTTCTGCAATCAAGTGTGTGATCTTCCTAGTCATGAAATCTTTTAATTCCTGCTTTTTATGTTCTAGGGCCTCCTCTTCTTTTCTTCTGGTCTGATCTCTCTTGATCCAGGTTTTTCCTAATAACATAGTAAATGGTGTAGAAATTTCGATACAAATTAATGTATTTCTGCGATTCTCCTGATCTAACAATTTTCACTATTGTTAAATATAGAATCACTTCTACTATTATTCTTGTGGATTAAATTAAACCACAATCACAACCATGAGCACAAAGTGAAATATCAATAACACACAACACAGAAGTTTTACCAGGAAAGCGTAAAGCTAAAAACCCCACTATCATATATTATGTATATCATGAATCATGAAACAATCTCATACAAAACTCTAATCCAAGAGCTCTCAGTACAATAAAATCGTCTCACACTGTCATACATAAATCAACAAATACAAGTGACAATTTCCATGTCCAGACAACCTGCCTCCTCTGCACAATCTCTGCAATTCGAATTCTCGCAATGAATTGAATTCTTCATGAATTACTTAGTTTTCACATGCTCATAAGCATATTCACTGCATGTGTGAACAAATCACAACTGATAGCCAAACTGTCCCTTTCACCTGTTATCTCAACTGGGTCTCCACTNGTGCCCTAGTTTTTAGACTAGGGTAACATTTATCAAACATACATAGATCCATACTCTTGAAACAAAATTTCCACTAATCTTACTTTCAGCAGAGCACAAAGCTTCCAGGTCTAAAAAATTTCGCTATTCTTACCTTTATCAGAGCACAAAGCTTTCAGAAAAATATTTCACTATTCTTACCTTTTTCAGAGCACAAAGATTCAAGATCTTACCTCTTTTCTTCGGATCTGACTTATCTTCTTAGCACAAATATTTACAGTTCAAGTCGAATACTGTGCACTAAGGCAACAGATCTACGCACAGAGATTTATTTCATTCCTTCAGTTCCCATCAATCACAGTTTCAGGTCCCAGCAACGGAACCATTTGTTGGCACAGGGGCAAACCCAGGGTTCAACGCTACAACAACTCACCAACAAAACCCTAACTACCAACCCTTTTGGCAACACCTACGAAGTAGATGAAGTCTCACCCGAGGTAGAGGCAGGGGTGGTTGCAGGACTCCAGTGTCTGCAACCTTAGCCAGGACACAGATCTATGATTACAGCACCTTAACAAAGCACTTACCAGACACAGTTTGTTAATATTCCACCTTAGTTTACAACGCATCTAAACCCTAACAACAAATCAGCACAGTATTTATACAAATCCAATAAGCTCAAGTACTAATCATACCAACATAGACCAGATCTAACATTTATTCACATTATTCAACACTAAGCTACCATATCAGATTCATCTAACATACATCAACGCACTAAGCATTTAACCACATAAACAAGAGAACAACCATAAATCACATAGCAACCAAAGCACAAGATATACGTGGTTCACCCCCACCCTGGGGCTATGTCCACCAACTCTACTTCTTTATTTCTTTCTGTCAATCTTCTACATGCACAAAGCCATGATATCTTACTCTGTGGAGGACAGGAGATCTGTGCACCTCGCTAGATCTTACTTCCTTGTATTATAGCACAAAGCCTTCCAAGGTCTCTTACAATCACTTGCACTTAGCTCTACAAGTCTCACACAGTCTGTGCACAAAGAACTACAGATGACTTGCACTTAAATCTGCAAGTCTTAATCACATCTTCTTACACATAGCTAGTACTAGCACTCAGGTACGGGTACTTTCTTACATCGCCTAGATTTCTATTTATACATTACAAAATGGGCCTAAACATGGGTAAACCCATGGGCCGACATCCCCATTCCCATTACATAATCTCAAAACCAAAAAATCCCTAAAAAGAGGCCGAGATCCTGCGATCTCTTCTTTGACTTGCACTCTATCTTTGACAGCCTATCGAAGTCCCAAAAGTAGGTCAAACATATCCAAGGATCCTTACAACTTGGTCAAGGGCCAACAGTGTGGAATCTTCATCACATTCAAGAGGGTGGACTGCACAAGGTTCATAGTCCATGGCAGGGGGATTATTTTTGAGTTCTTCCCCTTCATCCTGGTTAGGTACTTGTAAGGAGAAAGCATGTTGTAATTCTTGCAGTCTCCTAGGTTGAAGTCGCTGAACTTCAACGTCGCGAAATTATCTTGCTTTGTTCTGACTGCACGTATCCCCTTTTGGAGGTACACAGTAACCATGGTGTAATAAAAGTTCCTCAGGACACTATCACGACTCACCACATCGACCAGAGGCGGGATGTAGTCAGGTAATATGGTCAGGATTAACTTCATTTTTTCTAGATCATCTCTGTGCTTGGTTCTCTTCTTTGTTGTTGGTCAAGATGGTCCGGATCCACGAGCAGTCGACGAAGAGGCTTGCACTCCTCACATCGATGAATCTTGAATTCCTGTAGACATCACTCTCTCGACCATCATATCAATTAAAACTTCCTCAACTGACTTCTCCACAACGTTGAGCTTGTCCAACATGCACGCTCTTGATCAAAAAACTCGGGTGGATGGATGAGTGCTCAAAGAAATAGAATCTGTATCGATCTTACTAAGCACAATGCAGTAGAAATGGGTTCTCTTGTTAGATCTGATACAATTCTCAAAAAATTTCTTGGTGCAACAGTCAATGGACTAAGTAGACATGATGTAACAGATCTCTCCAAGGGATAAGAATTTTTCCATCAATGCAGCTATGTTCGTTGTGGCATGGTCCCTACGATCCAATGGCGAGATTTTTGGTCATAACTGTTGTTCTAACCATTCTGAAATGTCAGTCCAATGGTTATAATGATTCCAATGGTCATATCACTTCTCCATGGCGAAGTTTCATGGAGCATTGTTTTGATATTCCGACGAAGTTACAATTTTGCAACTCTTGCTTTCGCGAAGTTCCCTCTGGGCCCTTCTGTAACTTTTCAACCTTTGATCTCTTCTTGCTGAGTTTTCTAGAATTCTTCCCAGTGATCTTCATCTTGGTATTCCTTTTTCCATTCTGATTATTGTCTTCTTTTGGCATAGCATCTTTGCGTTGTTGAGATTATTTCATAGGACTCAAGGGAAATACTTCTTATCTGTCTGGGGTAGGTGGTCTACTCGTCTATGAATCTTGTTTTGTTCTTTCAGCGTCGTGATCCATGCTTCTGGTTCTAAGTAGCTTCGATCTATTCTCTTGTTCTGCAATCAAGTGTGTGATCTTCCTAGTCATGAAATCTTTTAATTCCTTCTTTTTATGTTCTAGGGCCTTCTCTTCTTTTCTTCTGGTCTGATCTCTCTTGATCCAGGTTTTTCCTAATAACATAGTAAATGGTGTAGAAATTTCGATACAAATTAATGTATTTATGCGATTCTCCTGATCTAACAATTTTCACTATTGTTAAATATAGAATCACTTCTACTATTATTCTTGTGGATTAAATTAAACCACAATCACAACCATGAGCACAAAGTGAAATATCAATAACACACAACACAGAAGTTTTACCAGGAAAGCGTAAAGCTAAAAACCCCACTATCATATATTATGTATATCATGAATCATGAAACAATCTCATACAAAACTCTAATCCAAGAGCTCTCAGTACAATAAAATCGTCTCACACTGTCATACATAAATCAACAAATACAAGTGACAATTTCCATGTCCAGACAACCTGCCTCCTCTGCACAATCTCTGCAATTCGAATTCTCGCAATGAATTGAATTCTTCATGAATTACTTAGTTTTCACATGCTCATAAGCATATTCACTGCATGTGTGAACAAATCACAACTGATAGCCAAACTGTCCCTTTCACCTGTTATCTCAACTGGGTCTCCACT
>JZKD02S2247769.1:17392-36926 GCA_000966675.3 Picea glauca
AGTTACATTATTTCAACATAATTCAACTTAAAAGAAGCTTGGAATTACATCATAGACCAGGACCAAGAAGATCTAGTGCAATAGTGGGGAAATATTTGGGGTAGCCCCCAGTGGCCAAAAATCAAAATGTTCAAATGGCTAGTACCTCACAACCAAATTCTAACCTGGGAAAACCTAAGGAAAAGGGGTTTCATAGGCCCATCATCATGCCACCTCTATCAAGCTAAGAAAGAAACAATGAATCGCCTCCTCGATGAATGTAATTACACAACAAATATCTGGGATTGGGCGATAGACATATTTCTCCAGTCCAATAGGACACGAGGTAACATCATCGAAACCATCAATCACTAGAATGAGAGTTGCAAAGAAAATGAAATGGTGAACCTCTGCTAGAATCTCATGCTAGGGATGATCATATAGGAAATATAGAAAGAAAGGAACCAACACATCTTCAGGAATTCCTTCTGAAAGGGAAACTCAAGGAATCAATAATATCACAAATACGAGAAATGGTGCAGAGCCACAACTGCCAGACTAGAAAAGAGAAACTCACAGGCCAGGACTCCCGAATCTTGGAAGATTTTCACCTAAAATACGGATGCAACAACACATAGGTAGGGTGACCACCACAACTCCAATTAGGAGAGAACAACTGGACACCACCTCCGGTAGGGTTCCTCAAGTTAAATTTTGACAGAGCGGAAAAAGGAAACCCAAGAATGATAGGGATGGGAGGAGTGATCAGAGATAGTGGTGGTAACATAATCCAAATGTATGCTGGGATTCTAGGAAACTCAACCAACAACGCAGCGGAATTTGGATCCCTGGAGCTCGGTCTCAAAATTCTAAGCTGAAAAAGGATGACCAACACTATCGTGGAAGGGGACTCCACCCTAGTCATCAACACGGTGAAGAGAATCCAAAATGGAACTAGAGTGGGAAAGGTTCAGAGACACTGGCACTTGGAAACTCCCTACAAAAAATCCAGGAGCATCTGCAAACGATTAAAACAATGGAGTTGCACTGGGTACGCAGGTCAGCAAATAGCCTAGCGGACATAATAGCCAACGAGGGGGTTAGCAAGGAAGGACAGGAACTAGATACTACTTGGATCAACATCCCGTAAGGACAATTCAGAATGGACTGCATCCAACTAGCGACAAAATATCGTGACAGTAGCTTAAGCAAGGAAGGTCACATCGAGGAGGGTAGTGTAAGGCCCAGAGGAAGGCACAAAGGACCCAACCAGGATATGAATACCCAACACTCGACCACCAATCACAATGCAGGATCAGATTATACAATAGGTGAGGGTACGACAATAAGGTTGTGTCAACAGTAAGATTTGTGGGGAAAGACCATGGGAAAGTATCAATGACAAATAGCAAGCAACGAATGATGTAAGGCAAGAGGGATTGACACATACCAGTATCGAACCACCATGCCAAAGACCATGTACGTGGAGTTGCATAGTAATATATCAAGCGAGTAGGGGTAAGTGCCCGAACAGGTATAACGACCGAGTCATCATGACCATACGTATCATGATGGGAAAAAAGGATGGGAAGGTTCACCTCTACAGGCATACCATGATTGGAAGGACGAGCCCATAGCAGGGAAATTTCAATAAGAGAAGAAACAACAAAAATAGATTCTATTAGAAGAGCACAACTGTAGGGGCTACCACAGACACAAGGGCAGGGAAAGGAGGAACCCTTGTGTAGGTGGGAACAGGTTGAGAATCTAACAAAGGAGCTACCATAGGCTAGATGGGATGGTGTGAATGAAGAAAACACGCATCAAATGAAACCCCCCAGGGAAGGGAACACTGAATAATCCTCGACAGGTTTCAAGGATGGAGCGGGTGGCAAAAGACGTGGAGGGCACCTTTCATACTCTGGTTGCACTGAAAGGAAAGGTGACCATCACCTGGTTGGAAAAGGAGTTCAAAGAAAAATGCAAGGGAAAAACATGGGATGCTCTGACTCAGGAAGTGGACTGGGTAACTGACCTAGGAGCCACGCAACCTAGGGAAACCCTCTACCACAAAACAGTGGAGATGGCATCGAAAACAAAGATGTTGATTGGAAAAGTGAGCTCAGAAAGGGAGGATGCCAGATGGGAGAATAACAAGGAACACACGAAACTGTTGAACGAAATCTTGAGGCACCTCAGCAATTTGGAAACCATTACCAAACTGTTAACTGAGGTCGAGAAGGACCATAAAGACAAGATGGAGCGGTTGGCTACTCAATTCCACCTCTACCTACGCTATGTCCATCACATGGACATCACGCCAGCCAAAGGGAATGGAGCATGAGCACATATCATAAAGACTCGCACGGTCTCCCAAAAGGAGGAGAACAAGGGCCAGACGAATGAAGGAAAGAAACATGTCATTATCCCAGACTAGTGTCTAGTTAGTCTATTGTCAATTCAATCGGGTCAGTCCTATGTTAGTCTCATCTTCTGGTATTTTCTTTTTCTTTTTCATGTCTATTGTTCTTATCTTGTCAAAAACTAGATATGGTAGGACTGGGTTGGTTTCCCATGGTGGAATTCCAGTCATACCCCTTGTTTATTTCATAAAACGCAACTCGGGAAACTCTTGCCTGGTTTCCTTTTTGGCAAACTAGGGAGTTCCCCTTTTTTGTATCATAACCCTCCTTTAGAAATACAAGCTCTTAAACTCACTTACAAAAAAAAAAGTGTGTGCTCAAAAAAACTTATTTTCATGCATTCAAACACACAAAAAAACTTTCTTCTCGACAACAACAAGGATTAGATCTCGATTATCTTACCCGAAAAATGTAATTTTTCCCTCTTTTTTTTATTTTCCTAGATCACACATATTGCACGACAACGTGCATATGCAAACAAGAAAACATTTTCTGATATGTTTCTGATATTTTGAGATCTCACAGAGTGTAGGGGAAATTTCATACACACTCTGAAAAGATTTGCAACCCAGAAATAAAAAATAGAAAACTGAAATATTATCTCTGTAAAATTTTTAAAATGGCATATTCGAGGTTTATACCTCTGGATCTAACTGAAATAGTTCTATCTTGGGAAAAAATAAACATTTTTGAGTGAAATGAAAAGCATTCATAATTGAAATGAGTGGTCTGGATATAATGAAATAGTCCTCTTGGGTCATAAATGTACAAAAATAGCATAAACCATAGATTCATCAACATGACTTCAAGATCTTGATCTAGAATGGTAGTTGGTCTTCAAATGGGCTATGATACCATGTTCAAAATCACAGGTATTCCAAAAGAGCATGAACACCTCCAGTAAAAAAACACACAACCAAATAAAATATCAACACACTGATGTTTTTATGTGGTAAAACCCCTATGGGGAAACATCCACAACCCCAACCAACATGGTCACTTGAGGAAATTTATTAATGCAAAAGAAAAAAATATTACAAAAAGTTTCTCACAATCGATCATCAACAAATGACCCTCCATGCTCTTTAAATAGAGATCATGGACCAATCAGGTGTTGAGCCATAGATCAATGTAACTATTAATATCAAGGAGAATATGAGTCCTCATATCATGCTATATCGAGAACATATTGTGACCGTCGGATTACAAATGCATACTAAACAAACACACTTTAACCTAACAATACATTAGACAAAATTGCTATTAACTAACTCCTAAGTGTCTAAATATCCTAACATTTTAAACTTTTACATTTAATTCTAAGTCTTTAATTTATTGTTATATTAGAGGGTTGGGAAAATATATATATATATATTGCATGTGGAAAGCTTAGGTGAATATGGACCTTGCATGATAAGCATTAATATCATTTATGATATATGTGTCTGTCTGTATATAACATACATATATATGTGTACATATGCATACACATATATGCATATATAGAACCACATAGATGCATGCACACATATATAGAACTATCCAAAGACTTTTATTTAATAGAGACATCCAATGGAAGCAAATTTTGTTCGAACATATAATAGGTTTTTGATATTGGAACCAACCTAGAAGGATATACCACCTAGCATGGAAGAAATATTACCTCAAAATAAAGAATAAGGAAAGGAGTTTGAGAGAAACAAATTAGAATATAAAAGCAAAGATTCAATAGATGAATCATATCTCATGGTAAACATAGAAACACATGATATTCCCTCAATGAAAACTTAGTTTCCCCAATAGACAACACAATAGAAGAAGAAGAATATTCACAATGATATAAAATCTTCTCTACTGAAGAAGGAAAAATTATAATAGAAAAGAATGATAATGAGGAAGAGAAATTCCATCCCTATCTTGAAGTGGAACAAGAGGTCCCACAAAGTCCCATTCAAAATAATCTCTCAACATAGCCAGAGGAAATTGCTACTAGAGGATGTGTGAAACCCTAGCGATCTGCAATGCCTCCATTGCACTCACTGCATACACTGACACACTTGCTCCATGCCTGCAAACTGAAACGCTCTGGTAAAGGCACTACATGTCAATTGATCAATTAGGATGAGTTCGGAAGAGGGGGGGAAACCCCCCTCACACAACAATATCACGACCAACGATAGGGAGGGAACCCATGCCAAAATACCCACCTTTGAACTGCCACCACATCTTTGAGATCATCTTGTTACACAGGAATAGGGGCCAAGGAAAGAAATGGACGTATCCAAAAGCTTCTCAAGGGTGGGAACCAGGCAAGTGTATTCCACAAATGGAAAAACCTCCCCATTATCTCATAAGCTCAACAAGAGTAGGCGAACACACCCAGTTCATGATGGAACATTCCCTAATAGGTAAATTCCTAGGACTATGGCCAACCGAGCGTGACCTCACACGATGGATCAAGGACTGGTGGAACCCTAAAGGAGACTACGAAGTTCAGCTAAGCTCCAAAGGATTTTTCATAATCATCTTGTACAACCTTGAAGACAATGATAGAATCTTCAAGAACATACCGTACTTCTACAACTCAGCCGGACTGTTTCTACGCTTTTGGATAGATAGATTCAGTCCAAAAAAGGAGGACTTCACAATGGCGCCAGTATGGATCCATCTGTACTCCCTTCCTCAAGAATTTTGGCTAGAAGAAATACTCATGGGTATCGAGAACACAGTGGGGCACTATGTAAAATCATTAGAAGCCACAAAGATGAGAAAATACACCTCTTATGCTCGCATTTTCATCTACATGGACATCTCAAAGGCCCTACCAGGATCAGTAACTCTAGAGTTTCAGGACAAAGACTGGAATCAAACAATCGACTATGAACCCATCCCCTTCCATTGTAGGAACTGCCACGAACATGCCCACCTCTTCAGAGACTGCCCCCTGAATGCTATAAGCATCAAGACTAGCAACAGTAAGCAAGAGGATGGATTCACCATCGTCACAATCTGGAAAAAAAATCCACCAAGAAAAAAGAACCAGGGAGCGACTCCAAAAGTTCCAACCAAAAACTCTTATGAAGTTTTGACTCAACTGTTAGAAGAGGAGGATATCTAGAACCCTCATCAAGCAAAAACCCAAGAAAGAAGTAAAAGCCTGGCAGAACCCACACTGACTCAAACCAAAGGGACAACCCAAGTTGCTCAAAAAGTATTAGATGGGGATGCCATGATGCAGTTAGATGAAAAGGATCTGGAAGACATAGACTTGGAAAAACTAGAGGAAGCTCTCAACCAAAAAGATCTGCAAAACATCCCTGTGGACCAACTCCGTAAATTCCACAAGGTTTTCACAAACTCCACAGCAGGATCTATAGAAAGATTTGGCATAACCACAGATCCAAGCACAAATTCCAAGAAGACACCTAAGGAAAATAAAAGAAGGGGATGTAAACCAGCCCACCAGCTTATCAAAGAAGAAGGAAACCTAATGATTAAATCAGGACATATCCAAAGTCTCTCGGAGGGATACCTCCACCCCCCCTCATTCCTCATGATGAAGATAATCACATGGAACATTCGTGGGCTCAATGGAAGATCCAAACAAAGGATCCTACGAGACTGTATAAAAGCAGAAGACCCATATGTTCTACTTTTACAAGAGACAAAATGTGTTGGACTAGAAGCTGAAACCATCTTCTGTAGAAGCTAGAGAGGTTGTGAATTATTTCATTTAGATTCCATGGGAGCTTCTGGAGGCTTAGCCATTTTATGGAACCCTAATACTGTCATGATGAAACAACCCTTCTCCACAATAGGCACACTCACAACTTACTTCACAGTAACAGGATCTACCAAGGAAGGAGCCATTACAAACGTTTATGGACCACAGAGCACTCAAGACAAGGAAAGTTTTATACAAAAACTACAACACATAAAAAACTTCCATGTACAGATTCCAGCAGTGCCTCAAAAACTTCAAACAACAATTAAAGATATGGAATAAATCCACGTTTGGAAATACTTTCCAATGATTGCAAGAAATTGAACATCAGATGGAAGACTTGCAACAAATCTTCATTTCAGGAATCAGGACCCCATATCTAATGAAAGAAGAAGAGGACCTCCAAGTAGAGCTGGAAGAAAGGAAAAAACAAGAAGAAATTTTATGGCGCCAAAACTCCAGGGTTCAATGGCTTAGAGAAGGAGAGTGGAACACAAAATTCTTCCACCGTGCAATNAGTTACATTATTTCAACATAATTCAACTTAAAAGAAGCTTGGAATTACATCATAGACCAGGACCAAGAAGATCTAGTGCAATAGTGGGGAAATATTTGGGGTAGCCCCCAGTGGCCAAAAATCAAAATGTTCAAATGGCTAGTACCTCACAACCAAATTCTAACCTGGGAAAACCTAAGGAAAAGGGGTTTCATAGGCCCATCATCATGCCACCTCTATCAAGCTAAGAAAGAAACAATGAATCGCCTCCTCGATGAATGTAATTACACAACAAATATCTGGGATTGGGCGATAGACATATTTCTCCAGTCCAATAGGACACGAGGTAACATCATCGAAACCATCAATCACTAGAATGAGAGTTGCAAAGAAAATGAAATGGTGAACCTCTGCTAGAATCTCATGCTAGGGATGATCATATAGGAAATATAGAAAGAAAGGAACCAACACATCTTCAGGAATTCCTTCTGAAAGGGAAACTCAAGGAATCAATAATATCACAAATACGAGAAATGGTGCAGAGCCACAACTGCCAGACTAGAAAAGAGAAACTCACAGGCCAGGACTCCCGAATCTTGGAAGATTTTCACCTAAAATACGGATGCAACAACACATAGGTAGGGTGACCACCACAACTCCAATTAGGAGAGAACAACTGGACACCACCTCCGGTAGGGTTCCTCAAGTTAAATTTTGACAGAGCGGAAAAAGGAAACCCAAGAATGATAGGGATGGGAGGAGTGATCAGAGATAGTGGTGGTAACATAATCCAAATGTATGCTGGGATTCTAGGAAACTCAACCAACAACGCAGCGGAATTTGGATCCCTGGAGCTCGGTCTCAAAATTCTAAGCTGAAAAAGGATGACCAACACTATCGTGGAAGGGGACTCCACCCTAGTCATCAACACGGTGAAGAGAATCCAAAATGGAACTAGAGTGGGAAAGGTTCAGAGACACTGGCACTTGGAAACTCCCTACAAAAAATCCAGGAGCATCTGCAAACGATTAAAACAATGGAGTTGCACTGGGTACGCAGGTCAGCAAATAGCCTAGCGGACATAATAGCCAACGAGGGGGTTAGCAAGGAAGGACAGGAACTAGATACTACTTGGATCAACATCCCGTAAGGACAATTCAGAATGGACTGCATCCAACTAGCGACAAAATATCGTGACAGTAGCTTAAGCAAGGAAGGTCACATCGAGGAGGGTAGTGTAAGGCCCAGAGGAAGGCACAAAGGACCCAACCAGGATATGAATACCCAACACTCGACCACCAATCACAATGCAGGATCAGATTATACAATAGGTGAGGGTACGACAATAAGGTTGTGTCAACAGTAAGATTTGTGGGGAAAGACCATGGGAAAGTATCAATGACAAATAGCAAGCAACGAATGATGTAAGGCAAGAGGGATTGACACATACCAGTATCGAACCACCATGCCAAAGACCATGTACGTGGAGTTGCATAGTAATATATCAAGCGAGTAGGGGTAAGTGCCCGAACAGGTATAACGACCGAGTCATCATGACCATACGTATCATGATGGGAAAAAAGGATGGGAAGGTTCACCTCTACAGGCATACCATGATTGGAAGGACGAGCCCATAGCAGGGAAATTTCAATAAGAGAAGAAACAACAAAAATAGATTCTATTAGAAGAGCACAACTGTAGGGGCTACCACAGACACAAGGGCAGGGAAAGGAGGAACCCTTGTGTAGGTGGGAACAGGTTGAGAATCTAACAAAGGAGCTACCATAGGCTAGATGGGATGGTGTGAATGAAGAAAACACGCATCAAATGAAACCCCCCAGGGAAGGGAACACTGAATAATCCTCGACAGGTTTCAAGGATGGAGCGGGTGGCAAAAGACGTGGAGGGCACCTTTCATACTCTGGTTGCACTGAAAGGAAAGGTGACCATCACCTGGTTGGAAAAGGAGTTCAAAGAAAAATGCAAGGGAAAAACATGGGATGCTCTGACTCAGGAAGTGGACTGGGTAACTGACCTAGGAGCCACGCAACCTAGGGAAACCCTCTACCACAAAACAGTGGAGATGGCATCGAAAACAAAGATGTTGATTGGAAAAGTGAGCTCAGAAAGGGAGGATGCCAGATGGGAGAATAACAAGGAACACACGAAACTGTTGAACGAAATCTTGAGGCACCTCAGCAATTTGGAAACCATTACCAAACTGTTAACTGAGGTCGAGAAGGACCATAAAGACAAGATGGAGCGGTTGGCTACTCAATTCCACCTCTACCTACGCTATGTCCATCACATGGACATCACGCCAGCCAAAGGGAATGGAGCATGAGCACATATCATAAAGACTCGCACGGTCTCCCAAAAGGAGGAGAACAAGGGCCAGACGAATGAAGGAAAGAAACATGTCATTATCCCAGACTAGTGTCTAGTTAGTCTATTGTCAATTCAATCGGGTCAGTCCTATGTTAGTCTCATCTTCTGGTATTTTCTTTTTCTTTTTCATGTCTATTGTTCTTATCTTGTCAAAAACTAGATATGGTAGGACTGGGTTGGTTTCCCATGGTGGAATTCCAGTCATACCCCTTGTTTATTTCATAAAACGCAACTCGGGAAACTCTTGCCTGGTTTCCTTTTTGGCAAACTAGGGAGTTCCCCTTTTTTGTATCATAACCCTCCTTTAGAAATACAAGCTCTTAAACTCACTTACAAAAAAAAAAGTGTGTGCTCAAAAAAACTTATTTTCATGCATTCAAACACACAAAAAAACTTTCTTCTCGACAACAACAAGGATTAGATCTCGATTATCTTACCCGAAAAATGTAATTTTTCCCTCTTTTTTTTATTTTCCTAGATCACACATATTGCACGACAACGTGCATATGCAAACAAGAAAACATTTTCTGATATGTTTCTGATATTTTGAGATCTCACAGAGTGTAGGGGAAATTTCATACACACTCTGAAAAGATTTGCAACCCAGAAATAAAAAATAGAAAACTGAAATATTATCTCTGTAAAATTTTTAAAATGGCATATTCGAGGTTTATACCTCTGGATCTAACTGAAATAGTTCTATCTTGGGAAAAAATAAACATTTTTGAGTGAAATGAAAAGCATTCATAATTGAAATGAGTGGTCTGGATATAATGAAATAGTCCTCTTGGGTCATAAATGTACAAAAATAGCATAAACCATAGATTCATCAACATGACTTCAAGATCTTGATCTAGAATGGTAGTTGGTCTTCAAATGGGCTATGATACCATGTTCAAAATCACAGGTATTCCAAAAGAGCATGAACACCTCCAGTAAAAAAACACACAACCAAATAAAATATCAACACACTGATGTTTTTATGTGGTAAAACCCCTATGGGGAAACATCCACAACCCCAACCAACATGGTCACTTGAGGAAATTTATTAATGCAAAAGAAAAAAATATTACAAAAAGTTTCTCACAATCGATCATCAACAAATGACCCTCCATGCTCTTTAAATAGAGATCATGGACCAATCAGGTGTTGAGCCATAGATCAATGTAACTATTAATATCAAGGAGAATATGAGTCCTCATATCATGCTATATCGAGAACATATTGTGACCGTCGGATTACAAATGCATACTAAACAAACACACTTTAACCTAACAATACATTAGACAAAATTGCTATTAACTAACTCCTAAGTGTCTAAATATCCTAACATTTTAAACTTTTACATTTAATTCTAAGTCTTTAATTTATTGTTATATTAGAGGGTTGGGAAAATATATATATATATATTGCATGTGGAAAGCTTAGGTGAATATGGACCTTGCATGATAAGCATTAATATCATTTATGATATATGTGTCTGTCTGTATATAACATACATATATATGTGTACATATGCATACACATATATGCATATATAGAACCACATAGATGCATGCACACATATATAGAACTATCCAAAGACTTTTATTTAATAGAGACATCCAATGGAAGCAAATTTTGTTCGAACATATAATAGGTTTTTGATATTGGAACCAACCTAGAAGGATATACCACCTAGCATGGAAGAAATATTACCTCAAAATAAAGAATAAGGAAAGGAGTTTGAGAGAAACAAATTAGAATATAAAAGCAAAGATTCAATAGATGAATCATATCTCATGGTAAACATAGAAACACATGATATTCCCTCAATGAAAACTTAGTTTCCCCAATAGACAACACAATAGAAGAAGAAGAATATTCACAATGATATAAAATCTTCTCTACTGAAGAAGGAAAAATTATAATAGAAAAGAATGATAATGAGGAAGAGAAATTCCATCCCTATATTGAAGTGGAACAAGAGGTCCCACAAAGTCCCATTCAAAATAATCTCTCAACATAGCCAGAGGAAATTGCTACTAGAGGATGTGTGAAACCCTAGCGCTCTGCAATGCCTCCATTGCACTCACTACATACACTGACACACCTGCTCCATGCCTACAAACTGAAATGCTATGGTAAAGGCACTACGCGTCAATTGATCAATTAGGATGAGTTCGGAAGAGGGGGGGAAACCCCCCTCGCACAACAATATCACGACCAACGATAGGGAGGGAACCCATGCCAAAATACCCACCTTTGAACTGCCACCACATCTTTGAGATCATCTTGTTACATAGGAATAGGGGCCAAGGAAAGAAATGGACGTAGAACCCAGTACGTCGCATCCAAAAGCTTCTCAAGGGTGGGAACCAGGCAAGTGTATTCCACAAATGGAAAAACCTCCATATTATCTCATAAGCTCAACAAGAGTAGGCGAACACACCCAATTCATGATGGAACATGCCCTAATAGGTAAATTCCTAGGACTATGGCCAACCGAGCGTGACCTCACACGATGGATCAAGGACTGGTGGAACCCTAAAGGAGACTACAAAGTTCAGCTAAGCTCCAAAGGATTTTTCATAATCATCCTGTACAACCTTGAAGACAATGATAGAATCTTCGAGAACATATCGTAATTCTACAACTCAGCCGGACTGTTTCTACGCTTTTGGATAGATAGATTCAGTCCAAGAAAGGAGGACTTCACAATGGCGCCAGTATGGATCCATCTGTACTCCCTTCCTCCAGAATTTTGGCTAGAAGAAATACTCATGGGTATCGAGAACACAATGGGGCACTATGTAAAATCATTAGAAGCCACAAATATGAGAAAATACACCTCTTATGCTCACATCTGCATCTACATGGACATCTCAAAGGCCCTACCAGGATCAGTAACTCTAGAGTTTCAGGACAAAGACTGGAATCAAACAATCGACTATGAACCCATCCCCTTCCGTTGTAGGAACTGCCACGAACATGCCCACCTCTTCAGAGACTGCCCCCTGAATGCTATAAGCATCAAGACTAGAAACAGTAAGCAAAAGGATGGATTCACCATCATCACAATCTGGAAAAAAAATCCACCAAGAAAAAAGAACCAGGGAGCGACTCCAAAAGTTCCAACCAAAAACTCTTATGAAGTTTTGACTCAACTATTAGAAGAGGAGGATATCCAGAACCCTCATCAAGAAAAAACCCAAGAAAGAAGTAAAAGCCTGGCAGAACCCACACTGACTCAAACCAAAGGGACAACCCAAGTTGCTCAAAAAGGATTAGATGGGGACACCATGATGCAGTTAGATGAAAAGGATCTGGAAGACATAGACTTGAAAAAACTAGAGGAAGCTCTCAACCAAAAAGATCTGCAAAACATCCCTGTGGACCAACTCTGTAAATTCCACAAGGTTTTCACAAACTCCACAGCAGGATCTACAGCAAGATTTGGCATAGCCACAGATCCAAGCACAAATTCCAAGAAGACACCTAAGGAAAATAAAAGAAGGGGATGTAAACCAGCCCACCAGCTTATCAAAGAAGAAGGAAACCTAATGATTAAATCAGGACATATCCAAAGTCTCTCGGAGGGATACCTCCACCCCCCCTCATTCCTCATGATGAAGATAATCACATGGAACATTCGTGGGCTCAATGGAAGATCCAAACAAAGGATCCTACGAGACTGTATAAAAGCAGAAGACCCATATGTTCTACTTTTACAAGAGACAAAATGTGTTGGACTAGAAGCTGAAACCATCTTCTGTAGAAGCTAGAGAGGTTGTGAATTATTTCATTTAGATTCCATGGGAGCTTCTGGAGGCTTAGCCATTTTATGGAACCCTAATACTGTCATGATGAAACAACCCTTCTCCACAATAGGCACACTCACAACTTACTTCACAGTAACAGGATCTACCAAGGAAGGAGCCATTACAAACGTTTATGGACCACAGAGCACTCAAGACAAGGAAAGTTTTATACAAAAACTACAACACATAAAAAACTTCCATGTACAGATTCCAGCAGTGCCTCAAAAACTTCAAACAACAATTAAAGATATGGAATAAATCCACGTTTGGAAATACTTTCCAATGATTGCAAGAAATTGAACATCAGATGGAAGACTTGCAACAAATCTTCATTTCAGGAATCAGGACCCCATATCTAATGAAAGAAGAAGAGGACCTCCAAGTAGAGCTGGAAGAAAGGAAAAAACAAGAAGAAATTTTATGGCGCCAAAACTCCAGGGTTCAATGGCTTAGAGAAGGAGAGTGGAACACAAAATTCTTCCACCGTGCAATNGATGAATTGAGTGGTGCCCAATTATTTACCAAACTTGATCTTCGCTCCAGCTATCACTAGATACATATGAAAGAGGTAGACATTCCCAAGACAACCTTTCACACTCATGAGGGCCACTATGAGTTTTTGGTCATGCCCTTTGGCTTGTGTAACGCCCCCTCCACCTTCCAGAGCCTCATAAACCATGTCTTCCGCCCTTTTCTCCATCATTTTGTCTTAGTTTTCTTTAATGATATCCTCATCTATAGCAAAACCTGGACAGACCATCTTACTCATGTGGATCAAGTTCTCCGCCTACTCTCTCAACACCAACTTTTCCTGAAATATTCTAAATGTGCTTTTGGTGCCTCAGAAGTAGAATACTTGGGTGATCTTGTGGAAAAGGATGGTGTCAGGGTGGACTCGAAAAATATTGAAGCTATGCAAGACTGGCCGCACCCAAAGACTCTCAAAATCTTGTGTGTATTTTTGGGCCTAACAGGGTATTATCACAAGTTTGTTAAGAACTACAGAAAGATTGCAGCGCCTCTCACGACTCTCCTAAAAAAGAACTCTTTCACTTGGACTCCAGCAGCTGCTCAAGCTTTTCAAACCTTGAATACAATCATGTTCACCACTCTGGTTCTGGCCCTTCCCGATTTCACAAAGACCTTTGTGTTGCAATGTGATTCCTCAGGGAAAGGAATCGACGTTGTCCTTATGCAAGAGGGTCGACCTTTGGCCTTCATCAGCAAGCAACTGTCTGAAAGGAATCTAGGAAAACCCATTTATGAAAAGGAAATGTTGGAGATTCTACATGTCGTTGAACTGTGGCATCCTTATCTCTTGGGGAAACTCTTCCAAATTAAGACCGACCATCAAAGACTCAAGTACTTTTTGGAACAACGCATTTCATCCCAGGAGAAAAAAAAAATTGGGTGACTAAGATCTTTGGATATGATTATGAGATAATTTACAAAAATGGCAAAGACAATGTCGTGGCAGATGCACTGTCCCAGAAATATGAAGACGAAGGATCCCTTTTTTCTCTTTCCTTCATTGTACCCAATTGGCTCCAAGATGTGCACCAGAAATGGCTTCAACATCCCAAAAGTTTGCATCTGATCCAACAATTGCAGACCAAGGCTCCAGATCCCCCAGGGTACTCCTAGCTCTAGGATGAGCTTCAATAAAAAGGCCACTTGTATTTAAGTAAACAATCCAAGATAAAATCCACGGTACTTTCTGAGCTTCATGCTACACCCATAGTAGGGCACTCAGGGTTCACCAAAACATATGACAGGGTCAAACGTTCTTTTTACTAGGATGGTATGAAACAGGACATTCGTAAATTTGTCNTGGTCACCCATGAGTAGAATGATTCACTTCTACGCCATATTACTCAAGCTGAAGTGGACCTAGCTGTAAAGGAAATTCCCCAAGGGAAAGCACCTGGCCCAGATGGTTTTACCACAGACTTCTTCCATTACTGTTGGGATCTAATTAAATAAGAAGTCTGGCTAGTTGCTTAAGAATCTAGATCATCATGCCAGGTACTCTCTGCACTCAATGTAACCTTTCTCACTCTCATCCCTAAGGAGGAGCAAGTCACTCATCTCAGGCAGTTCAGACCAATATCCCTTTGCAATGTCATCTACAAAATCATCACAAAGGTCATCGTCACTCGCCTCAAACCAATCCTACCTTTCATCATCTCGAAAGAGAAAGAAAGCTATGTTGAAGGGTGACAAATCATGGACAATGTTATTCTGGCTAATGAGGTGATCCACTCTCTAAAAATGACTAAGATCCCAGGTATGCTCATCAAACTTGACCTCTCAGAAGCTTTTGATAGAGTAAGTTGGCAATACCTATGCTCCATGCTTGAGTCCTTTGGCTTTGATAAACAATGGGTAAATTGGGTTCTCAATCTCACCTCAACATCCTTTTTCTCTATCTTGGTTAACAGAGTACCCTCCCAACCCTTCTCACTATCCAGGGACATTAGACAGGGTGACCCTCTATCTCCCTTCCTCTTTGTGTTGATGGCAGAAGGCATAGGAAGATACATCAAGGTGACAATTCTAGAATTCTCCCTGAAAGGCCTGCCCCTACATAACATCCATCCAGCACCTTTGTACAACTAGTTTGACGACGACACCTTACTAATGAACACTCCCACAGCTCGTGAAGACACCAAGCTAAAATCCATTCTCTTTGACTTTATGGAAGCCTCAGTCATGCTCTTAAACCTTGACAAGTCTAAGCTATACGTTTTCAACATGCCGACTGCAGTACAAAACCATATCTCTAGACTCTTAGGAATACCTAAGAGCTCCCTTCCCTCCAATTATCTTGGCATACCCCTCACAGGGTAACCGACGCGTTCCATTTCTTGGGACAACTTGCTCCTTTCTATCTTGCATAGACTAAGCAACTGGATGTTCAGACCCCTCAATATTGTAGCTCGACTAGTGCTCCTCAAGTTTTTCCTGTAGGCTCTACCCACCTACCTCTTCACGGCTCTGGCAGCACCTATCTCAGTAATCCGAGCGATCAGAGGCCTTCAAAGAAACTTCTTGTGGAATGGTAATCAATCTAATAAAAAATGGGCACTCGTTAGCTGGGATAAGCTATGAAAACCCAAAAACCTTGGAGGGCTAGGACTACGTGACCTAGGAAAGTTCAACCAAGTCATGGGAGCCAAAATGTGGTGGAGATGGCTCCAACATCCAACAGAACTCTGGGCGCAAATATGGAAACAAAAGTATGCCCCAAATATACAAGATGACCAGTTAATCAGATTCAATGACCACATCCAAGGCTCTAATATTTGGAACATGGCCTGGAAAAACTGCCCTCTCATTCAAAGTCATGCCTTTTGGGAAGTCAGGAATGGTGAAAGCGCACTATTTTGGCAGGACTCGTGGTAGGAGCTAACACCCCTCAGCAATTTGGAAGATCTCAACCCTCTAAAACAAAAACTCCATCCAAATATCTTCCGGAGAGTCAAAGACCTCTGGAATGCAAACCACAGATACAAGCCTTGGAGACAATGGAAAACAGAGAGATTAGAATTACATCTCACAGAGGACACGGATCTCCAAGCCTGGCAAGCATGCGTTATCCACAGGAAGATACCAATCAAAGAAGGCCCAAACATTCTCCGTTGGGGGCACTCTACCACAGGTATTTTTTTAATTAAAGAAGCCTACTACCTGCAGGGAAACTACCAAAAATAGGACTGAGAGATCATCTGGAGAAAGATTTGGAACAGAGTTCTTTGGCCTAAAGTTTCAATTTTTCTCTAGATTGTAGCTCAAAACCATATCCTTACTTGGGATAATCTCTTAAAAAGAGGTTTTATCAACCCTTCAATGTGCACCCCATGTTGACAGAAAGAGGAAACCTTGGAGCATCTTTTTAATAAGTGCCACTATAGTCAGCAAAGATGGGATCGGGAATCCCAAGAAATGAAATGCTCTAATAGAAACAGGGGAAGTATCAGGGACACAATTGTGAACTGGGATTCCATTTCCTTTCAAAACCCAATCCTCAAATGCATCTAGTAGCTGCTCCTGGGCTTCACTCTCTGGGCAATTTGGAAATAAAGAAACAAATGAATCTTCCATTCAAAAATTTCTCCTCCTACCATCACTTGGGATCATATTGAGAAGTTAGTCCGGGAAACGATCAATAGAAAACCCAGGAACCCTAACGACCTTCAATGTACTCTTGAGGAGAACAACATTCTTAAAAGTTGGCATCTCAAAATTCATTTTCACACCACAATGAAGGCAAAAGTNTGGTCACCCATGAGTAGAATGATTCACTTCTACGCCATATTACTCAAGCTGAAGTGGACCTAGCTGTAAAGGAAATTCCCCAAGGGAAAGCACCTGGCCCAGATGGTTTTACCACAGACTTCTTCCATTACTGTTGGGATCTAATTAAATAAGAAGTCTGGCTAGTTGCTTAAGAATCTAGATCATCATGCCAGGTACTCTCTGCACTCAATGTAACCTTTCTCACTCTCATCCCTAAGGAGGAGCAAGTCACTCATCTCAGGCAGTTCAGACCAATATCCCTTTGCAATGTCATCTACAAAATCATCACAAAGGTCATCGTCACTCGCCTCAAACCAATCCTACCTTTCATCATCTCGAAAGAGAAAGAAAGCTATGTTGAAGGGTGACAAATCATGGACAATGTTATTCTGGCTAATGAGGTGATCCACTCTCTAAAAATGACTAAGATCCCAGGTATGCTCATCAAACTTGACCTCTCAGAAGCTTTTGATAGAGTAAGTTGGCAATACCTATGCTCCATGCTTGAGTCCTTTGGTTTTGATAAACAATGGGTAAATTGGGTTCTCAATCTCACCTCATCATCCTTTTTCTCTATCTTGGTTAACAGAGTACCCTCCCAACCCTTCTCACTATCTAGGGACATTAGACAGGGTGACCCTCTATCTCCCTTCCTCTTTGTGTTGATGGCAGAAGGCATAGGAAGATACATCAAGGCGACAATTCTAGAATTCTCCCTGAAAGGCCTGCCCCTACATAACATCCATCCAGCACCTTCGTACAGCCAGTTTGACGACGACACCTTACTAATGAACACTCCCACAGCTCGTGAAGCCACCAAGATAAAATCCATTCTCTTTGACTTTATGGAAGCCTCAGGCATGCTCTTAAACCTTGACAAGTCTAAGCTATACGTTTTCAACATGCCGATTGTAGTACAAAACCATATTTCTAGACTCTTAGGAATACCTAAGAGCTCCCTTCCCTCCAATTATCTTGGCATACCCCTCATAGGGGAACCGACGCGTTCCATTTCTTGGGACAACTTTCTCCTTTCTATCTTGCATAGGCTAAGCAACTGGATGTTCAGACCCCTCAATATTGTAGCTCAACTAGTTCTCCTCAAGTTTGTCCTGTAGGCTCTACCCACCTACCTCTTCACGGCTCTGGCAGCACCTATCTCAGTAATCCAAGCGATCAGAGGCCTTCAAAGAAACTTCTTGTGGAATGGTAATCAATCTAATAAAAAATGGGCACTCGTTAGCTGGGATAAGCTATGAAAACCCAAAAACCTTGGAGGGCTAGGACTACGTGACCTAGGAAAGTTCAACCAAGTCATGGGAGCCAAAATGTGGTGGAGATGGCTCCAACATCCAACAGAACTCTGGGCGCAAATATGGAAACAAAAGTATGCCCCAAATATACAAGATGACCAGTTAATCAGATTCAATGACCACATCCAAGGCTCTAATATTTGGAACATGGCCTGGAAAAACTGCCCTCTCATTCAAAGTCATGCCTTTTGGGAAGTCAGGAATGGTGAAAGCGCACTATTTTGGCAGGACTCGTGGTAGGAGCTAACACCCCTCAGCAATTTGGAAGATCTCAACCCTCTAAAACAAAAACTCCATCCAAATATCTTCCGGAGAGTCAAAGACCTCTGGAATGCAAACCACAGATACAAGCCTTGGAGACAATGGAAAACAGAGAGATTAGAATTACATCTCACAGAGGACACGGATCTCCAAGCCTGGCAAGCATGCGTTATCCACAGGAAGATACCAATCAAAGAAGGCCCAAACATTCTCCGTTGGGGGCACTCTACCACAGGTATTTTTTTAATTAAAGAAGCCTACTACCTGCAGGGAAACTACCAAAAATAGGACTGAGAGATCATCTGGAGAAAGATTTGGAACAGAGTTCTTTGGCCTAAAGTTTCAATTTTTCTCTAGATTGTAGCTCAAAACCATATCCTTACTTGGGATAATCTCTTAAAAAGAGGTTTTATCAACCCTTCAATGTGCACCCCATGTTGACAGAAAGAGGAAACCTTGGAGCATCTTTTTAATAAGTGCCACTATAGTCAGCAAAGATGGGATCGGGAATCCCAAGAAATGAAATGCTCTAATAGAAACAGGGGAAGTATCAGGGACACAATTGTGAACTGGGATTCCATTTCCTTTCAAAACCCAATCCTCAAATGCATCTAGTAGCTGCTCCTGGGCTTCACTCTCTGGGCAATTTGGAAATAAAGAAACAAATGAATCTTCCATTCAAAAATTTCTCCTCCTACCATCACTTGGGATCATATTGAGAAGTTAGTCCGGGAAACGATCAATAGAAAACCCAGGAACCCTAACGACCTTCAATGTACTCTTGAGGAGAACAACATTCTTAAAAGTTGGCATCTCAAAATTCATTTTCACACCACAATGAAGGCAAAAGT
>JZKD02S2247780.1:13979-36926 GCA_000966675.3 Picea glauca
TTGTTGTTACAAAAGTAAGCTACAACCATTTATTACAACAGGAAAAGCACTTAAAAGCAATTGCAAAAGTTGATTTCTACACTGCCTAATTAGCTTCTGACAACTGCTAGTACATTGTTATTATTGGGTTATTATTTTTTGTCATTGTGAAGCTCTTTTAAGGCATTCATTGTGAAGCTATTATCTTGTATACATTGTTGTTATAAAATTATGTTTGCTTCATCTTCAATAAACTTATTGCTTTTATTGACAAGTCCAAGGTTTTATGAAGCACTAACATCAAATTGTACTTGCAAAAGATATTGTTTTCTTGTTGTTTTGTTCTGGGCAAGTACATCTAAGCACATCATTGCTTCATTGATTAAAACTTTGGGACTTTATCGTCAGTGTGACTTGTGAGAGGGGATACTTTTTATTCACTATTTAACCTTTGACTTCTCAAACCCCCAGGTCACCGGGGACGTCTCCCCTGGGCTATCATCCCTAAATAGAAAGAGGTATATTATTATGGTGACAGTGGCAGGATAACCTCTTGTTACACGAATTTGTCTTCCCTTGGCCTTTCCCTCCAGGACAAGTACAAATTGCACGATAACATTTTGGCGCCGCTTCCAGGGAACACTAAGTCAATTCTCCTCAAAGACGACATTTTTCGGTAAGCCTTTCCTAAAAAATCCTTTACTTTTCAAAGCTTACCTGGCGACTCCACTGAGGGTGATCCCCTCATCCCTTTGATAGTTTCAAGAAAACTATCTGGCGACTCCACAAACCTCAAGGAGGTACACCAACCTTCCCCAATCCTTTAGAAGAAAGCCTCCCCGAAACTCTCCTATAGTAAAGTCATTGTTTGGAGGCAATCTTCCCTTGAACACAATGTCTAGCACAAGAACTCAGACCGTCAATCCAAACCAAGCCAATAACCAAAAGAAATGGTCATCCAAGCTCTTCAAACTGCTAGACATGGCAGCGATACCAGGCTACCTTGGGCAAATGCCCCCTAAGTATGAAAAGTGGTTGCCTAAATTCATTGGAAATGATGTGGTCAGTGCCGAGGATCACATGAGCAATTTTTGGGCCTCCTTCCAGCTTCATTCCATTAGCGATGATGTTGAAGATCTAGCTATGAAATTGTTCTCTGCTACCCTCCATGATGGCGCTAGACACTGGTACAATGGGCTCCCTGATGCTAGTATTAAAACCATGGCTAGGTTGGAGGAAGTATTCCTCAAACGATGGAGTGTCAAGGAAGACCCCAACATGCTACTGATAAGGCTGAATAACCTCGTGAAACAAGAGAATGAAATCATTAGAGAATTCCATGACAAGTTTGAAAATTTGATGCAAAAAATCTCAGTAAGCCATCATCCTTCTAATAGTTTCCTTCTTTTCCTTTATACCAAAGCCTTTATAGGTCAGCTAGGATATCTCCTCAAATATAAAAACCCTCAGACAATCCAAGAAGCCCAAAATCTACCTACAAGGATTGAGGACAACCTTTCATCATCTAGAGTCGATCCTTTCTCAACCCCAAGAGTCAGAATGGACACTAAACCTAGGATAGTCCACAATGTTGAACCTACCTCAGACATTAGCGCTAGCTTGGCGAAGTTAGAACTGATTGTAGATGGCATGGTAAAAACCCAAGAGTTAATGATGAATAGGATTGTCAATCTAGAAAGGACTCAACAACAAGCCCCTAGGATTCCTTACAAAGGGCAGTTCCAAAAAGGGAACCAAGTCTTTAGACCAAAGAATGATCAAGAGGTTCCATATACCTTAACCCCTGCAAATATAGTGGATGAAAACCCTTGGTGTCTGCAATGTAGTGAGTCGCATTGGGAACATGAGTGTTCTTTCAACAATGGTAATCATGACCAAGTGAACATAGTTGACCATACCATTGAAGATCCTCAATGTTGCCTTAATGTTACACTTGAGGAACATCAAGAAGGCATAAAGGAAGCAACCAAGAAGGCTAGGATGGAGGTGATAAATAACCTTGACCAAGAATCAAAAGAAAAGTTGAAGAAACAAGAATTCCAAGTGTATACTAGACAAAAGAGAATGAACCAACCTCTCTATGTTGGTCTCGTGGCATCACAAACAAGACCTCCACCCATGAACATACTCCTTCCTAAGAATCCTCCCAAGACTGACAAAGTGGATTTGAATTTTGACTTTGAAGGTGCATTAGCAAAAATGCATGTGACCATTCCCTTGAGAGAAGTCATCAAGGTCCCATCTGTCAAAGAAAGGTTCGAATTTTTTTTCAAAGGCTCAAATGGACCAATGGACCCTCCTATTATGTTACAAGCCGATCACTTTAGGGTTCAGTATGATGGACATCCACCTTTCTTCATGACCTTATTGATCAATAACAAATGCCTTAACAATTGTATGCTTGATTCAGAGGCAGGTGCTAACATGATGTCTTTAAAGGTCATGGAAAAATTGGGCCTAAAGGTCACACGGCCTTACAGAAACGTATGTGGTTTTGAGTCCAGAGCCATACCCACTCATGGGGTTGTTGAGAATGTTGAAGTATGCCTTGGAAGATACCCCGAAAGAGTGATCCACATGGATATTGTGGTAGTGGACGTCCCAGATGTGTGAGGAATGTTATTGTCCAGAAAGTTTGTTGCGATGTTGGGAGGCACTTTAGAGATGGATCTCACATATATTAATGTTCCTATGAATGATGGAACAGTAATCCGCCTCTTGAATGTGCCAATGACCAAAATCCATGTGCCAAAAATTGGTGATGACATTGGAACTAATGAAACACATGAACCGGTCAAAGAGAGTCTTCCCGTATTTTCCCCTGATGACATGCCTTCCGCTACAGAGGAAGACTTTGATTAGATACAATGGTCGAAAAGGGAAGAGTACCAGCAACTCTTGAACAAATATAAAAACAAAGAAGTTGGGGCTGTCAAGTTATTAAAGAAAGGAGAAGATGACATATTGATCTGACCATCCCAGCAAGAGGTTTTCACAGTGGAATCCCACCATCCTCCCTCAAGACAATACACCAGGGTTGTACAAGAGACAACCAAATTCAAGACCAAGGATTACAAAGATGGAGATACAGTCTGGATGTGGGATACAAAGAAGGGAGAGCCTACTAATGTCAAGGGAAGTGCACAATGTTGGCATAGACCATTCATAGTTGGAAGAAAGTCAGTCAATGATGCCTATTATTTATCTACATTGGAAGGAAGAAGGCGCCCATTAGCAGTTGGTGGACACCTCCTCAAACCCCATCAAGGGGCAGAGACTTGACTTCACAAGTAAGTGCAGGTAAGTAGGTAGGCATTTGCATTCATTGTATATACCATCTACATTTCACGCTAGAGTAGTTGTGTTTCCATGATAAGTGCGGAAATTTGCCTTCAAATCAAAATTGAATTCACTTTTACAGTACTAATAAAATGAATGACAATACTAGCTAACCTATCCTATCAGCTATGCCTCTATTTGTACTTTAAAAAGAGTCCTATCTAAAACCTCCGATCAGTTCCTTGATTGGTGGGGGCTGTCGCTTAACTTCCTAATTTTATGCATGCTGTTACAAATACAAAGGATTGATTTCCCTCCTAGTCAATTCTAATTCTCTAGATCAGTAGGGAATCAAATTGCTTGAGGTCTTTATGGTTGCCTCTAAGTTCTGGCAGCTCTGAAGATGGTGAAGGAAGAAGATCCCTCAAATTGAGAAATCATTCTATATATATGCTTTGCTTACTTTCATTTTATTGTACCATATATGAGCCAGGGGTGATATCACCACCCCAAATGATAACTAATAGATTTTGTTGAGATCTAGCAGGTCACAGGTCATGCCAGAGATGTTGAGGTTCTCATGCGCTCTACGGTGAGCACATGTCCCTAAGTTGGAGCCAGATGTTATCCCCTAGCCTAGGGATAACTAAGGAGATTATGTCTCGAGGCCCACAGATCCTAGACATGGAGTACCGAGAGCCATATTGACTTGAGCTTGGCCCTGGAGGGCCCATCTTTTTTTTTCAACGCCTCCATCCTTTCAACAACAACAACATCCATCCCATTGGCCTGGTTATTCAACAGCAGTGGGTCTTGCTCCATGAGGTAATGAGTCTGGGTATCATGGTACATGTCATTATGATTCTCAAAACATTTGAATATGTGCATTTAATTCTTTTTGCTTCATGACATGTGCTTGGACTTTATGCCTTTCCACTTGTCCACACCTAGGAGGGATGACAAGATGCCCTAGCAAGTTGGTTCCCTTAGGATTTGAGTTGACACTGGGTTGGGTTCATGAAAGGTCATCATCCATTCCCACCATACTTATCACTTTTCATCATTTTCCCTCTCATCCATCCCCTGCATTGGTTCGAGCATTGGGTTTGCCAAGCTAGCAAAGGGTTGTACCTTGCCTTGTGGGAAGAAGGGGCTAAAGGCCCAGAGGGTAAAAGTAGCTGGCAAAAGATAAAAGCCAAAAGAACAAAACCTTCAGATGCTTCGCCCAGGGATCCCCGAGAAAGAAATAAAAGGCTTCTCAGCAAGAAATGGAGGGACCTATAAAATAATAAAATCAAGACCTAGTTGGAGGATAGGGGGTCTCATCACGAGCCAACCTATTAGGTCCATGGGCATGTAGCAATATGATACTACCATTCAGTTGGTCACCACGCCAGGGTAGTGGCTCTTGGTGGCATAGCCAAGAGAAAGGGGGTCTCATCACAAGCCAACCTTCTCATCTTCGTGAAATGCTTGTGGGTAACATTGTCACCACTGGTCACCATGCCAGGGCAATGTCCCCCAACTATTCTCTTGAAAGAAAAAGCAATAAGACAAAAAGGTAAAATGCATTGAATGGGCTTGGAAACATTTGCATTCGTGACAAGGTGCAACTCACCCTCTTTAGAGGCACCCACAGGTAAGCCATGCATTTCCCTGTCATCACTGCACCCATTGCTCAAGCACCCCCATACCACCTCATCCACCTACATGACCTGGATTGGTCTTCACCTGGAAACATACCACATCCATTGAGAATTAGCCCAATAGGACCTCCTGAAACCTTCTCCAAACCTAGCTTGTAGAATAGCATAACGTCTTTGAGCACTTGTCTGGGAAAGGGGGGTTTTATGCACATGTTTAGATAACTTGATTATTAGACGTGATTGACATTGATATGATCCATGTGACTTATGAGCCCATGGAGGGCGCACTTGTTGTTGTTGCAGGGCCACACCCGACGGACAAGTACACATGGGGAAATGATTAGTTCGGACCTCCATAGGGCTAAAATCCCACTAGATGGATGCTAAGACCCCAGCCAAGGGCAGACACATATGAGAGGATTGCACTAGAGAGA
This sequence comes from Picea glauca, assembly GCA_000966675.3. NCBI lineage: Eukaryota > Viridiplantae > Streptophyta > Pinopsida > Pinales > Pinaceae > Picea > Picea glauca. Next base: position 19,339 of record JZKD02S2247780.1, read on the forward strand.
GGGGAGGATGTTCCACCAGAGACAGCCTAGTAGGCCTGGACCCAAGGGGGTCTTTCCCTCCCACTATGATGTTGGCCTTGGAAGGGCCATCACGTCAGCTATGTGACCCTTGATGTCACCCAACGTTGAATGGACACGATGGAGGCAGTTGTGTGCCAAGTGGCACGTGTGACTTGATCCAGAGGCCTTGGGAGGCCTAACGGTTTTCTCTTGGAGGCCAATGTTTCACCTAGGACGCCCAATGTCACCCTAGAAGGGCATGACGTCACCTCTCTTGCTTGATTTAGGGTTTAATTTGTCAATTTTATGTAAAAAACTAGATGTTTCATGTAAACTAACCATGTCAGCCTTTTTTACCTCATTTTGTAATTGAAGGTCATTGTAATTGTATAAATAAGGGGTTTTGCCCTTATATCTTTCATCATCTTTCACTCACACAAGTGAGGTCTGAAATTTGTGCCATACTTAGGGTTTATTGGCTGAAATTTTAGGCGCACTTCTTGGAGGCTAAATTGGTGTTTCTTCGCATTTTTCTTGGTGGAAAATCTTCAACTAGGCTTATTGCTAGATTATTCTTGGTGGATGTAAGTGAATTTTTGCAATCCTTCTTTGCTTTGAATGGTTATAGTACATTTACTTTGCATTTATTCCAAGATTATGAAATTGCTAGTCTAAAACCCTAGGAGAACAAGCACAACATATTATTGTCCTTGTCTTAACAATTTTTCACCTACTAGATTGTGCTAGAAACCCTATCTTTCAAGCATTGTACTAGAGCCCTGCCATTGTAGCACTCTAGTATCATTTGTTTCATCAAGCCATCAATTGTTTCAAGCTTGATCTGAAGAAGAAGGAAAACCGTTAGGGTCTAGGTTTACCTACTTCCTAGTAGTCGCTTTCCTTATAAGGCTTGTTGATTGAGGCATTGGGTTATCGACACCTCAATCATCACCCTTCTTGGTCCTTAGCTCTTACATTATCATTTGTTTCCTTCAAGTTTGTTGCTGCGAAGTGACTCCATTAACCCTAAAAGGCACTTATTTAGACCTTGAATTTGATTGATTGATGAAACCAACCCTTAAATTTTTTACCTCAAGCAACCGACTAACCTTTCCTAACCCTAGATTAGATTAATTCACTAACCTTCTTCTTCTTGTTACAAAAGTATGCTACAACCATTTATTACAGCAGTAAAAGCACTTAAAATTAATTGCAAGAGTTGATTTCTACACTCCCTAATTAACTTCTGACAACTACTAGTACATTGCTATTATGGGGTTATTATTTTTTGTCATTGTGAAGCTCTTTTAAGGCATTCATTGTGAAGTTATTATCTTGTATACATTGTTGTTACAAAATTTTGTTTGTTTCATCTTGCATCAACTTATTGCTTTTATTGACAAGTCCAAGGTTTTATGAAGCATTAACATCAAATTGTACTTGCAAAAGATATTGTTTTCTTATTGCTTTGTTTTGGGCAGGTACATCTAAGCACACCATTGCTTCATTGATTAAAACTTTGGGACTTTCTGATCAGTGTGACCTATGAGAGGGGATACTTTTTATTGACACTTTAACCTTTGCCTTCTCAAATCCCCAGGTCATCGGGGACGTCTTCCCTGGGTTATCATCCCTAAATAGAAAGAGGTATCTTATTAAGGTGGCAGTGATAGGATAACCTCCTATTACGCCAATTTGCCTTCCCTTAGCCTTTCCCTTCGAGACAAGTACAAATTGCATGATAACAATACCAAGTACCCAGTGGCAGGAGTTGGTACTATTCCCTTCCAACTCAAGTCGGGTAATTCTTTAGATTTTGACGGTGTCTTGTTTGTACCAAGTCTCAAGAAGAATTTGCTTTCAATTTTGATCATGGACGATAAGGGCTTTGGAATTGAGTTCAAGAACCATCAAGTCCACATCAGGACGAAGGATTCTAGCCCAAATACAACTCAAGTTATAGGGGTTAGAGAAGGAAATTTGTATAGGTTGCAAGATTAACCTGTTCGAGCCTAAGTGCATAACAGTGACAACTGGTGAAAGTTGTGGCACAAGAGGATGGGGCACCTCCATCACAAGGTGTTGCCTATTTTGAGAGAGATAGTCACAGGTCTTCTAGAGTTCAGTATTGAGCAACATGGTGTATGTAGAGGGTGCATGCTTGGAAAGCATGTCAAGGTTGTTTTCCCAAGCTGGGAGCATAGGTCTAAGCGGATTTTAGACCTTGTAAATTCGGATATGTGTGGACCAATGCCAATAGCATCAAGAATAGGAACCATATATTGTGTTTCCTTTATTGATGACTTCTCTTGCAAGACTTGGATCTACTTCTTAAAGGCCAAGGATGAGATCTTTGGCAAGTTTCAAGAGTACAAAGCTCTAGTTGAGAACTAGACAAGGAAGAAGATCAAAGTCTTGAGATCAGACAATGGGGGAGAATATACCTCCAAGGAGTTTGAGGGTTTCTGTAAGGAGGCAGGAATAGAGAGGGAGATGACAGTTCTGTACAACCCAGAGTAGAATGGGGTTGCAAAGAAAAAGAATCGATCCATCATAAGAGTTGCTAAGGCCATGATACATGACCAAGGCTTTCCCATGTTTCTTTTGGCAGAGGCATGTAACACAACAATCTATATCCAAAACCGGTGTCAACATAAGATGTTGGAGGACAAGACACCAAACGAGGCATTCACTGGTGTGAAGCCAGAGGTGATTCATTTCCACATCTTTGGTTGTCTAGTTTATATCCATGTACTGATAGAGAAGAGGATCAAGTTGGATCCCTCCAGGAGGAAGGGTCTATATTCTAGATCACAGGAAGATAGTAGTAAGCAGGGACATTAAGTTTGAGAAAGACTTTGCATCTAGGATATCTCATGAGCATACTCTAGTGGTAGAGGATGAGGAGCAGGAAGCTTCCGAAGGTTGAGCTGAAGTCACCAGTGATTTCCAACGTAGTACAACAACCTTTAGGTGAACAGGAGGAGACTAGAGCCCCTCCACTTCTGTCAAAAGACCTTGATGGTTTAATCAGACATTGAGGGATGCTCATGAGCATGTTGAGACTCCTAGGAGCACATTTAGAGAGAGAAGACCTTCGAAGAAGTTTCCAGACTATATAGCATTAATGAGCAATGTTCTAGATTCCAAGCCTTCCAGTTTTCAGGAGGCAGTAGACCAAGAGGTATGGCAGAATCCTATGGTGGAGGAGTGCACCTCCATCATGAAGAATGATATTTGGGATATAGTGCCAAGACCATAGGTAAGTTAGTTGTGAGTTCCAAGTGGCTCTACAAGATCAAGCATGCTACAAATGGCAGCATTGAGAAGTTCAAAGCAAGGTTTGTGGCTAGAGGGTTCTCCCAAAGAGAGGGAGTAGACTATGAGGAGACATTTGCTCTAGTCGCCAGGTGCACTTCTATTAGAGAAGTTATGTCCTTAGATTCAATTATGGGATGGAGGATACATCTGATGGATGTGAGGACAACTTTCCCTAATGGTATCGTTGAGGAAGAAGTGTACATAGAGCAACCTCAAGGCTTTCAGGTAAGTGGGAAGGGGTCCCATGTGTGCAAGCTTAAGAAAGCCTTGTATGGACTCAAGCAAGCACCAAGGGCATGGTGTTCCAGGATCGATGGATATTTGCAGAGTATGGGCTTCACCAAAAGTGAAGCAAATCCTAACTTATATTATATATTTGTTTAGATTGATCTACTCATTTTGGTGTTGTATGCAGATGACTTGTTTCTGACAGGTGCAGAGAAGCTCATTGTAGAGTGCAAAGCAGACATGGCAGTTGAGTTCAAGATGAAGGACATCGACATGATGCATTACTTCTTGGGATTAGAGGTTTGGAAAAGACTAGGGGAGATTTTCCTTAGGCAGGGTAAGTATGCAGTTAAGATCCTAAAGAGGTTTCGGATAGACAACTGCAAACCTATGGCCATACCCGTGATCACTAATTTAAAGAAGGTGACAACATCATATTTAGAATTGGTGGATCCCACATTGTACATGAAGTTGATAGTTTCTTTGATGTATTTGGTCAACACCAAGCTAGATATATGTTTTGCAATGAACACTTTGAGTCAATTCATGGTGGAGCCAAGGAAGAGCATTGGGTAGCAGCAAAACATGTGCTCAAGTATTTGAGAGACACAGTGGAGTATGGTTTGAGATATCTTGGAGATGGTGAAGTGAAGTTGTCAAGGTATACAGACTCAAATTGGACAGGTAGTACAACAAACAGGAAGAGCACCTCAAGGTACTTTATCTTGGGATCAGCAATGATATCCTGGTTCAATAGGAAGCAAACTTCCATGGCACTTAGCTCAACAGAGGCATAATACATGGCAACCAGTACAACTAGTTGTAAGGCCATCTGACTTAGCAAGTTACTTGCAGAATTGTTTGATCAGGAGTTGGATCCCACGGTCATTTACTGTGATAATCAAAATTGTATCAAACTCTCTATTAATCTAGTGTTTCATGATAGGTCCAAGCATATAGAGATCAAATATCACTTCATACGAGACATGGTTCAAAAGGGAGCAGTGAAGCTCTAGTATATTCCCACAGATCAACAAGTAGCTGATATTTTGACCAAGCCCTTGGAAAAAGGGAAATTTGAGGCATTCAGAGACAAACTTGGATTAATGCAAAATTCCTTCCTCACTAAGAGGAGTGTTGAGAAATATAGCTCAGACAGAAATTGCTTCGAGATATTTTCAAAAAGTAATTCTATTTTTGAAAAAGTAATTCTATTTTGTAACTCACTTTAGTTAAAAAGTGAAAGTCTTGTTTTTCGCAATTGAGTCTTGTTACCTCCCCATGCCTAGGGGTAACTGGAGGAGATCATGTCTCAAGGACTGGAATGGAGAACATGATCTGCACCATGATGATGATGATGAACATGTCCACAAATGGCAACCTAGTAGCCCCCTAATTTGCCTCCCAGTTGCATCAACCAAGGCTCACCACATTCAAGCAACCCAGAGTATGGGGCAAGGTAAGCCAACGTCACCATGAGGTATGGTTAGTCCTTTTTCCATGCAAGGTTTTTTGTTTACTTTATTGGGCACGTGGACAAGGATCATTGGTTGAAGTCAGATAGTGGATCCCTTGCTTAATAAATTGTCTTGGTTGCCTTATTTCACCTTGGTGGTCAACTTATGTGCCCTAGTCCTGTGTCGTCACCACCCAGGGAAAGAGGGTAATACTGGGAGAACCTCCCAAGGGTAACATCCTCTCCCAACCATACTAACATTTTCCACCATAAAGACTTTCATATATCCCAAACTTCGAAAATAGTCCATTCGCTCATGAGAAGAAGGGGATGAAGGCCCAGAGGATGATGCAACTGCTCTGTGTATATGTTATTACTAAATTATAAAGGCCACCATAAAAGCCTCAGGCCAGCATGATCTCTACCCCCTCTAATGGTAATCGCCCATGTCTGGATGCGAATGAATGCACAAATTATAAAGGACTATTTCCCGGTAAAATATAAAGGAATGAAGCTTGAAACCTTATAAAGGGGACTTGCAAATGATAATTGGGGATCAAAAGGCAAATAAGGGGTTCAGAATGCAAAAAGTACCGAGGAAAGGATATCTCAAGCAAGCAAATGCCACCTCTACAAAGGCACTCATAGAAATGGATACCATAGTCCATTAAGTAAGCCTAATGACATATCACACTCACACTTGCTCTAGAGGGGTTTTTACTTTCCCTTGTCACTCTCGGGACCTATCCCTCTACCTCGGTTATTTGTTTCTTGTCTAAGTGGCACACCTAATGGGATTGGATGAAGACCCTCCCATACTTAAACTTGGTAACCCTCATAAGGTCTTCGGCTTGGGTGATACTTGAAGCGGATACTAGGGTAAATTGTTTACATGGATTGTGTCTTAAGCATCAACTTTGCATGATTTGAGGACTAACATGTCTTATGAACATTTCTTTACTTTGTCTTATATTCTGCTTTGTTTGAATGACCCTAACATGGCTCTTTGAGGGACATCTTGGGTTGTGCTCGAGATGTTGTGCCTTATTACAGGGCTTTGGCACGTGTGATGTAGAGCAGTGAGACATCTGGTGACTCAACACCCTCAGATAGTGGCTCTCACATCCTTAGAACCTTGGACGATGGGAAAATGGGCTTGGTTTGAGCAGTTTTGGTCAGTATGCCACATACATGAGCTGAGAAGCCGAGAAGCCCACAGGTTGGGTAGACCACCCAAAGCCTTTTGTGCACAGAGGATGGAGGACGTTGCCTTTGGAGGCACCTTGACAACACCTAAGGATGAGACTACACCCCTCTTGCACTTGGATGTGGCCTTTGGAGGCCCATGACATCACCTTTTAGCATGAAGTCACCCTTTTTAGGGTTTTCTTTTATGTATTTTTCATTTTGGCATATTGTAGAAGCAAATGAAGGGGTCAACCCTCTTTCTATTTTGTTTTTGACAAATTTATGTGGACACATCTATTAGGGTTGTCTCATATAAATATACAAACCCTAATTTCATTTTTGTATCATCACAACTCTCACTTGAGAGACTTACATCTGAAATTTTCGCCCTATTGGGATATCTAGCTCTTTTTGCTCATGTGATATGCTTGGAGGATTAATTGTGGAGTATCTTTGCTGATTTTTTGGATGGAATTTCTGCAATTAAGGTTTTATCTCATGGTATCTTGGTGAAGTAAGTGAAATTTCTGCAATTTCATCTTCATGCTATTAATGTTTCATGGTAATTTTACTTTTATATGCTAGACGTCTTGCTTGGTGAAACCCAAAGAGAGGAGCATAAGTGCTTCCTCCTCTCACAAGGTTAATTTTGTCCAAAATTTGTGAAGGCATCCTTGCTAGGGTTAGACTCCTAAAGCCAAAGTGCTAGCACTTTAGGATTTTAGCCCGAGACTTCTTGATTTTGACCTAGTTGAAGCTACAAGAAGGGAGAAAAGGTTTCTAGGGACCAAAAGTGCTTGCACCTTAGAAACCCTTCTCCTCAAGATTCAACCTCTAAGGCCCTAATGTGTTAGCACCTTAGAGATTGAATCCTACCTCTTGGTTGCAACTAAATCAAGCTCCAAGTGTAGTTGCATTCGTTGTTACAAGACTCCATAACCTTTAAAGGCACTGGTTGCATAGCTCTCTTGTGGTGAAATTGATCAACAAACACTCTCTTTCAACTCTCTTAAACTCTCTACTAACATTGCTAACACTAACACTTACTAATTTGCTAGTAAACTTGTTGTTCTTGAAAAGGTTTGCTACAGCCACCTGATAACTCCTTAATTTGCTGCATACACTCATCTATTGGTGGTCCAACTCATTCAGAAATTGCATCTAACAATTGGATATTGTTCTAGTGGATTTGTGCTAAGTTTTCCTTGTCAAATGTTGCATTTCTGATCAATAGTTGTTGTTGTTGTTATAACTTATTCACTGTTGTTATACTAATGTTCATTGCTGCAAATTCATAACAGCCATAGCAACTTTTCATGTCTAGTGTCTTTAGGAGGCATTTATTGCTTGTTTGAACTTGGAAATAATTGTATACATGCTATAAAGTGTTCTTGTTCCGGGTAGGTACTCAAACAACCTTAGGACATTTCAAAACTCCACACACAATTTTGATCCAGAATTTTCTCTAGCACAACCTTAAACCTCTTATCTTTCCTTGACCTAGACCTTTTACTCAGTGATCAAGAGTGGGGGCGGTAGGCTTGGCTACTATACTTGCTACTTTGATCCCTTGAGGTCACCAGGGAAGACTCCCTTGTGATGGACCTCTTCCATCACCAAAACGTGGGAATTTATTACTAAGGTGATAATGGTAGGATCTTCTATAGTTACGCAAGATTTGAGGACTTGTAGTGGGGCTTTGCACAAGTACAAATCATGCGATAACAAGTCTAAAAAGTGTATTTCATGCATGCATGACTTAAACTAGGAGTAATCTCAAAAATAGATTAGGGTTTTGGTCTCAGCTAAAACTATAAAGACAGGTCAAGATAGAGAGTTAACACACACAAGAACACTTGAGCAAGTTGAGCAACAGAGAGGGAGAGAGAGAAGGAAACTAGGAAAGAGGCATTTCCAGGCAACATGCAATCCCATACAGCAATCCAACACAATTTTGTGCAATTGTATGGATAGTATTGTACATATATGTGCAGTCGTACGGAATCTATACAACAAGTTCGTGCAACAACCATACAGTCTGTACCACAAGCCATACAACAAAGAATTGTTGTTTCTGTTTTTTTCAGCAACTATACCTTTCAGTTAGGTTGTAAAAGCTCAAGTTTTAGGTGTTTTTTGGGCAGCTTGTGGAGGTTTCCTTGTAAGTTTTTCGAAGGAATGAAAAGCAGATTTGAACGAGTAATTATCGGTGTGTGTGAAATTAACTTTTATGTTTCCACTATTTGATTTTCTGCTATTGTGTGATTAATGCTATGGTCTGAAATTTATTTCTGGAACAATTAAATTCAACAATCTACTTATTTGATTGAAATCATAAGGAATTTAGTCACTAGGGCTTGGGAATTTTCACACTTTGCACTATACTATAGACAAACTTCTTGTCTACATCTTGGTTTCTCTCTAGCTACCTAGTTACCCGAATCCATGCCTAGTATGATCTTCTTAGCCTCCTTCCAGTGCTTTGCACTCAACTTAAGATGCAACTTACAACACTTATCTTCAGCGTGACCATCGATGTTATAATGGTTACAGTGCTTGTTTGGATCCTTGTACTAATGTGCAGTGGCAACAATCTTCTTACCCTTTCCTTGCCACTTCTTCCTTCCCTCCTTCAAAGCACCATGTTGATATGTCTATTCAGAACCACTTGGTAGTCCTTTATTCTTGTCCATCTCCAAATATTGTGCTTGCAAACATGCTTTGCCTATGGTCTTGGGTTTAAATGGCATCACTTGCCTTATTAGATAACTTTGTAGACCACCCAACTACTTGAGGACTACATCCAGGTTTTGGGAAGATGTCCCCAGTAGAATGGCATGTTTTTCAAACTCACTCATGTACTCTTGTAGACTTTTCCCTTGTTTCTATTAATAGTAGTGTGAACAAATCCACAAGTCCTCTTTGTACCCAACCGAGTAAAACGAGGACTTGTTGAGAGTTTTAAACACCTCCCACTTAGTATTGGTGGATCACCCTCCAGTTTAAGTGTCTCTATATACCTTTCCCACCAAGTTTGGATGTGACCCTCTAGCTTCAATCAAGAAAATCCTATCGTTTTTCTCTTCTCCTATGTTATGCACACTAAATGAACTTCTAGCTATTGCAACCATTAATTCAACTTCACGACGTCGATCTCACCTTGATTGGGCTTGATTTCCACTTTTACTTCCACTTTGAATAGAGGTTGGGAAGATGTTGCTCTAGAACTTGATCTCTATTTTTCTTGGTCTCCATGTTAGATTCAACATACGAGTTAGATTTGTGTGTTAGAGTTTAAGTTATTATCAGATTTCTTTTCAATTCACTAGATAACCATAACATAGATAGGATCACTGAGAAATACACAATCACAAGAGACACATCATTTATCCCGGGAAACTGTTAGAATTAGGAAAGTAATGCAGAATAGAGATGCCTTTTTTTTTTTTTTTTTAAAGAAAAACAACTAGAATAGCAACTAGAACATATCTATAGATCCTGAATTGTTAACCAAATTCAAGTACACACCATACTCAGATCTGAACAGACTTTAACCAGTGATCTATCTCCTAGTCAATAAACATTTTATCATCAAGACAGAAAATAGTACTTGTACAGGCTTACTAGATCTGAAGCAAATTTAGATTAAGGATAGATCTGGATTAATAAATCTAAATTAGAACTGAAGAAACTGATCTAACTTAGTGGATCTGAAATAGATTTAACTAGGAGCAAGGTTTAGATAGAAATAGATATAATTTTCAGACAGTAGATCTAATTAATGAAAAACTTTAGAAAGTAAATAACAACTTACAGATTTGACTAGAAGATCTTACCTGGAAGACTTACCTCAAATTTCTGAAGGAGAGTAGCCACACATAGGTGATGTAAATCATTGAATATATGCTCAAAAAAAGTCAAGTTCATAGATCTACCATATAGGTTAGATCTTTTGCTAAGAGATGAATAGATTTTCTTGCCACCAAGGAGAAAGGGCCACATAAACACCACATAAAAAATTTGTGATTAAACCCTCACACACACATAAACTTCCAGGGACCCAAACCCTCATACACACAGTAAATTTCAGGGATCCAAGCCCTCACACAAACAAAAACTTCCAAGGACCCAAACCCTCACACAAAAGAGGGGTTACAGACTACTTGTAGAGGGTCGCGACTCAAAGAGAGTGTTCATAAATGTAATGGGAGAGGCACAACTCAAAGAGAAGGATCGTACTCATGCTAGAGAGGTCACGGCTTAGCAGATCTTCATTAAGAGGGAGACGACAGCTTCAAGTTCTTTACACCAGCATAAAAACTCAGCTCAACAACCTCAACAAAGATCAGCAGGGAAAGACCTTCATCACACCAACACATGGATTTGTCAAAACAAGGCTAAACTGTTGAAGGAGGAGGGCCGCAGCTTCAAAGAGGAGATCCCCTCACTTTGAATGATAATAAGAGTATGTAATGAAGGGTAGAGGGTAGGCCTTTATTTATAGTTTAGGCTAGGGCAAAATAAGGGTAATAGTAATTAAAATAATAATTAAAAATAACATGTTTTAATTAATATAAATATTAATTCAAACATGTTATAATTAAAATATTTAATTAATATTTTACATTAACCCTTAAGACAAAAACAAAGCCCCAAACAAACGCAAACAAGGGTAAAGGGGTTTTAGGTGGGGTTTCTTTGTGGCAATACTTGTCCATTCATTTTCAAGGTGACCTTATTAACTTTATCATCATTGCATATGGGATACATCCCTCATGTGGTCATGCCCACCTTCAAGGAGGGTCATACACCAACAAAGCACCTGATCAAAGATTAAGTTTCCCCAGAACATTTCTAGGGTCTTATCCACCAAGGTACAAGACCAAGGATCAACCCATGCCCCAGGCATGGGTACCCTGGACCATGTCCAGGGTCCCTAGACATATCTAGGGACTTTAACTGCTTGGTCCCAGACCAAGAACCCCAGTCATATATTGGAGGCCCTCTCAAGGGTCTTTACTGCTTAGTCCCAGACCAAGAACCCCAGTCATATACTGGGGGCCCTAACAAGGGTCTTTTGCCATGGCACTGATTATTTTGGTCCCAGACCAAATACCCCAGGAGTGCATTGGGGGCCCTAGATCTCGGCTAGGGTCTTTGCCATCCTCCCAGAGAATGGCTCTTGCAGCTGCTACAAATTTAACGGAAACCCTCATGGGGGAGAAAACCCAGCAAAAACTTCCTTAATATAGATAGTCAATACAATGCCAAGAGAATGAACCAAACAATACAGAAAGTCCTCTCCCAAGTATGTGCCTCTCTCTCTCTTCCTTTTTCTCCAACTGCAGCTCCAAACTTGCGCTCTGATGAACAAGTGAGTGAACAAATGAGGCATTGGCCTCGTTTATTTATACAAACTGACAAGTGCTGAAAGGAGGTGCCTCTTCACTGGCAGGGCCGACTTCTCTTTCTAGGTGGTTAGAACCACTTTAATTTGCCTGGGGGCCGACTTCTTAATTTGCATTTTACAATTAGGGTTTGACCAATCCACAAAAGAGGATTTGATCATTTACAATGCCCAACATGATCAATCCACAAAAGGGGATTGATCTAATGAATAATACATCAATAATAAATAGAATACTCTTTGCAGTTACAATATTTCAACATTGCCAAGCTCCCCAAAAGGTTTGAATTTGCTCTCTAGAGTGGACATTAATATCTCCATATTTGCAGGTGGTATTGGAGATTTGCACTTCCACTATTGTACATCTCTCCTCCAAGTCATCCTTTGGAATGTTATTATACTCATCCACCATGGCCAAGGTTTGAGACTGCTTTCATTACACCAATCGTTGGATTCTGCAATACTCCACAAAAGCCCCAAGGAAAATTGCTTTGATACCAATATGATATGTAAATTGTCGTAGATATTCCACTAGATAGTTTATCACAACATATATTAAATGCTACCGCAAACATTGTGAGGATATACTCTATGATGTAGTGATTTCTTATGATTAAAATGTAATATTACAAGCATAGTGCTCAAAATATTGAAATGGACTAAGAATATAATAGAAAATCTATAGTAGCAAAAATAAGCACACCAACACATTGATCACAAAATGTACCCTAGGACACTGAATGTGGGAAAACACAAGAAGAAAATGAGAATTGTACATTGTTTTTTTCTTCTTTGATATATAATGCAAGATACAAAGAAAGATAGACTCGCTATGGAATTATAATAGACATTGTGGTGTGTGAATGGATGCTACAAAGTATTCTTCTTCCTCTACTCTACTCCATTATCCCACTCCTTCACTCTTCTTAGTGATGGAACAATAAATAATTACAACAAAAACAAAACCCCCTTCCTTTCCTTGTGGCTCAATGTTTAACATATCCTGATAGTCTTCTAGGTTTAAGGTTTTTGGATGCCCCAAATCCCGACTAAGGTTAGGCTTTTGGACCCTCTAGAATCTTCTTGAAAGTCCACATGTGACTAATAAGAGTTGACGTGGCATCCACTTGGTACTATGCCTATCAAAGCATAGGTCAATTTGTCAAAGGCATAACTTTCTCATATGAACTTCATTTTTTGACTTCTTTAGCTCATTAGAAATCTCTCAACAAACTCTTTATCATCAAAATGATAACAGACAAAGTCCAAAAATTGACCCCAAAAGACGATGTTTAGGCCCTCAAATAATCTCTAGAAGTTTCAGGATCCCAAATCACCAAATCAAGATTTGTCCATAAGATGAGCTTAAAAAGACAATGGCTCAGATTTTCCACTCTATCAAGTACCAACACAGATGACAATTATATAGTGATCCAATTCAAATCAGAAGTACATTAATGGGTTGCATAGTTACATTCAAATGGAGCTAGCACTATCCCAGATCTACACCCTTAATGAATCATATACAAAGGCTATATACATTGAGGCCAAGGGAAAAAAAAGTAAAGACTTATCCCTATGATGTGAAATGATCAAACAAACCAAAGAAGAAGAAGTGAAAGGCCACTAATACCATTAAAAATCTCCACAAGTTTTGCAAGCCTTGCAAGAAGGATTGACACAGTAACTAATAGATTGGGATTTACATGCTCAGTGGAAATCCAAGAAGAGGAATTCCGTGATTGCTCGCACTGAAGAAGGCAATAAAAAAGAAGTGGCAAAAACACTAGAAAAGAATGAAGACCTTGAAGTAAATACTTGACAATAGGTTAGCATCAATGGCTAAGCCTTCACTACATAGTGATGTGGACTAAAAAGAACAATTGTTTCTTCTGAAGATGCAGGTTAAGAAGACCATTTTAAATGTCATCTTCAATTACCAAAGCCAAAAGAACTTGATATCGAAGTCATTGGTAAAAAAACAGGTTAGACACTAAGGCACATCCAAATGGTTGCACAAGGATGTAGAGTTAACAATCAAAAAGTAGTGTAATCTTGAGTTCATTATTTCTTTCCAGTTTATTTATGAGCTCAAATGTGCTGCAGTACCTCTAGATGTTTGGAAGGTCATTGTAGGGAATCCCTAAATGTTGGACTGATATGTATGTTTTAATATAAATTGAAATAAGGATAGAAAACCTTATCTAATTTTTCCATACAAGGAGGAAATAGTCTCATTGATTGTTGTGGCACAAGCCAAGAATCTAATCAATGCAAGTCATAATATCATCTTTGCTGATATAGTGATACCACCTTGATAGATCCTCCAAGTTGTGTTTAAGGGAGGATGTGAGAATATGTAATGTAAACCCAGCTTCATGGGTTTATTGGGCCTTTGGGAGCACTTGATCACTCCTCCATTTATGGTGAACCATTTTAGTGGTTATTGTGGTTCAACTCTTTGGGGTCATAGGGGTAAACCCTAAACTATTCATTGGTGAAGCTCTAGCCTCATTTGATACACATTGTACACACAACGCAGTATGTTCTTTGGGATCTTCTTAAAAAGATGTGCTTCATCATTTAAAGGTGTTTTTGAACACCACCATTGTACATGGATATTTTGGGCTCATCATGAAATCCTAGCAGTCTTGATGGCAGTCAAGCCCAAGACAAGAAAGACATCCAAGTGAACTTCAATGTAAACGCAACAAGTTCCAGCTAGAAACTTCCCCATTAAAAGTTTGATAGGGGCCACCAAGCTTGAAGGGGGGAGATGCCTAATCTGAGTCGGATCTCAAAGGAATGTTCTTCTTAGATAGACACATAGTTCACAGCTGGTTAATTTAGCTACAAGCCAGACAAGTTTTGACATTGTGGTGTGAAGATTTATGGGGCATCCAAAGACATCAAGTCTGATCTGCAGTGTCCAGCAGAAGACTGAAATAAGCAGGTTGCAGTGTCCTACAGAGAAGCACAGCTGCAAGGTGGAAAAAGCCACAAAACCCAATTGTGCAGATCAGAAAGTTCCACAACACCAAGTTGCAGAAAGCCCTGTGACCACCAGTTTTGTCTGAGACAAAATGAGCATCATGATTTGCAAGCAATGCTGAAAAGGCACAATCCTGGACTGCTGTTGCAAGGGACAGTGAATACTGGACAAAAGAGTGGGTCCTTTCCACAAGTAGCAATTTGTCAAGACTCAGAGGCTAGTATGCAGAATGCTTATTATGTATCAACATCAGGCAACTCAGAGGCTTGGGTCAGTAGTGCTGAAAGAAATGCCAACATTTTGGAAAGAGCAGGGCTATCCCTGAGAGTCAAAATTAAAAGGGCGAATAGGGTATATTCTACAGGCAGCTATTCTGCAGCAGCCTGTGTGAAGGCATTGAGGAACTGATCTAAAGGGTTTCTTTAGCCAAAGAATCTACAGGCTAATTCACTCTTCATCATCAAGTAAAATCTCAGAAGTGTGGCCTGAAACCTTACAGCCTTGTCTTGAGCTGTTTATGACTAGTAAAATGTCCAAATTCTGAGAGCTGAAGATGAGAAGGGGTTCTTTTTGATAGATTTGGCATGAAAACACACAGAAGACCCAAAAAACACTTGTCTGGGTTATAAAATGAGCTTGTATGGCAGATTTGGTGATTCTCTTGACTTCTCATTCTAAATCAACTGCCACAGAAGGGTTTTACTGTAAAAAACAAATTTAAGGAACAGTTTGCTTTCGTCTTCCAATGATACCTGCTACAAGGTCTCTGTCAATATTGGTGCAAGCAAAGTTAAACCATTTCGTGGTGCAGACTTTGTGAGTAGCAAAGAGGAGAGTGATGAAACATCAAACCAAAAAGCATCAGTTGAAGAATATGGCAATCTTAATTCTGTTGTCAGAAAGGAAACAGTGCAGGAAGCTCCATACAAAAATATTGGTATTGAGACTGCAAGTAAAGAGTCGACCTCTGGCTTGGCTGCCAGAGATGAGTGGAATATCAAGCATGCTGCACAACCTCTTGATAAAATAGTTGTCACAGATAAGGCAGAGAATACTTGTTCCTTGAAATGTACTGAGCCTTTGGAGCTTTCATGTTTTGCAGATTTGGCATCAATGATGCAAACAATTTGTAATCAAACTGATACATCTACAATGGCCAAATGCTCCGGGCAGGATGCAACAGCAGAGCAGGCCACTCTTCTTCAAAATTTCAGACCTGGGCCTAAACAGCAGAGCGCCCAGCAGATTGACTTAAAAAGAATGTGGTAAAGTTATATTGAGGATGCATGTATATATGTGTGGAGGCGTTGGAAGATGATGTAGGTAAGCCAACCTATGAAATAGGTCTTGGGCCTGTTATCACAGGATTTGTACTTGTGCAAAGCCCTCCACAAGATCCCAATCTTGTGTAACAATTGAAAGTTTCTACCTAAGTAGAGACTTCCCTCGTTTTAGTGATGGAAGAAGGTCCACCACAAGGGAGGCTTCCGTGGTGATCTCAAGGGATCAAATAGCAAGATTAGCCGAGCATACAGCCTCCTATCTTGGTCACCTGAAGGTTAAGTCTAGGTCTAGGAGAGGTAAGGAAGGTAACAAGGTAATTGGTTCACCTGTATGAGACAATAAACAATTTGGAGCATAATATAGACAATTACCAAGTTATATAGCTTATAAATGACCTCTTAGACACTATAGATTCAATGGCTGTTGCAAAATTACAGCAGTAAACAGTGTATAACAGCAATCAATCTTTTGCAACAGCAGCAAAAAAAGGTACTCAGAAATGTAGCAATTTAACATATAAACCAAGCCTTCAACATGTACAATAATATTCAATTGCTAGATCTGAATTCTAAGTATCTTTAGCCACTTTTCCAAGTATGTATGCAGCAAATTAAAGTAAAAACTAGTGGCTGTAGCAAACTTTTGTAGCAGCAGCAATAAATATCATTAGTTTGCTAATGTTAGCGTTAAAGAAGTTAGTAAGATCGCTTTGAGAGAGAGAATGTTAATTCTAAATGCAATTTTCACCGTAAGAAAAGCTTTAGACTAGTATCATTGTCATTTAGGGCTTATGGAGTCAAGCATGCAACACCTAGAAGAATGAACTAGATGATAAAGAAGAATGAGGTATAAACCCTAAGGTGCAAAGCCTCTTGGGCCTTAGGACTAAACCTTCAAGAAAATGATCCCTAGGGTGCAAAGTCTCATTGGCCCTAGGTGTCGTTTCCTCTCTTCTAGATAACCTAGGTCAAGGATCAAAGACTAGGATTAAAACCCTAAGGTGCAAAGCCTCTTGGACCTTAGGTTCTTAACCCTAGCAAGAGAACGCTTTCACAAAACTTGGACAAACAAAGCATATGGAGATGAGAAAGACTTATGTCTCCTCCCTAGGGTTTCAACAAGACAAAGTAACATGCAACAAGATAGTAATTATCACCTTAAAACATTAACAATGACATAGAATTGCAACAATTACTTACTTATCCAAGTCGCTAGGCATAGAAAAATCCTAGTTGCAACAACAATTCATCCAAGAAAGCAAAAGTATCCACAAAGATCCTCCTCCAAGAGTAGCGCATGAGGTCCAAGAGACAAATAAAAAAGAAATAGCAAACTTTTCTAAGGTAGCACTCCCACAAATGTGAAAGGAAGTGATGATCCAAATGAATGGAACACTACCCTTACTTATAAGGGCAATCCTAGCACTCTGATAGTCAAAAAGTGAAAAGTCATGTCTCTAAGTGGGGCCGACCCCTCAGATTTTCCTTTACAAATGATAAATCATGTCAAAACAATACAAAAATGCCTCCTTAGGTCACACGTGTGGTGATGTCATGCTCCAAGAGGGTGTGTGAAGGCCTTCCAAGGCCACGTGTCATCATCTCATGGTGCAGTAATGGCAGGAGGTGCATCTCCTCATCTATGGTCATGTCACATCATCAATGGTACCCCAAGTGGTCATCAAGCCCAATCATCAAACCCTAAAGTGTGGC
>JZKD02S2247802.1:11845-34207 GCA_000966675.3 Picea glauca
ATTAAACCTCTTACTTTTGATGGAGAACACAAGAAAGATGAAGATGCCAAGACTTGGCTATTGGGCATGAGGAAATATTTCCAACTGCAGAACTATTCTTCTCATGCAGAGGGAATAATTTCCATTTACCAAATTAAAGGAAAGGCATCCATATGGTGGGAGCATCTTGTGCAAGTACAACACGTCAAAGAGAAAAATGTTACTTGGAGGGATGTCTATTGAATACTGATCCTTGAACAAGATTACGGTAAAGAACCATTATCCTCTTCCAAGAATTGAAGATTTACTGGATGAATTAAATAATGTTGTTTATTTCACTAAGTTGGATTTGAGAAGTGGTTACCATCAGACCATAATTGCAGAAGGTGACATATGGAAAAATGACTTTCAAGACTAAGCAAGGATTGTTTGAATGGTTAGTTATTTCATTTGGGTTATGCAATGCACCAACAACATTTATGAGGGTAATGAATGATGTATTCAGACCCTACATAAATGATTTTTTATCATCTATTTAGATGATATATTGATCTTTAGTCGAATATGGGAAGATCATATAAAGCATTCCAACATGGTCTTTGCACTCTTGAATAAGGAGAAGCTATATGTAGAAATGTCTAAATGTGAATTTGGAAAAAAATATCTAGTATATTTGGGATACATTGTAGGGAATGGTCAACTAAATTTAGACCCTGAAAAAGTAGAAGTCATTGTGAAATAGCCCAAGCCAACTACTGTCACAAAAGTCAAGAGCTTCTTAGGAGCAGTAAAGTACTAGAGGAAATTCGTTGCTAATTTTTCATACATAGAATCTCCTTGCATGCATTAACAAGTGTTAAACAAGTATTTCAATGGGGAAGAAAGCAACAAAATTCCTTCAATACATTGAAGGAAAAGATAAGCAGCACACTAGTTTTGGCACTACCAAATTTACAATAGCCATTTGATATTCAAACCGATGCAATTGGATATGCTATGGGTGCAATATTGATGCAACGATGTAAATCTATGTGTTATCATTATGATACTTTCACTCAAGTTGTTATTAAATATCCAACGTATGATAACACATACTATATGCGTTGGTACAAAGTGTAAATAAATGGAAGCATTACTTAATGGGAAATAAGAAAATTATTCATACAGAACATTGGGAATTAAAGTATTTGAAGTCACATACCAAGTTACAACAATCACGACATTTCATATGGATGGGTTTTCTAAAACTATTTCATTTGGTAATAAAGTATAAGAAAGGTATTCATAACAAGGTTCCAAATATGTTGTCGAGATCAATAATTACTACATCGAAAATAGTAAGGTATAATCCTCTATCTCATGAAATTTATGCAAAATAATATGCTAAGGACGGTGATTTTAAATATGTATATGATGCATTAACTCATGGCAATCAAAAATCAGATTAATATATACATGACAATTTGTTATATCATCTTGGAAATATTTGTATACCTAGATATGAAGGAGTAAATGTAATAAGAGAAGCTCTCACATTTTTCATTTCTGGTCATTTTTGGGTTTGTGAGACAATAACACAGTTACAAAGGTATTTTTATTGGCATCGAATGAATGAAACAATTCCAAGTATATCAAAGGGTGTGTTATGCGTGCCACAAGTAAGCCTAGCAATAAAAAGTTGGGGTTATATACACCACTTCTAGTACCTTCTCAACCATGGGAAAGTATCTCCATGGATTTTGTACGGGGTTTGCTGACGTCCGGGACAGGTCATGATTATCTATATGTTTTTTTGGATAGATTCAACAAGATGTGTCTTTTGATTCCATGCAAGAAACATGTAAACTAAAGAGACAACAAATATTTTCTTTGCTAATGTTTGTTTTCATTTTGGACTTCCTACATCTATTATATCAGATCGAGACTGTCTCTTTTTGGGAAAGTTTTGGTCTCATTCATGGGAACTCATGGAAACTAAGTTGAAGAAGAGCACGACTTGTTTTCCCTAGAAATATGTATAGACAGAGGTGGTGAACAAAACAGTGGTACATCTACTTCGATTATACTGCATCAAGCATCCTAAGTCATGGGATGAACATTTTCCTTATGTACAACATTCTTATTATCTTACCATGCATTCTTCTACTTGGAAAACTCCTTTTGAACATGTGTTTGGGGTACTTGCATAAATCATGTATGGAATTTTCTTTTGAACAAGAAGGTAAAGAAGATGGAAATGATGATAGAGATAAATTTCCTAGGTTCATTCAGAAAATTCATAGTCACATAAATAAGTACAAGAAAAGTTGGAGAAAAATCAAGCCAAGTATAGGGAAAGGCATGATAAACATCGGGTTGATCATAAGTTTGAAGTTGGTGATCAAGTATAGTTATATATCAACAAGGATAGAATGAAGTTGAAGGTAACATTCTAAGGCCAATCTGATATGGTCCATTCAAGATATTAGAGAATATTCGTACTAATTCCTTTTGTTTAGATGTACCAACCTACATGCAAATGTATTCATTCATAAATGTTGATAATTTGAAGCTTTATGAACCTCCAATGATTATGGATGAAGATGAAAGTATTTAGGTTCCCTTAGTTGATGATGTTTCTCCAAAATATTTGGACAAGCTATAAGAAGATGTTATTCTCGAGAAAAGAATTAGCACTTGATAGCGAGGTGATGTGAAATATTTTCGAGTTGGTCTTAAAGGAGTAAAACTAAGTAAATAAAAGTGGATCGAGAATGGAAGGGTGAGGGAACTCTACCCTCACCTATTTTTTGAGTAATCAAAGCTTTTCGTGGTCCAAAAGGATTCCAAAGGGGAGGAATGATCCAAAAGTATCTGAGAATGCTCACAGAGGTCTAGGAGGATCTAGAATGTCCACAAAGGTCCATAATGGTTCATAATTGATCAAAATTTTACCATACCAAATGCTATCGGAAACAACATGGATAAGTAGATCTCATCGTTAGCTTTCCAACTACACAAACGACAAGTTAAACATAGGTCATATGAAAAATTTATGAGCAGTCAAAGTTTGGTCAAAAGTCAAAATCAATGGGGAAAAGGTAACATGTGTCACCACTGGAAGGGTGACACATGGCACGACCATACAATCATATGAAGATGATGTGGCATGACCCCAATATGCCACTTGGACTAACTGTATGCTAACTAGGCAAGTTACGTGGACAAGTCAAAGGTTGACAAGTGGTAGAGCCATACAATACAGGTGGATTAATCACAAGGTGACATGTGGCAAAGATAATCCAATGATAGGTTTCCATGTGGAAGCCTACCATTGACCATTAATGGTTTATGTATATTAAAATTATGGAGTCGACAGGGGTCAAACCCACGACCTCCATAACATTACCCAAGCACCTTACCAATGGAACACACAATATAACTTAACATGTGTATGGTTTCATACATATTGAAATTTAGGTAAGTTTTGAATGGCTGGAAATTAGGGCCAAGGGCTAAGCCCTCGACCCATAATTTTCGGTCGTATGTTATATCACATAACCAGGTTCCAAGATTCACAGGTGCTAAAATTATATGCCTCCACATATATGGTTGTAACTATATGGTATATACGACTAACAAATATAACCAAGTCGTGGATTAAACAGAGGCTATCGGGCTTTGATTCCCTGACCTACTGTGTAACAAATCAACATATTAATTATTAGACCACCAATGCACCACATTATGGGAACTTCCAAAACAAATTAATTATAGTTTGACTATTATTCCGGAGGAAAGTTACAGACCTGCACCTTATTTAATGGGTTCACAGATTGAGGATTGATAAACATTCGTTATTGCAGAGTTTTGTCTTGACATGCATGCCTGAGTGTACATAGTCTTTGAGTCTACACCGTAAATAATTTTGAAAGGTATCTTCACAGAATTTCAAGAACTTTATAGTGATTTTTTATGACTTTTCACAAGGAATCTAATGGTGCACTCCATTTCTTCATTTGAGTAACATGTAAAAAGGTCATTGTAAAACACAAGCATTTGAATATTAATAAAGAAGGTCTCTATTGGAAGCAAACTGAGAGACTTATCCCAAATTCAGTGGAATCCATTATCAAACTTGTGTATGTGATTTAAATATCGTTTTTCATTTTTACACTTAGTTATTTACAATTTATTTATCATTACAGTCTATATGGTTTGATAAGTATTTCACATGTAATTGGGATTTGTCAACCGATCGTTATTATTTCGAAGATCATGTAGATATTTATGTGTATTTGAAATAATCAAGATATAAGGAATTTTTGGATCACTTTCTTATGGTTTTGCACTCTAAAAGAGGTTTGCACCTTGAGATATTTGATCCCTCTCGATGCTTGATAGATCATGGGTTAAGATGGATCTAGGTTGATTTTATAAAGTGCATGTGAAAATATATAAAAATAATGTCAAAACACTATACCTTTTATTAATTTGAAGACATAACTATTTCAAGTCTTTGCTATTTCAATATTGCCTAATTTTAAGACATAACTATTTTAAAATAACTTCGATATTCCCTAATTTAAGATATATTTTTTATATAAATTTTTTTTGTAAGTAAGAGAAAGATATGCTAATATGAAAAATATATAGATAGATGCATGAACTGTATCAGATTCCATAAAAACCATGACACTATTTTGAAATAAAAAAGAACAGTAAAACTTTCCTTCCCCATAGGGGAAACCAGGCTAAAAAAACATAATTTTTCTTAAAATATGAAGTTTCTGTGACCAACTATTTCTAGTAGGACTACTAAGAATTCCTATGACATGCATATAAAAAAAATTGAACAAAATGAAACAGAAAAAAATGTGACTCGTGTTATTCCTTTGCCTGAGGAACCTAGGAGAAAGATGGACACACAACATCTAGGTGAACAGTTGTAGAAGAGAACTCTGCACATAGTCGACTCACAGTAGGAGGTTGAAAGGTGCCTCTGTGATGTTTATTTATCCAGGTCACCACTGACATAAGATAAACATTATTCTCCTTAAGAGTCTCTATATGATGCTTCAACTAGTGAAATTCTTCATCTTTAAGCAGTATGCCCAGAGCCACCATGGTTTTGGTGCGTCAATAGAGTTCCAAAGTCCTAAATATCTTGGAGTTTCGAGTTTTGGTGCAGCCTACGTTCAGGATTAAGTCACTCACTTTCTTCTCAAAATCCTCATAATCCTTAAATTTACCGATCAAACTATCTTTGACCTTCAATGCATGCATGGTCGTCGAGTCTTCCTCAGACAGAAAATCATTATAAAAATATGTTGCAGTGACAAAAACCCTGGAAGCACGTGATGAACCAACAAAAGAGGGATTGGTCTTATGATCACGAGGAGCCATGAGAACAAAAGATAGATACGCCGAAGAGCTAGATACAATCTTGATGAGAACATAGCTCAACCATTTGAGGGAGTAGATCCATAAAAAAATAGCGTCCATGGTATTCTCCTGGTCATTTATATGCATCAGAGCCTGAATTCCCTTTACCTACAAATGTATTTGGATTTCATTGCTTTTCCTAGGCACAAACATCACCATTATGCGAGGGTATGATCCGAGATTTCAACTCGTGCAATCTATCATACGCACAATCCACCAAATACTCTCCATTAACAACCATTATGCTCCATCCCAAATAAAGTATAGACCCACCAACTACCATATTATGAGATCCATCCACCTATTGCATTGGGTTAAGAGATATCACCTTCACAAAATACACATTGTGATCCTCTCTATTAACAACCATGATGCTCCATCCCCGATGAAGTATAGACCCACCAGATTCCATATCGTGAGAGCGATCCACCTATTACTTTGGGTTAAGAGTTGTCACATCCACACAAGACACGCTGCAATCAAAACAAGTTAACACCCCATTCATATTTGTTTTCACCCAGGAAAAAAACAATTATATTCCATTAGAATATAAAAATAAAATTACAGCCATGGTCTCTAGAGAGACAACAAAGTCTTCTTCCGAAAGAAAAAAAATCACAACTTTGCATATAAAATAAAGAATAATATCATGCATTGAAATAATCTTAGAAACAAATTTCACCCCTAGTCACCAATCAAAAAAATAAGAACAACACTATTCAAAGAAAAAAAAATAGAAGAGAGGAATGAAAAATTCATTCCGAAGCACTACAAAAACATGATGTCGAACAAATATCTTTCCTACTTCCAAAGAAGAAGCTTGAGAATCCAATCAATTTGCTGCCATATTAAATTCCCTGTCAATGTGGGAAAATTCAAACTGGAAAATTATTCTTTCAAAGAACAAATTCTTCACTGCGAGAAGACCAAAGCTATTGCCTCAAAATAAAAAAAATTCAACGCCCAATCTATCATCAGTTTTGAATCACGAACTACCTGAAATTGATCTATCATCTGAAATCAAGAAAAAAATAACAACACCCAAGGACCTAACAACTCATCCTTTGAGTTGGTACCATTTCCAACATTTAATATGAGAAGGAAAATCACACCATATAGAAGTTTAAGAACTGCACCACATGCACATACTGCTCTATCTAGATAAGAAGAACCATAAAAAAACCAATGGCTAAGTCATCAAAAAACATTGGATAAAGGGGACACAACCATATTTGAGTTTTCTGCTACCAAAGAATTCATTGAACTGACTAAGATCTTTAAAGGCAACCACCGAAGTGGGTAAGAACTTATTCTCAATTTTTTTTCCATTTATTGATTTCCAAATATCTTAAAAAACATAGCATGGAAACCCTAAGAAATTTCTATAGTTCCTATGCCAAATTTGAAAGCATAACCCAATTGAACATTCATTCCAAAGAAAAAAAAACTTTGTAATAATACCTAGAAACTTTCAAACCTAGAAACAATAAGAATATTCATACAAACTAATTCCATCAAATGTTTGAAGTAAGCAAATTTGATGCATCCGCACTCCTCGGAGCACGTCCGCTTCCTTAGGACCTTCTTTCGTTCACGGCCCAAAGAACTCAAAGGTTCCTCTGACTCCCTATCCGGAATTTTTATTACCCACACCAACTATTCAATTGATCTCCCTTAACGATCAGGAAATCGGACCTTGCGATTTCGCGAGTCTCATGGTCACGTGCCTCATGCTTCATAGTATTTTGAAACTCGATGGATAAATGTCAACACTCTCCTGTACTTATCGGGAATCCTCCCGTCGAAATTTCGGCACTTATGATGTCGAAACCACTTGCCTTGCTGATCCCCGACTCCCGATATGCTGATACACCGATGCACACATGCGGGTTGACCTTTCCACCCCCCATCACTTCTATTGGGATTTTGGGATTCACGAGATCGTGAATCCTGATGTCAATGGACTCGAGACTTGCCTTTTCTCGATCCCTGATACGAGTGCCACCTGTCTTCCACCAACTCTGATGTGGCCCACACGAACCCTTCCGTTGGGATATCACGGATCGTGATTCTAAGATGCAAGACTCCTCCGTCTTTGAAAACCCAAATATTTCGAACCTCGACTGCTTTAGATATTCTGACACGCATCCCACAGTATGGACGGTTCAGGACTCGTCAGGATATCACGGATCGCGATTCCTGATGTCGTGATTTCTTCACTCTTGGAAACCCCGATGACTTCAATATCCCGATGACTCCTCTGGGACTTCTCCTCTGCTCACTTGGGCTTAACCCCATTGCAACTCCTGCTAAATCTTATGGTTGACGGGATTTCACAAATTCCCTCCACAAGATCTTGACCATCGCTTCTTCCTCCTTGAGGATTTCCTAGTGTGAAACTTTCTATACGGTCCTTCAATAGATTTTAAGGTTCTACTCCTCCTGAGATTTTTCCCAGCTTCTCAGCCTCTTAGTAATGAGAATCCTTTGCTCGCACTCCTTGCAGCAACTTTGTGAACACTTCAAGTGTTGAACCTTTCCTGACTCTGTGCACACCTGCAACAACAGTCTTTTGATACTTTGCTCAGAATCACAACTCTGAGACTTCTCCCTGGCCTGCGCACTCCTTTTAGGACACTGTGCCTAACTACACCCTTGGGGAAATGAGAACAAAAGTTACCTCTAATTGAACCCTACTGTCAACGCACTCCTTGCGGACAATTCGACTGCACTCCTTCTAGGAATCTTTTGGCTCAATTAGAGAAACAATTGAAGCTCATCATTTCACCCTCCCAGGCTTCAATTCACATATGAAATCACATACACAACATATAAAAGAAAATGCAGGATAGGAAATAAAAATCCATGAGCATAACATCAATACACAGAGAAACAACACAAACCATGAATTTGAATCAAATCTTTCTTCTATTAATTCAAATGCCTGTACATGGGTGTTCTTCATACAATTCTCTGCATGCTCTTCTCTTCCTGCTTCTGAATTGATAATATTACAATGTTACAATGAGGGTGTCTATATCCGTTTTCCCTCTTAGACTCTAAAGATATCAAATCAAAGATTAAATTCCTATCTAACTGCATTAAGTCTATTAAATACCGACTGTCTACTAAAAGGATGAGAGCTATCTGCTCAAGGTCCCCTTACAATGTACAAGTGCACCTTCATAACTGGCTTCATTTGAGCAACAATCCCAAGTGTTTCCAAAATTTGTGCTGGCTTATCCAGCTGTCCTCCGCTTCCGCGCTGGCTCGCTTGATGTGATGGCGATGCTCCTGCATCATACTCCTCGGCTTGAAAACTTTCATGGGCTCCTGTCCATGAGCTCCTACATGGTCTGTCCATGCTTCTGTATTTCTGCTTCATTCTCCCAACTGGCATCTTCCATTGGGTGAGTCTTCCACTTGACTAGATACTCATAGTATTCTTCCACGTGGTCTTACCCACTCTCTTGTCCAGTATGCATTCCATTTGTGACTTCTCTGCAACTGAAAATTGTTTCATCCATTGGATCACTGGCTCCTCAGCTCCAGTCTCTGCTTCTTCTGCTCTGTATGGGTATAAATTTGCGATATTGAATATTGGAGATATCCTGATGCCATCCAACAACTCGATCTCATAAGCATTTTCTCTGAATTTTCTCAAGACCTTGCATGGTCCGATTTTCTTCATTTTTAATTTATTGTATGTTCCCCTTGGGAACCTTTCCTTCATCAAGTGTGCCAGAACTAGATCACCAACTTCAAACTGAAGTTGTCTCCGATGCTGATCTACTATGTGCTTATACTCCTGGCTTGATTTCAGCAACCGTTCCTTCACCCTGTGGTGAAGTTCTTTCATCGCCTCAGCGAACTCTTCTGCATTAGCGCCTTTAATAGCAGTCTGTTTTGAATCCCTTAGTTCAGAAACTCCTGTCGGATGCATCCCATATACGATCTGAAATGGACTTCGGCCTGTGCCTCGATTCACCGAATCATTGTATGCGAACTCTGCTTGTGGCAATATGTTGTCCCAACTGCTGTGGTGCTCTGTCACCAAGCTTCTCAGCAAGTCTCCCAGACTTCTGTTCATGACTTCGGTTTGTCCATCCATCTGAGGATGATAAGCTGAACTAAACAAAAAATTAGTTCCTAGCTTCTTCCACAAGGTCCTCCAAAAATGCCCTACGAACTTAGTGTCTCTGTCTGAAACTATACTTCTCGGCAATCCATGAAGTTGAATGATCTCTTTGAAAAACATATTTGTGATGTGAGTCGCATCGCTGGTCTTCTGGCATGGGATAAAATGTGACATCTTAGAAAACCTGTCCACAACCACAAAGATTGAATCATGTCCTCTTTGTGTCCTTGGCAATCCCAATATGAAATCCATGCTTATTGCCTCCCATGGCCTCTCTGGTATGGGCAATGGCTGATAAAAACCTACATTCTGCTTTCTCCCCTTCGAATGATGGCAAACTCTACATCTTTCAACAAATTTCTTGACATCTGTTCGCATCCCCAGCCAAAAATATGACTCATTCAACTTTGTGAATGTTTTGTCATGGCCAAAATATCCTGCTAATCCACCATTATGTTTCTCCTTTAACAAGTTCTCCCTCATGGAGCATTTCAGAATACACAGTTGATTGCCTCTGAACAACAACCCTTCTTGGATCATATAATCTATCCATGGACTCCTATCTCTGAGAACTGGATTCTCAGATGCTTCATACGCTTCTGCAAAATCTGCATCTCCTATGTACATGTCTCTATGATTTTCAAAACCTAATGTTTTGACTCGGAACTCCTACAACAACAAACATTTCCTGCTCAAAGCATCAACCACTTTGTTAGCAATACTCGAAATATTCTTAATCACAAACGTGAAATTCTGCATATACTCTACCCATTTTGCATGTTTTTGATTCAACTTCTCTTGTTGAGTCACAAACTGCAGTGCATGATTATCACTATACAATACAATTTCCTTCGGGATCAAGTAATGCCTCCACTTCTTCAGTGCATGTATGATAGCATAAAATTCTTTATCATATGTGGAGTATTTCACATGTGCCTCATCGAGCTTCTCGCTTAAATATGTGATCGGTCTATCCTCCTGACTCAAGACCGCTCCTATGTCAAATCCACTTGCATCACATTTCACCTGAAATGTCTTCAGGAAATCCGGCAACACCAACACTGGTTGGTCCGTAATATTCTACTTCAACAGATTGAAGCTCTTCTTAGCCTCTGTTGTCCAGTGAAAAGACTTATGCCTCTTTTTCACTGTATCCATCATCGCTACACTAATCCCATTGAAATTCCTGATGAATTTTCGGTAGAAACTAGACAAACCATGGAAACTCCTCACCTCGAATACATTCCTTGGTGATGGCTAATTCTTAATCACTTCCACCTTACCTGGATCCATCCTCAACTCATTAGCCGAAATAACAAAACCCAAGTAAATGAGCTCTGTCTTCATAAATGAGGACTTTTTCATGTTAATCAACAGCTTCTCCTGCTGTAGCTTCTTCATCACAATGGCCAAATGATTCAGATGTTCTGCTACTAACTTACTGTAAATCAATATATCATCCAAATACACAATGACAAATTTCTCGATGAACTCCCTCACGACTTCGTTCATCAACCTCATAAAGGTACTTGGTGCATTTGTCAAGCCAAATGGCATGACTAGCCATTCATACAAGCCTTCATTGGTTTTGAAGGCTGTCTTCCACTCATCGCCTTCCCTCATGAGAATCTTGTGGTATCCGCTCTTCAAATCTATCTTTGAAAAACACTTTGCCCCACTCAGGCAATCCATCAGATTGTCCATTCTAAAAAATGGAAACCTGTATCTAATGGTTATCTTGTTGATCACCCTTGAGTCGGTACACATCCTCCAGCCTCTGTCTTTCTTCAGATTGAGTACCGTTGGAATGGCACATGGACTCAAACTTTCTTTGACCAATCCTTTGTCCAATAAATCCTGGACTTATCTCTTAGCCTCCTTATTTTCCTGTGGCGTCAACCTGTACACGGATTTATTCGGCAAACTGGCTCCTAGTATGAGGTCTATATGATGACTCACACTCCTCATCGGTGGCAACAAATGGGGTAATTCGTCCACAATGATGTCAACGAACTCTTCCAACGGTTCCTGAACTTCTTCTGGTAGATAATCCACTCTTGTGATAGTCAGAACAATCCTCGGTTTCCTGACCACAAAGAATTGTGGATATTCCTTCTTCTTCATCTCTGTAAGAAGTTCCTTCCCACTCATGAGAAGTACTGTGTTGCTTACTTCTGGCTTCACCTCTTTATCCTTTATCGGAAGCAACATATGGGTTCTCCCATTCTTCTCCAGGGTATATGTGTTCATTCGCCCATCATGAATCACATTTCTGTCATATTTCCATGGTCTACCCAGCAATAGATGACATACATCCATAGGAATAACATCATATAAGATCTTATCATTATATCCACCTATCTTGAATTCAACCAAGAATTGTTTAGTAACAGTTACCTGGTGTCCCTTCTGTATCCACAAAACTCTGTATGGGCTTGGATGATCATTCGTCTCCATCTCCAGCTTCTCTACCATCTTTGTGGATATGAGATTATCCGTGCTACCACTATCTACAATGACCTTGCACACCCTGTCCTTGGTCTTGCAAGCAGTCCTGAAGAGTCTGGTCCTTTGGACTGAACTTTCCACCTCTTTCTCAGGTGTCAAAAGGACTTTACGCATCATGAGCGATCTTCCGCCTTCTGCATCTTTTGCCTCAACATCCCGCCTCTACGCCTCGGTGATGTGAGCTTCTCCAATGTCCTTATTTTTCTCTGGACACTGATAAGACTTGTGCCCATTCTTCCCACATGTGAGGCATGTGATTACTCCACCTCTTCCTCTGCCTCGACCTCTAGTACGAGGAAAAGTGTTGCCATCAGCATACCCTCTGCTCTGCTCTGTATGTTGTCCTCTTTATTCAACATATGGTTGTCCCCGTTGTGAGGTTCCACCTCTTTCAACCTTACCCTGAGGTTTCTTCCATTCCTCCTTGGGTTTCTCGTATTTGTCCTGGGCAACTGCCTTGCCTCTGGGCTGATTTCTGCCTCAGCCTCGCTGACCTTGCTTTCGGCTCAGCTTCTCCTCAACTTTTAGATCCATCTGATAAGCATTCTCCACCATTCGGATGGTTGCCATGCTTAATTCATCTTGAATGTCGTATCTCAGACCATTCAGATATCTGGAAACTTTCTCATCATCGCTCTCCCGATGACCTACTCTGATGTTCAGTCAATAGAATTCCTCAGTGTATTCTTTCACTGTCATCAGCTTCTGCCTCAAGTTTTGCATTCTCCTGAACAGAGTAATTTGGTAATCTCTTGGGATGAACTTTGCCTTCATCTTTGCAATCATTCGATCCCAACTCTTGATCTTTTGTTTGCCTTTGCAGCGTCTATCAGCTTGTAGCTCGTCCCACCATAATGCTACATTTCTTTTCAAGCGCGTGACAACATGCTTGAATTTCTTATCCTCTTCGACATCTTCATAATAAAAGTAGGTGTCAAGAGCTCTAATCCAATCTAGTAGCTCCTCTGCATCCAAGTTCCCCTCATAGA
This sequence comes from Picea glauca, assembly GCA_000966675.3. Classification (NCBI taxonomy): domain Eukaryota; kingdom Viridiplantae; phylum Streptophyta; class Pinopsida; order Pinales; family Pinaceae; genus Picea; species Picea glauca. The sequence continues at coordinate 24,884 of JZKD02S2247802.1, forward strand.
ATGGAATGTCTAGTTTCACTTTTACACCCATCCTTGCAATAGCTTTAATTAGACGTTCATTTGCTGCATCCTCGGCTGCAACTTCCTCTTCTCATTCAGCCTCTATTTCACTATCGGAAACACTCATATCCCCTACACTAGCTATGCATCTTTGGGATGTCTCCATGTCTTCGAGTCTTTCTCGGAGATCACGCATTTGCCTTTCCATTTCTGGATTTTCTACCTGCCTGCCTCTTCTCCTCACGTCCCTATCTTCTAGATCAGGTGACTTCCTTTCTCTTCTCAGCGGCATGGTGAATTCCTCTTTCTCTGTTACAGGAAGCAAAGAGATATTCCAGCTCTGATACCAAACCTGACACAGCCACACTCCTTGGAGCACGTCTGCTTCCTCAGGACCTTCTTTTGTTCATGGCCTGAAGAACTCAAAGGTTTCTTTGACTCCCTATCGGGAATTTTTCCTACCCACAACAACTATTCAATTGATCTCCCTTAACGATCAGGAAATCGGACCTCGCGATTTCGCGAGTCTTGTGGTCACATGCCTCATGCTTCACAGTATTTCGAAACCCGATGGATAAATGTCAACACTCTCCTGTGCCTATCGAGAATCCTCCCATTGGAATTTTGGCACTTATGATGTCGAAACCCCCTTGCCTCGCCGATCCCCGACTCTCGATATGCCGATACACCGATGCACACGTGCGGGTTGACCTTTCCACCCCCCGTCACTTCTATCGAGATTTCAGGATTCGCGGGATCGCAAATCCTAATGTCAATGGACTCGAGACTTGCCTTTTCCCGATCCCCGATACGAGTGCCACCTGTCTTCCACCAACTCTGATGTGGCCCACACGAACCCTTCCGTCGGGATATCGCGGATCGTGATTCTAAGATGCAAGACTCCTCCATCTTTGAAAACCCTGATATTTTGAACCCCAACTGCTTTAGATCTTCTGACACGTGTCTCATAGTATGGACGGTTCAGGACTCATTGGGATATCGCGGATCGCGATTCCTGATGTCGTGAATTCTTCACCCCTGGAAACCCCGATGACTTCAATATCCCGATGACTCCTCTGGGGCTTCTCCTCTGCTCGCTTGGGCTTAACCTTGTTGCAACTCCTACTAAATCTAATGGTTGACGGGATTTCACGAATTCCCTCCACAATATCTTGACCGTCGCTTCTTCCTCCTTGAGGATTTCCTGATGTGAAACTTCCTATGTGGTCCTTCAATAGATTTTAAGGTTCTACTCCTCCTGAGATTTTCCCAGCTTCTCAGCCTCTTAGTAATGAGAATCCTTTGCTCACACTCCTTGTGACAACTTTGTGAACACTTCAAGTGTTCAGCCTTCCCTGACTCTGTGCACACTTGCAGTAGCAATCTTTCGATACTTTGCTCAGAATCGCAACTCTAAGACTTCTCCCTGGCCTGCGCACTCCTTACAGGACACTGTGCCTAACTGCACCCTTGGGGAAATGAGAAAAAAAGTTACCTCTAATTGAACCCTCCTGTCAACGCACTCCTTGCGGACAATTCGACTGCACTCCTTACAGGAATCTCCTGGCTCAATTAGAGAAACAATTGAAACTCATCCTTTTACCCTCCCAAGCTTCAATTCACACATGAAATCACATACACAGCATATAAAAGAAAATGCAGGACAGGAAATAAACATCCATGAGCATAACATCAATACATAGAGAAACAACACAAACCATGAATTTGAATCAAAGCTTTCTTCTATTAATTCAAATGCCTGTACATGGGTGTTCTTCATACAATTCTCTGCATGCTCTTCTCTTCATGCTTCTGAATTGATAATATTACAATGTTACAATGAGGGTGTCTATATCCGTTTTCCCTCTTAGACTCTAAAGCTATCAAATCAAAGATTAAATTCCTATCTAACTGCATTAAGTCTATTAAATGTCGACTATCTACTAAAAGGATGAGAGCTATCCGCTCAAGGTCCCCTTACAATGTACACGTGTGCCTTCATAACTGGCTTCATTAAAGACTTGAGCAACAATCCCAAAGTGTTTCCAAAATTTATGCTGGCTTATCCAACTATCCTCCGCTTCCATGCTGGCTCGCTTGATGTGTTGGTGATGCTCCTGCATCACAATTTGGGAGCCCCTCCAACTCCCCTTATGTTGATAGAAAAAATGATCATTTTCGACCCCCAACAAGGGCTCTGTTTTCTCTAAGAGACCTGGGACCAGATTTTACAGAAGAAACCTCCTTTCTAACCTCTTCCTTTGTCATTTTAATATTCCTAGCACCTCTTGTTTTAATCGGAGAAAATGTTTCCCCAAGCCCCCACACACAATACCCTTTAGATCAAAAACATTATGAGAAAAGGTATAACATAAGAGTCTTTATAAGAATTGATATCCATATTACACCCTACTCCATTAAACACATATAAAGTATCTCTCTTTACAATGTCATAGTAAGAAGGGATAAGATCATTGATAGTCTCCAACTCTTCCTGGGATTTAAAAACATCCCTACCCAAATATTCCTCAGATCCCCCCAAAGACTCTGAAATAGAGATTGAATTAATTTCAAATAAGACCAACTCTAGGGATGGAATTTCCTTTCAAATACCCAGTTTTTCTTCAAAGGATAGCCCTCTGGACTCTTCTGAGATAGGATAATTATGTTGGCACATAGGGTTTGTATTATCAATGACTATAGAATCATTCTTTAAATAAGAATCCAAATGTGAAACACCACTAACTGGAGGAAAGTGTGATTTACCCTAGGTTCCAAGTTAATCCTCATCATAAACAAAAAATGAATTAAAAAATATATGGGAAATATATTGTAACTTACCCAATAGAGTGTCCTCCTCAAAATGCCTTGTTTCTGGTGAAGCATCTACATATCCATAAGAATCCAATTGTTCCAAGAAAACTCCACCTCCGAGTCTCTGATTTGAGAAGAATGACACTGCACTTTCGAGTCCTCCTCTATACAACCTTCAAAGGAATAATACATAGCTATACCATAATTATCCAATCTAGGACATTGTTTATAGAGATGTCTCGTTTTATGACAACGTGTACATCTAAACAAAATAGCCCAGTAATCAATCGTTTGAAAATAATATCTCTTCCTCCATGAAATATCCAATTCAGAGATTAAAACCAAATGAATATTGACTTCAACCATCATGTACCCCACTCTTTTATCTTCTCTTCTCAATACATCACAATCAATATGGAGGAATCTCCCAATCTCTTTTCCCAGTACTATAAAAACTTTTCTATGCTAACATTCGAGGGGAAAACCCGACAACAACACCCACACATGCTTAAAACATAAATGGTCTCAGGTACGATTAAAAGAATGGGTCCATCGTTTCAATATTAGGATACCCTCTCCTACTAAATATAACCCCTCCAAAATAATCTTTGCATCGATTTCATTACGAAAAAAGAAAGAAAACCACCCATGAAGAAGCACAGAGAGGACCGAAATATAACCTAGCAAATGCTCCCAGTGATTTTCCATCCACCAACCAATATTTGTCTTTGGTAAGGCCCAATAATTGAACCGACCCACTAGAGCACATAAAGACATCACTAAGATCTCTCCTAGGCCTACGTCATCACCCAACACCATCTTTCTGTGCGAGGAACGAGTTTTCCATGCTTTATTGATAAATTTTGAAACAAAGAGAAATGCAGAGAGAAAAGAATAGAATAGTATATTCAAATGTATGAAGAATAGAAAAATGAAGTACTAAAGAGATTACAATGCAATGGTAGATGGATGAACTGAATAGGCTCAAGAAAGACAAAAATAGAAAGTACAGCTGGCAATGTACTGTCAAACTGTTGAGGTTACATTATATTTAACACTCCCTCTTAAATTCAATAGTTACAATCATCAGCACTAATTATGCCTAAGTGTTGTCTCTGAAAATAAAAAATTGACTTTCCTAGTGGCTTTGTAAAGATATCAGCAAGTTGATCTCGAGAACCACATAATTGTAGTGCAATATCCCCATTATTGACTAGCTCGTGTATGAAATGAAAACGAGTGTCAATGTGTTTACTTTTCTTGTGAAACACATGATTTTTGGATAAAGCAATTGTTGATGTATTATCATAGAAAATAGGAGTTGGATCCTTTTCTGCATGTGACATATATTTCAATATTCTTCTCACCCACACAGCTTGACATGAAGCTAAGGTAGCAGCTACATACTCTGCCTCTGCAGAAGATATTGAAACAATTGGCTTCTTCTTTGACGCCCATGAGATCAGGTTCGTGCCCAGTTGAAAAACATGTCCATATGTGTTTTTCCTGTCATCTAGGCTGCCTGCAAAATCACTGTCTATGTAACTAGAGAGTTGATTACTATCAGATTTAGTGTACCATAAGCCAAAATTGAGAGTTCCTGCAACATATCTCAAAATTTGTTTCGCCATTTTCTAGTGCGAATCTTTGGGTGATTCCATGAATCTAGAAACAAGGCTGGCTGCATACATAATGTCAGGCCTAGTTGCTGTGATATACAACAAAGTGCCTACTAAAATTTTGTATAAAGTAGAGTCCACTGTAGAACCTTCATCATTCTTGCTCAATTTTGTGCTTAGTGGTATGGGGGTTTCTACTGGATTGCATCCATCCATGCGAAATCTTTTGATGATGTCTGTTGCATACTTTTGCTGACAGAAAGAAATTCCTTTGGATGATTGATGAACCTCAATCCCTAAAAATATTTCATTATGCCAAGATCTGTCATCTCAAACTCAGATTGCATGGCATGTTTAAAATCTGTTAACTCAAGATTTCCTGTATAGATCATGTCATCAACATATAAACATACAATCAAAATTTTACCGTGCTGATCTGTTTTGGTGTAGAGAGTTGGCTCATTTTGACTTCTGCTGAAACCACTTTTGATTAGATAAGTGTCAATTCTGCTGTACCAAGCTCTTGGAGCTTTCTTTAATCCATACAAGGATTTCTTCAACCGATATACTTTGGTTGGGTGCTCTTGGGCTTCAAATCCAGGTGGTTGATCGACATAAACTTCTTCTTCTAAGAAACCGTTCAAGAATGCTGACTTGACATCCATCTAGTATACTTGCCATTTGTGTTGTGCTGCTATGGCCAATAGAGTCCTTACAGTGTCTAATCTTGCTACTGGAGCAAAAGTTTCACCATAATCAATACTTAATTGTTGTGAGAATCCTTTGGCAACAAGTCCTGCCTTGTGTTTTTCGATCTACTCTTTTTCATTGAGTTTAGTTTTGTAAACCCACTTGACACCAATACTCTTCTTGTGACTTGGAAAATCAACAAGATTCCATGTCTTGTTCTTCTCAATGGAGTCAATTTCTTGTTTCATGGCTTGAACGCAATGTGTCTCCTTAGCTGCTTCCTTAAAAGATGTAGGTTGACATGACATTAAAGAAAAAAGGCTGTGTTGCTCAAAGTCATCCAATTGCTGATGGATTTCTCTCAAACTTCGAGTTCTCTGATTTTGTGGTTCAGAGAATGATTCTCTACTGGAAGTTGAGTTATCCTGAGAATTTTCAGGTTGCCTTTGTACCTGCAATCTTGGAATAATTGTTTGAGGTACTTGTTGTCCTGCATTTTCTTCATTTTCAGAACTTGGCAGCAATGGATTTTTACTGTCCATCTGTTGATTTTCTGAATCATTCCAGAATTGATTTTCTAGAAATTTTACATCTCTGCTGAGAATTAATTTCTTGGTGATTGGATTGTAAAGCCTGTAAGCTTTAGATGTTTCACTATATCCAATGAAAATACATTTCTCACTTCTGTCATCTAGTTTCTTTCTTAATTCGAAAGGTATGTGAGCATATACTATGCATCCAAATGTCCTTAGATGTGCAACATTTAGCTTTGTCCCACTCCATGCTTCTTGGGGGACTTTAATCTTTAGACTTGTGGTTGGTGATCTATTCAAGAGATAAACTGAGCATGCTACTGCTTCATCCCAAAAAATGTTTGACAAACATTTCTCTTTGAGAAGTGTTCTTGCCATATTCATTATTGTCTTATTTTTCATTTCAACCACTCCATTCTGCTGTGGAGTATATCTGGCTGTTGTTTGCATGATAATGCCTTGTGATTTGCAGAAATTTGCAAATTCTCTGGAGTTGTATTCTTCTCCTCCATCTGACCTGAGTGCTTTGATATATTTGCCACTTTGTTTTTCAGCTTCTGCCTTGAATTCTTTGAATTTTGCAAATGTTTCAGACTTGTGTCTGAGAAAATAGATCCATATTTTTCTACTGAAATCATCAATAAATGTTAGAAAGTAAAATCTACCACCTATTGACTCTATTTGCATTGGTCCACATAGGTCAGTGTGAACAAGTTCAAGATGTTGTTTGGCTTTATTTGATGACTGTGGAAAACTAGTTCTCTTATGTTTTCCAAGTATGCAAGACTCACATGTGGGAATTTGCTCTGTAAAGATAGGTAGAGCTTTGACCATGGAGTTTTTCTGAAGAAGACTTAGACTTTGAAATGGTAGATGTCCAAAGCTTGTATGCCAAACCATTGTTTCATTCAGGGTTGATGCACTCTGTGCATATGGTTGACTCAGATTTGCAGTTCTGAGGGTAAGGGGAAACATCCTATTGGGAGTCATATGGATTTCAGAAATCAATTTTCTACTTGGGATTTTGTCATATATCTTACAAGATGTTCCCTCAAAAAGTACCTTATAGCCATGTTCAATGAGTTGTCCTACACTTAGCAAATTATGTTTCAAATCTGGAAGATGATAGACATTGTATATGTCTTTCTTTACATTATGTTTAGTAAGAATAGGAACAATTCCTTTTCCTTGAACCTTGACTAAGTAATCATTTCCAAGTGTAATATCAGATGAGATTGAAGAATCAATGCATGAAAGTAAATCTTTGTTACCTGTCATGTGATTGCTGCATCCACTGTCCAACAACCAGAGATCTTTAGGTTGTTCTTCAGTCTTGTGGCATGAAAGAAACATACCTCCTGAGTTTTCTCCCATGTGATTTGACACATGTGCTCTGCCTGAGAGCTGATCTGCTTGCTTCTTCCTACATTCAGATTCATAGTTCCCATACTTGTTGCAGTAATAACATTGTATGCTTGATTTCTCATTTGCTCTTCTCCCTCTGCCTCTTTGAGGCTGGAAATTTTGATGTTGATTTTGTTGTTGTTGTCTTTGACCTTGGAAATTATGATTCAGACATTGTTATCTGTTACCTCCACTGGAGTGAGGGTTACTTTGATTGTTCCCTCTTCCTTGGTGACCTTTGCTTCTTCCTCTGCCTCTCCCTCTGCTGAAGGAGAATTGAGTTTTGAAAGAATTGGAGATTGACTCATCTGTGCGATCCAGTCTGGTTTCATGTGTCACCAGAGAACCAATTAGTTCATCTGTTGAAAATCTTGACAGATCCTTGGATTCAAGGATTGCTGTGACAACCATTTCAAATTTCTTGGGTAAACTTCTGAGGATTTTCTCAACAATTCGTTGATCAGTAATGGTTTCACCAGTCAGTCTGATCTGGTTCACGATGCCCATGACTATGGTCATGAACTGATCCACATTTTCGGACTGTCATCCATAGAGTCTCGAATTGAGTCCTCAAGGTCTGCAGTTTAACCTTTTTGACCCTGGCATTTCCTTGGTAGGAAGATTGAAGGATATCCCAGGCCTGTTTTGAAGTACCAACACCTATGATTTTTGAAAAAATGGAATCATCCACATAATTTTGAATCCAAAATTTGGCTTTATTTTCTTTGTTCCTCAGTGTTGCCTGAGCAATTCGCTGTGGATTTGTCATGGCAGACAGGGCTGCTGGATTTGGTTCCACATATCCAAGATCCACTGGTTCCTAGCACTCTTGTTCTTGCAAGAATGATTTCATCCGAAGAGACCAAAACTCGTAATTCTTTCCTAGAAGAATCAGACCCTGAGTTGGTCCTAAATTGCTAGACGACACCATTTTTTTTTTTTTAAATTGCAGTGAAAACAGAGGGGAATTTTCGTATTTTACCTCTGTTCGCCGAAACGCCAATTTGCCGATGGCCCTTTCCTTTTTGGGACTTTTCCCGAGTCCTTGGATTTACACCACACGTCCCCTCAAGATGGACGACTCACAAGTCCTCTCGGGATTTCACGATATCGTATATCATAGTTTTTGGAGAGCAGTTTCCTTTGCTCATCCAACTCCCGATCCCCGATTTTGTGATGGGATTAGATTGACGACTCATGATATTTCTCGATCCAACAGTCTAGAATGACTCGGAATTTCGCAATTCGCTAATTCTCATGGCAGTATTCTGACCTTTACACCTGTGAGTCAGCGAAATGTCGAGATCTCGCCACGTGTTTCTTGATGGACGATCTAGATGATGTCGGGACTTCACAGGTCAAAAATTCCTTGGCACTGCAGAGGATTAAACCTTGTGCACTTTCTTGTGGATCCAACGACTGTCGGGCCTCTGCGCAAGGTCTAATGCCTAAAACTCTTTTGCCTTTTCTGTGCTCTCCTCGTCCCTTCTGAGTTGGTTTCCCTCTTCGGATCCATTCTCAGGACGAATCTTACGGCCGCGATGGTTGTTCTTTGAACCTGAGACGTGTTCTTTGCTACTGTGGAAGAAAGATCTATGAATCTTTCAAATATTTGAAAGAAATACACGGATTCTTTGTTCATTGCTTCAATCTTTGACAGATTTGAGCGAATTTCAAAAAACTTTAAACGATGTTGCCTTCTGCAACAATCTTTAACAATTTGAACGAATTCTTCAAGTTCTTTAAACATTCTTCCATTCTGCAGCTCTTCTCATCAATATTTGACAATTCTTGAAAAATGTGCAAGAATCTTTAAAGTTTCTTCTTTCTCGGTCTCTGCTTCCTCGTTCTTTCGAGCGTAGTACACTTTGCAACCTCTGCAAGCTTCCTATGTTGATATTTTGAGAGTATTACATACAACTCTCCAAGCCTTGTGAAAAGTCTGTGTCGCATGCTCTCAAGATCCGTGAAGCTCTGCACTGTGAGGATCAAGTTTCTCTTCGGACTGTGTGAAGAGGCTTACTGCTGAAGCTCTGATACCATGATAATTTGTGAAGCAAAGAGAAATGCAGAGAGAAAAGAATAGAACAATATATTCAAATGTATGAAGAATAGAAAAATGAAGTACTGAAGAGATTACAATGCAATGGGAGATGGCTGAGCTGAATAGGCTCAAGAAAGACAAAAATAGAAAGTACAGCTGGCCAGGACAGCTGGCAGTGTACTGTCAGACTGTTGAGGTTACATTATATTTAACATTTATG
>JZKD02S2247802.1:45794-92252 GCA_000966675.3 Picea glauca
ATCTTCTACACTTTCCAATTTGAGTTTTAACTAAAAAGGAAAAGAGAGAATTTTAAAAGAATTAGGAAACTAGGAAAAAATGGGAAACATAAAAAGAAAGGGAAACATCAGGATAAAGTAGAAAGACTAACTTAGTAAGGTATCTAACATTTAAGGACTTTCTAAATTAAACTCAACTAGTAAATTAATAAGGGGGTAAGTCATTACTTTGTATAAGGGAATATGAGGACACCTATGAGCGATTCTAGGAATGCTTTTAGGTGGGTGAAGGAAATAAGAGTAATTAATTAATTAATGAAATTGATTTATGGTGCAATGAGGGGGGGATGGGTGACACATGTACGGGGAGGATTTTTATGACTTAAATTATTAAACAATAAATTAAATGGGAATTTGGGAAAATAAATGACTTAGAAACTCTATATAAAGGAGAGAGGAGGAGGATGATGGATCTCTACTATGATGCGTAACGTTACACTGCAGAATTTTAGACTTGACTGACTTATCTTGTAGGAGTTGGGATACCCAGCTTGGCGAGGAGTGGTAGCTCGACCTTGCGAGGCGCATTGGGAGCTAGCTGATCTATGGTTTAGTGTGTGTGGCCCCTTTGTGGCTTAGGGGGCTAAGGGGGAAGAAGAGTACCCCTAGCATTGGCTAGGAGGTACCGATGAAGTTTCATTGGTCGACAAGAAGGAGCTTCATGGAGTGTGCGGGACAATGACTTAGAGCCGTCACCTTGGGCTATTGTACACTTACTTTTAATATCCATCGTAGATTATTATTTACCTTACGCTTTCATTTTGTACTTTCATTGTGTAAAAAAATGGGTGTTAACTTAGCATTTTAATTAAGGACTTAAAATTTCCCCATAGCCTTAAGCTCGTTGCTTAATTGATTCCCTTGGCGTTCGATCCTTGAATGATGTGTCTGTCCTATTGGTTTTATTGATTTTTTGTGAAGAGTTGTTCTTTTACTTCGTCTTCATCCCTAGTTCGCCAGCCCACGCCTGAGCATTCGGCCAGGAGCCGAATCGATGGTCATCACTTCAGTGCATAGCGACCTATAGATTCTAATGCCCTGATTTTTTGTGCTTGGATGATGAGTGAAGGATGTGTTACCCAGTCATCTACCCATGTTGATTGTTCTTGGCTGATTGATGATCATTGCGCCTTCTTGCGATTGAAACCTTGGTGTATTGATTCGTCTTAGTTCTCTATGATTTTAGTGACAACGTTTCTGTTTGTCTATAGGTCGCGTTTCAATATAGTGCACTGCGATTTTATTCTACAATTATTACTTTAATGGTGGAGTTTACCCTACGAATTTACCCTTGGTTTTTACATTTTTGACTGCTAATTTACCCTTCTTTGATAGCGTTTTGCCTACCTTTTATTGATAGTGAACTAGATGTTAACTCAGCATTTTGACTGCATTTCAGTGTAATCAACTCTGCATGTCATTACCCTCCTTTGCTCTACGTTTTCCTATACACTCGTTGAATTTGTATAGCTACACTTAAATCCTGTTGCTCCGCGTTGATCACCTTGGACTGTGTTTCATTTTTTTGAGTTTGCTCGGTGTTGGACAATGACTTATTTCTTGTGTTGGGTATGACAGTAAATTCTTCAATATTGGCAACATCATCACCATTTCTGGACAACAATATCATATTACTAATAGCCATCAAATTTATTCAACAGTGAACTTATATGCGATAAATTTATTGATACCAATTCAAAGATGTCATTATATCCCTGTATTGATTTATGTTAGTGATTTTTATTTTTAATTTGATATTGTTGATTTATGTATTACAAGATAGGGTTTGTGTAGATTTACCGGTCCTTGAATACCGAATGAATTGTGAATTTATCATAACACCGAAGATATTCCTAAAAAAGGAATTTCATTATCTCATAGAGGAGACGTGAGTCAAGCAGAAAAAAATGTCTGAAATTGCAAGTGATAAGGAGAGAGATGCCATGCTGGAGCGCGTAGTGTTAATACGATTAGCACGCATTGACGACTCCAAGTTGGAAGCAGTCCTCTCCCAGCTCCTTCCTTACACAAATTCCTCTCTGTCTTCTTATATCACATCCACCAGACAAAAGGTAATGGAGATGTTAACTCACATAAACAGGCAGGTGAAAGACCAGCTGACAATTTACTTACTCATATGGGAATTATGGAAGTTATATCAGAGTGTTGATTCACAAATGGTCAAGAACTTCTCAACTGTTTACATTGAGATGGATTTGATCGCTTGCCTATGGAGGAGAAGATGAGTTTTTCTCCTGAACTGTTTAATGGTCTTTCAAATTTGCTTGTTCAACATCAATATATTATTATTGTGAATTATTGCCCAGGCTATGGAATGCCACTCCAACCAAATTGATGAAGCAGTTGCTACATAGTATAAAAGATCAGTGTAGCTGAAGAGTTCCATTTGATTTTAGGATTCTGCCTCCAGACTATCCTATATTAACAACCTTCTTCAAATGTTGAAGGCATGACTTGTCCAACAGGTCTTTCGATTGTGCAAACCCGTCGTATTACTAGAAAACATCCGGTTAAGAGTGAGAAGCTATCAACGAGGAAGCTAGGATTTCTGAACGTCATTGAGATCATGGATTGACATTAATCACATGAAGATTTAGTAACTGAGACATCGAAGTGTTATTGTAGAGACAATGATTTCTGGAGTTATCTAGTTCACGATTTTTGTCGTGCTTGCTCTAATATTTAGGTAACCCATAGGTAGCACCCATGTCGTGCCTTTAGTGATGGTTTGTTGTGTGTTTGGGTGCATTTTGACTGTTGTATTTTTAATGTGTGTTGGGGTCATTTTAATGTGTGCATGCTCTTATTGTAAACTCAACGCAATTCACCCTCGAATGATGTAATTTGAATCCTTCTTCTCAACGATTTTATAATCATTTTAAAGGGATTATCCACAATCCCTTGAGTTAAACGATGCCTACACTGCAAATTCCTAAATGATTATTGATCATTATCATATCTTTGGAAACGAATTTTAATAGATACCCTTCCAGGTTGACAATGAGATTTCCTTGCACATTATTTAATGAACAACCACCTTGTCTTTATTGGGTATGAAAATGAGTGTGTATTTATGGATGGTTGGCATCTTTTCAAGAAACAAAGTAACCCTTGGCAACAATGAATAGCTTGCCAACTTTGCATTTGACTAACTCTGTTGAAACGACGATTATTACATATTGCGGTTATTGTTATTTTAGTCTTGTTAAATTTGCTAATATTGTCGATGTGTAGTATTCTGATATATGGTTAATCTTGTTAATATGGTTAATATTGTTGACATTGTAAACTTGTTATATGTTGTTAATCTTGTTAATATTGTCGCTATTGTAATATCGTTGCTAATGTAATATTGTTATATGTTGATCATATTGTTAATTTAGACTTGTTATTATTGTTTATTTGTTAATTTGTACTTGTTAATATGGTTAATTACATATCAGCGATGCATCTGACTCCCTCAGTTATTGAGACAACGATTATATGTATTGTTAATTTCATTAATTGGACATGTTAATTAGACAACAAGGCATTATTTTATAAGAAAGATAGATCAGTAGATCACTTATTTTATTGGACAATGGGTATTGTTAATCAAAATTCTTGATGTGGCTTTGTGCCTAACTCAGTTCACCTTATGATAACTTTTTTGACCATAGTAACTTGATAATAGTTCAATCCTTCGCTCTTCAACATCTTCTTTAACTCATAATAGTTTGGGTTGTTGGCGAGGTCGGGTAGTAGCTTGCGAATTTTATTTGAAAGGTGTCTTTATGTGTCTTGTTGACCAATTGCTTGGGTGCATGGGTGTAGTCTCCTTGTCAGTTATCTTGGATCCTAGCCGGTTGGTTTTTCCTAGAGTCCTTGGTCTAGAGAGGTTGTGTTGCACTAGAGTTATTGTCGCACCTATCACCTGGGGACGACGTGATTCCTAATGAGGGGGATCATCACGCGCCCTAGTGGATAGAGGCGATTGATAACTTTGCTAGAGTTTGGGCTTCCCGATGCGGGCGTTCGTTCATGGTAGTTATTGTTAGCGCTTCGGTTATAATGCCTTCGTGTGTTGGGTTGGGTGCTATAGAAGTTTTAGCTATTGGTTATCGAAACCATTGTGTCAGAATTGTGGATGTTGTGCCTTAGCCCGTAGGCATTGTCGTGTTGTGTCGGGTGGGTAGTCCTTTATCTTTGTTGTTTTACACATGTTTCGCCCAGTTGCTCCTAGGCTAGTGCGTGGAGTCGTAGTTGTCTGTTTCTTGTTCTGTGGATGTAGTGGTCGCCATCAGATGTGTTGTTTAGCTATAATCATAGTTTTTGTCATGTTTTCCCAAACAAAAAAAAAATTGCACTTTCTTCTTCGCTGGTAGTTGTAACGATGGGGTCGTGACATATGGTATCAGAGCAGGTTCAACCCTGCGATTGTGGATCGCCAAGCTTTCCACTGCAATAAACCCGTGAGTTTTAACCATTGTGTTGATTAAAAACCTTAATGTGTCCATGTGGTGATCACATTTAGAGGATTCCAGAGAGGTTCGCAATGTGGTGTCGTGGAAGGAGCCGTGACGCCTCCATAATTTACCGCACCCTCGAAGTCGAAACCCCAAGAGGAAGAACAATTCCTTGAGCCAGATTTGCTTGTTGTAAGGGATGATGATGGTCTGACAAGGCCTTTCCAGGTAATTTCAAGGGGCCTTGATTCACCATCGATACTGAGATAAGGCCAAGGAACCTGTACCCTTGAGGGTCCATAATGCACCCTAGTTGAGTTCTCAAGTCCACGAGTGTCGCGGACGGTTGTGTCGTCGAGGCACGGTTGTAGAGCAAGGCATTATGCTTCATGCTTCCTGATTATGACATCCAGCATGAAGTTTTGCATGGTGGTATTTCAGCCAAAGGGAAGCACTCTTCTATGGCGAGAGATGCTCCTGCCACATTTGAACATGGCCGTCGACGAAGTGTCATGGGAACTGTTTGAAGAACAGTTCCAGGAGAGGTATATTTCTGAGGAATTCGTTGAGAGTTAGCTCAACGAGTTTGATGCCTTGCGATAAGGCAGCCGCATGGTGCCTGAGTATGAGGCCCGTTTTGGAGCTGCTTCGGTATGCTCCACACCAAATTACCCAGAAACTTATGGTGAAGAAGTTTGAGTTCGACCTTATTGTTATAATTCATCTTCTACTTCAGGTACTAGGAATACTAGACCAAAGAAAGTGTGTTAGATTGTGGGGAGCCACATTACCAACATTACTACCTAGAGGAAAGGGTTGGAGCATCTGGATCAGCCGGACCCACTACCAATGGATTTTTGGGCAAGGCCCATCGGATTCTTGCAGCGGTGAATAACTGCCAGGTAGAGCGCCAGTACACTGGGCTTGAGACGTCAGGTACCCTCGCTAACTAGACCCTTAGTATTTGATAGATCCTGGTGCTACCAAGAGTTTCATTTTGGGTGCAGCGCTAAAAAGGATTAACTTAAAGGCAGTCGAATGGGATGAGTTTAGATTTGTAGAAAAGGCATTGGGATCCAAACAGAAGGTTGGAGGAAAGGTTATAGGATATACCTTTAACCTGAGAGAGTTGTCACCAAGGCCAACATGTACGTCATGATCTTAGGATGTTATGAAATCATGATTGGTATGGACTGGTTGGAATCGCATGAGGCAATACTCAACTGTAAGATGAAACGGTTGAGCTTGGTTGATGATGAGGGACAGAGACATGTGATTGTAGGTCAAAACCATGGATTTTCCCTAAGGTTTATCTCTTCCTTGCAGCTACAGAATAGCATGTGAAAGGGGTGTAAGATTTATGTGATCCTTGAGATAAATGAAAAGGGAGTAGCGAAAGTTCTAGAGCGACTTCTGGTGGTGAGAGAGTTTGCAGACATCTTCCCAGAGGAGTTACCTGGGATGCCGCTGGAGAGGAAATTGTAGTTCACCATAGACCTAAATCCAGGGATTGAATCGATAGCTGGAATGCCTTATCAGATGTCAACCTCGTAGTTATAGGAGTTGAGGATGCAACTAAAGGAGTTGCTAGACTTGGGACTTATATGTCCAAGAAGGTCACCGTGGGGCGTGCATGTTATTTTCATATGAAAGAAGGATGGTTCATGGAGACTCTGCATTGACTATCATCAATTGAACAAGTCAACAATCAAGAATCAATATCTGTTGTCAAGGATTGATGATGTGTTTGATCAGATAAAGGGTGCGACGGTGTTTTCAAAGAACAATTTGTGATTAGGGTTTCACTAGTTACGGATCAAGGAGGATGACGTCCCTAAGACAACCTTTAAGATGAGGTTTGGGCATTATGAGTTTATGGTTTTATAGTTGGGACTGACAAATTCCCCAAGGGTATTTATGAGTTTGATGAACGGGGTGTTCCGTGAGTACTTGGACAAGTTCGTCTAAGTATTCATAGACGATATTTTGATTTAATCTTGGATGACGGAGGAGAATGATGAGCACTTGCACTTGGTACTACAGTGTCTGCAAGAGCATAAATTATTTGGGAAGTTGTCCAAATGTTTGTTTTATCAATCAAGGATTCACTACTTAGGGAATTTCATCTCTGACGAAGGTATCGTCGTGGATCCAACAAAGGTCGAGGCTATTATGGAATGGCCTAGGTCGACGAATGTCCCAGAAGTGCGTATCTTCATGGGTTTAGTAGGATACTATTGACAAATCGTCGAGGGATTTTTGAAGATAGCAAATCCGATCACGGAATTGCAAAAGAAGAGAAATAAGTTTGTTTGGACCGAGAAATGTGCAGAGGCATCTCGGAGGCTCAAGGATTTGCTGACAACAACACCGATACTAAAAAGGTCCCTGACATGGATGCAGACTTCTTGGTATGCACTGACGCATCCAAGGAAGTTTTAGGTGGAGTCTTGATGCAAGACGATCGAGCTATCGCTTATATATCGATAAAACTTAGTAGGCATGATGAGAACTATGCGATGCACGATTTGGAGTTCTTAGCCATTTTATATGCCTTGAACTTTTGGAGACACTACCTTGTTGGATGAAAAAGTGAACTAAAGACGGACCACTGTGGACTACAACACATCTTTACGCAAGGTGACCTAAACACGTGACCACGACGTTTGTCAGAATTGCTTAACGAGTATGATTTCGAGAATACTTACATAAAGGGAACAATGAACCAAGTGGCAGATGCATTGAGTCAGAGACCACACATCTTTTTGGTGTTGCCTCTTCAGAAAAATCTACGTGAAAAGATCCAAACTTTACAGTGCGATGATGACTGGTACAAGGAGGTCAAGGATTTGATCGGACAAAACTCAATGATGGTACCAAGATTTGAAGGATTTACATATGACGAAGATGGAGTATTGAGGTTTAAAAATCAGATTTACATACCACCGAATGACGATTTGAGGAGTTTGATCCTAAACGAGGCTCACAGAGCAGTGTACATGTCTCCCCCAAGAGTCACGAAGATGAGGGCGGACCTTAAACCCTTATTCTTTTGGAAGGGAATGAATACAGACATAGTTAACTATGTGGCCGGATGTTTAGAATGTCAGTAGGTAAAGGTTGAACCTAACATCCAACAAGATTTCTACAACCACACATTATTCTAGAATCGAAATGAGAGGTTATTTCGCTGGATTTTATTGTTGGATTTCCACTGATGGCAAGGAGACATGACTCGATTTTTGTGGTAGTTGAAACTCTGATGAAGAGTGCTCATTTTATTCTAGTGCGTATGACGTATCAGGCACCTAACCTAGCTAGAGTTTTCATTAGTGAAATTGTGTGGTTGCATGGTGTACTCAGAGGATTATATCTGATCAAGGATCCGTGTTTACTAGACGATTTTGGACTAGTTTCCAGGAGGCCATGGGAACCCAACTTAACTTTAGTACTTCAAATTACCCTAAGATAGACGGGCAAACTGAACGAGCAAACCAAGTCTTGGAAGACAGGTTGCGCATGTACATGATGGACCAATAGGAGCATTGGGAAGAATTCTTTCCACTGGTAGAACTCACTTATAACAACAGTTTCCAAAGCACCATTAAGATGGCGCCTTTTGAGGTCCTTTACGGGAAACCATGTCGGACGCCTCTGAGTCGAGATGGGATTGAGGATAGGGTCCTGGTGGGACCAAAAGAGATCCAAGAAATGGAATATAGAATGAAAACTATAAGACAAAGGATCAAGGAAGCGCAGGATCGACAGAAGAGTTATGTCGAAGAGCGTCATGTCGACCGTAGTTACGATGTGGTGATCGAGTATTTTTGCAGCTGAAACCACATAAGAGTTCGATCAAGTTTGGAAAAAGGGGCTAAACTATCTCCTAGGTTCTTGGGATCCTACGATATTGTGGAAAAGAGAGGTCTGTGGCCTAATGACTAGCCTTGCCTGATTCTTGAGGTGTATGCACAATGTCTTTCACATCTCTGTTTGAAACATTATTATTAGTTATCCTACACATGTTTGACTTGAGCACCTTGTGGGTGTTGGATGAGGGTGCGTGTTAGGGTCTCAACCCGCACATAGGTAGATCAATATATTCAGATGTAATAAAGGTCAATATTAATAAGGCCTTTCAATAAAAAAGAATAAGGCAGATGTAAGAAGACCTAATAGAATCTTTCGCTTCTAGAAGGATCTTCCTCTAGATGCTTCTCTTGATAGACATATTTAGTATAAATAAGGGTCGAGGGTATGAAAACCCTAGCTTAGAGATTATTGTAATAGAGCACTGCTAGATTGGAGGTTGCCCCCTCGAAGAGGCCTGTGAACATTGCTTCTTGAATCAAAGTGTTATTTATGTTGTTGTTCTTATATCATTTATGTGTTATTGTGGAGATTATGATGGATATATTACTGTTATTCTGCCATTTCTAGCATTTTATTTATGTTCTACATATTTATTATATCTAGTATCTTGCAAGTGGTATTAGATTACTTTCCTTAGTAGAAATTGTGGGTTTTTTTTTTTCAGGGTAGAGACGTATTTCGACATCTTTAAGCAATAGAGATTTGTCGTTACGCACATAAACCCGTGGTTGAGGGATTCATACATGCAGGAAATACAAGCGGTTCTTAAGCGCACATCTGTTGGCCACCCTTTTAACCCATGTTTGTACCCCTTCAAGTGGTAGCACATCAAACAACACCTATGTACGGATTGGCCTAGATTTCCTGAAGCCCTCTTTAGATAAACCTATCAGCTGTTGGACTGCTATAGTGTCATTGAGAACAACACTCGCGAAGATACTCTCTAGTACCTGGGTAATCGGGTAGTACGGCTAGGGTACGGTCTATCCTCCTTAGTTAGTGCCCTGAGATATTGGGCCGAGTACTACTGTTGGACCCCACACGTATATCAAAGAGCTATCACATAGGGAAAACCCTTGTCTGTAGAACCCTTGAATACCTAACCCTTGGGGGACATAAACATAAACAAATTAAAACATACCAACTCTATTGTCGTGCAACTGTGTTTGGGTTGACAAGTAAATACACATTTCTTTCGAGTTAAGAATTTATGGATTTCATCAATGCAATATTCTTTAGACTGGAGTATAACTCCGCAGGTGTTAAAAAAAAGAAAAAAAAAAAAAGTCTAGAAATTTTTTCAGCATTATTTGAGACCTATTCCATTAGATTCATCTCTCTGCCCTTATCACATTCATCCATATCATCTTTCGGCAAAATTTTTGACCCCGCCTGCCCCTTTTTAGTACACCCATCCTCATGGCCCATACCCGTAGCCAAGATCTAGAAACCCGCTTCAACACCTTGCAATTTGGTTTCCTCGAGACCCAAAAAGAAGTGAAACAACTCAGTGCTACTGTTGTCTCCATCGATTCATCCATCAATACAACCATAAATACAACCATGCAATGCTCAATGGAGGAAGTCAAACAAGAACTGACCACCCAGCTTGAATCTGTCTTTGCATCCCTCTGCACCAAACTGAAGATCCCTATAGATGATCATTTCTCTGAAACACCTCCAAAGACTGAAGTCAAACATTCCTCCCATTCCCATACCTTTCAGCACCATCACTTTCAACGTGACCTATGCCTTCCACGGGTGGATGTGACCAAATTTGATGGCTTGGACCCCACTGGTTGGGTAACCCAAATGGAACATTATTTCTCCTTATACGACATCACATATGACTTGGCCAATCTCTGGTATGGTGTTCTCCGTCAAGATCAAGAACGTTGGCAATGGTGGCAATGGAGAAAAACTTCCTGTCAAGGGTATATTGTTTGGACCCAATTTGTGACTAAGCTTTATGAACGAATTGACATGGAAACCAACCATTTGGGCCATTTGACAAAGTTGAAACAATCCATAATAGTAGAAGACTTCATAGCTACCTTTGAGCGCCTGGGTTTTCGAACAGAGGGCATGACTGATGCTTTCTTTCATGAATGTTTTATCAGTGGTCTCAAGGAGGAGATTCAGGTCCATGTCCTCATGGATCAACCCTTGAGTTGGGTGGAGGCTAGTAAAAGAGATAAAGAATCACAATAGGTTGTATCATCTCAAAACCAAAAACCCTCCTTTATTGCTCGCCCTAAACCTATCACTCCCACTACTCCCTCCGCCCCATTAAAGATCCAAAAATTGACCAGGGCTGAAATGGATGAATGCCAACTCAAAGGCCTTTGTTATAATTGGGATGACAAATATTTCCCAGGCCCCAAGTGTAAGGAACAAAATCCTTTTATGGCCATCTCTGAGGATATTTCAGAAGAGGATGTTGAAACTCCCCTTGTGTCTAAGTCACCTAAAATCACTGACATAACCCCTCCCTCAAACCCTCTTGAAGTAGAACCCGTCATTTACCTCAATTCTCTCATTGTCTTTTCCACTCCCCAAACCCTCAAGTTAATCGATTACATCAAGCATCAGAAGGTCATCATTCTGGTTGATAGTGGAAGCACCCATAATTTTATTCATCACCGCATTGCCCAAGAAATTCATTGCTACATCCAAGTTGTCAACAATTTCCAAATCATGATTGCAAATGGTGGTTCCATGAAATGTGGAGGACACTATGAAAATGTGCATCTCCAAGTCGGTGACTACCACATAAAATCCCATATGTTTGCTATCGACATGGGTGGTTGTGACATTTTGTTGGGTGCAGACTGGCTAAGAACTTTGGGTCCCATTCTCATGGATTTTAAGGCATTAACCATGCAATTTGACCAAGAAGGCCACCAATATAAATTCCAAGGCATCATTACTGGTTCACCTGAGGTCATTATTTTCCATCGCATGGAAAAGCTGCTCAAAAAAGGTCATTCTGCTGTCATTGCCCAACTCCATGCCATACAAGCAACAGAGACACCCCCGGTGCCGCATGACCTCCAAGCTCTCCTTTCTAAACATCAAATGGTATTTTCCACTCCCCAAGGACTCCCTCCTTCCTGCAGTGTTCATGATCATTCCGTTCCCCTTGTACATGGAAGCATTCCTACCAATATCCGTCCATATCACCACCCATTTTCACAAAAAAATGAAATTGAGAAAATGGTCCAGGAACTCCTTAATGCAGGCATTATCTACCCTAGTACAAGCCCTTACTCTTCTCCTGTAGTCATGGTCCTGAAGAAAGAAGGTACTTGGAGAATGTGTCCTGACTTCCGTGCCCTCAACAAACTGACCATTAAAGACAAATTTCTCATTCCTGTCATTGATGACCTCCTAGATGAATTGAGTGGCGCCCAATTCTTTACTAAACTTGATCTTCACTTAGGCTATCACCAGATACGTATGAAAGAGGCAAACATTCCCAAGATGACCTTTCACACTCATGAGGTCCACTATGAGTTTTTGGTCATGCCCTTTGGCTTGTGTAATGCCCCCTCCACCTTCCAAAGCCTCATGAATCATGTCTTCCATCCCTTTCTTGGTCATTTTGTCTTAGTTTTCTTTAATGATATCCTCATCTATAGAAAAACCTGGACATACCATCTTACTCATGTGGATCAAGTTCTAGATCTCCTCTCCCAGCACCAACTTTTCCTGAAACAGTCTAAATGTGCTTTTGGTGCCTCAGAAGTAGAATATTTGGGTCATCTGGTTGGCAAGGATGGCGTCAGGGTGGATCCAAAAAAGATTGAAGCTATGCAAGACTGGCCACACCTAAAGACTCTCAAAAGATTGCATGGATTTATGGGCTTAACAGGGTATTATCGCAAGTTTGTTAAGAACTACAAAAATATTGCAGCACCTCTCACTACTCTCCTGAAAAAGAACTCTTTCACTTGGACTCTAGCCGCTACTCAAGCTTTTCAAACCTTGAACATGGCCATGTGCACCACTCCGGTTATGGACCTTCCTGATTTCAAAAAGACCTTTGTGTTGGAATGTGATGCCTCAAGGAAAGGAATCAACGCTATCCTTATGCAAGAGGGTTGACCTTTGGCCTTCACCAGCAAGCAACTGTTTGAAAGGAATTTGGGCAAACCCATTTATGAAAAGGAAATGTTGGCTATTATTCATGTTGTTGATCTGTGGCACCCTTGTCTCTTGGTGCAACGCTTCCAAATTAAGACCGACCATCAAAGCCTCAAGTACTTTATGGAACAACGCATTTCCTCCCAGGAGCAACAAAAATGGGTGACTAAGCTCTTTGGTTATGATTATGAGATCATTTACAAGAAGGGCAAAGACAATGTAGTGGTGGATGCACCATCCCAAAAATATGAAGAAGAAGGATCCCTTTTTTCTCTTTCCTTCATTGTACCCGATTGGCTCCAAGCTGTGCGTCAGGAATGGCTTCAAGATCCCAAAATTTCGCATATGATCCAACAATTGTAGACCAAGGCTTCAACTCCCCTAGGGTAATCTTGGCTCCAGGATGAGCTTCGATACAAAGGCCATTTGTATTTAAGTAAACAATCAAAGATTAAATCCACGGTACTTTCTGAGCTTCATGCTACACCCACAGTGGGGCACTCAGGGTTCACCAAAACATATGACAGGGTCAAACGTTCTTTTTTATGGGATGGTATGAAATAGGGCATCCGTAATTTTGTCGCTAAATGTGAGGTGTGTCAACGCAACAAGGGAGAAACAGTCAAATGTCTGAGCACACTACAACCGCTTCTTATTCCACCTTCTATTTGGAAGGATATCTCTATGGACTTTATTACTGGCTTACCCAAATCAAGGAATAAATCAGTCATAATGGTGGTTGTGGATCGCCTTTCCAAGTATTCTCATTTCTGTGCTCTTCAACACCCATTTACTGCATCCACAGTGGCTCAACTTTTCATGGACTAGGTCTTCAAGCTTCATGGCATGCCACACTCTATTGTTTCTGATCAGGACCCAACTTTCAGAAGCAATTTTTGGGAAGAACTGTTTAAGCTACATGGCACCCAATTGCATCTCAACATAACTTATCATCCCCAGATTGATGGTCAAATGAAAGTTGTCAACAAGTGTTTGGAAACATATCTCAGGTGTTTTGCCTCTGAAAAACAACATCAATGGGTTCAATGGCTACCCCTATCCGAATGGTGGTACAACACTTCCTACCATACAACTACTTGCATGACTCCTTTTGAGGCAGTATATGGACAGAAGCCAGCTTCAGTTCTCTCATACTTACCGGGTACCTCGAAGGTCTAGGCGGTTGACCAAATACTTACAGCTCAAGAGGATATTCTTTGTACCCTTAAAGAGAACTCGGTCATGGCACATAATTGCATGAAGCAACAAGTAGATCAAGGTCGCTCTGAACGTCAATTTGCAGAAGGGGATTAGGTGTTTCCATGAATGCAACCATACAAGCAAACTTCCCTCAAGGCCGAGCATTGTCAGAAGCTAGCGCCCAAATTTTATGGTCCTTATACAGTTCTCAAGTGTGTGGGACAAGTCGCATATCAATTAGCTCTACCCAGTCATTTAAAGCTACATCCTGTTTTTCATGTTTCATGCTTAAAAAAGGTGATTGGAAATAGGTTCCAAATTCAAACCAACCTTCCCAAGTTAGTTGAAGAAGGATCCATTTGGCTACAGCCAGAAGCAGTTTTGGACCAGCGTGAGCGTCGCCTACGTCAGAGAACCATCAAGGAAGTGCTAGTCTAGTGGAAAGATATGACTCCAATAGATGCCACTTGGGAACCAGCTACTATTTTGCAGCAGTTTCCACATCTCAAGCCTTGAGGACAAGGTTGTTTTTAAGGGGGCAGACATATTAGGGTCCTTACCAGCACATAGGTAGATCAATATATTCAGATGTAATAAAGGTCAATATTAATAAGGCCTTTCAATAAAATAGAATAAGGCGGATGTAAGAAGACCTAATAGAAGCTTTCGCTTCTAGAAGGATCTTCCTCTAGATGCTTCTCTTGATAGACATATTTAGTATAAATAAGGGTCAAGGGTATGAAAACTCTAGCTTGGAGATTCTTGTAATAGAGCGCTGCTCGATTGGAGGTTGCCCCCTCAAAGAGGCCTGTGAACATTGCTTCTTGAATCAAAGTGTTATTTCTGTTCTTGTTCTTATATCATTTCTGTGTTATTGTGGAGATTATGCTGGATATATTACTGTTATTCTACTATTTCTAGCATTTTATTTATGTTATGCATATTTATTATATCTGGTATCTTGCAGTGCGCTCACGACTGAGCCGATCCCCATCGTGGATCGTCGCATTCAATAGATATGGCATCGAATAGTAGATTAGGTCAAGGTCCAGTGGGACAACAATAGTCTGCATTGGGAGACCTGGGAGTACGTATATGATATGTGCCAACAGTTTTCATTTTTGTTTGATAGTTAGACTTTTGATACTGTGATACACATTATTTTGGCACTTATATACTGTGAAACTTCGGGACGAAGTTTAGACCAAGAGGGGGGGGTGTATGTAACATCCTTCTCTTACGCGAACTGAGCGAACTTATTCTTTGAGGACACTTGCTTCAAAGTGATCCAGATTATTATACTATTAGGCAGTTGATTATGATTATGAGGCATTATGGATTGATGACATGTTATGTTGTTGTATTGACATAGACAGGTGCTACTGACTCGGTTTTCTCGAGTGTGCAGGATATTGGACCTCGAGAATGCAGAGGCATCAATGAAACCCCTTGGACTTCGGATTGAGTTAGGGAGTGGACTATTGGGTTTTTATTATTGTTGATATGACATATGCACAACTGATTAGATGTTATGATGATTGATTGTATTTCTAACATGATTCATTGATGATGTAGGATGATGATAGCTTGTCGATCTGACTCACATGTGGAGTAGAGGGGTCATGCATGACTACCAAAGATGTTGAGGGATAGGTGTGGAGAGCAGCCCTGCCACAACCTACTACCACTCCCTCTGTGGCTCGAACTGTAGGTTATCGACTACCTAGTTCGAGAAGACCCACGATGTCGTGAGGGTAGACTGCGATAGTCGCTCATGATGATTCTAAGGGGCGCGCCATAAGGCAGGGGCCTTATTCCTTAAAGGCCCTTAGTCTCCCACAAGATCACATGGCGGAGTATTGACTCTAGGTTTTTTTTATGTCTACCAAGTGAGTCAAGAGGCGAGTGGCACCCTTGGATAACGTAGTGTGTCCTAAAGGGCACACCGCGCAAGAAAAACGAAAACAGGCGAGTGGCACCCTTGAAGAACGTAGTGCATCCTGAAGCGCATGTCGTGCAAGGGAAACAAAATGAGATGAGTGGCACCCTTGGAGCACCTAGTGCGTCCTGAAGGGAATATCATGTTGTTAAATAATAAATGAATAAACCTATATGGTCTTAGAGCAAATAATGTGATGAAAAAGATTTGAAATATTTTCCCTAATAAAATGTCGCCCAGCCTTGGAAAATAAAGTCTAGGTCTAAGTGATACTTGTGATAAAAAAATATACATTTATATAAAAATAAAATAAAAATAAAAAAATAAATAATAATGATAATCATCATTAATCATGTGACGAGAAGGGGGTAAGCAATTCAATTAATTTATAAAAATCTTTTGGGGGATAAAATTCAAAAAGGGGGGAAAAGGGGAAATAATTGTTTTGTTACATTTTCTAATTAAAAAATTATTAATTAGAAAGAAAAAGGGGAAAAAGGTAATCTTCTACACTTGCCAATTTGAGTTTTAACTAAAAAGGGAAAGAGGGAATTTTAAAAGAATTAGGAAACTAGGAAAAAGCGGGAAACATAAAAAGAAAGGGAAACACAAGGATAAAGAAAAAAGACTAACTTAGTAAGGTATCTAGCATTTATGAACTTTATAAATTAAACTCAACTAGTAAATTAGTAAGGCAGTAAGTCACACCTAGGAACGATTCTAGGAATACTTTTAGGTGGCTGACGGAAATAGGAGTAATTAATTAATTAATGAAATTAATTTATGGTGAAACGAATTCAATTATTAAAAAATAAATTAAATGAGAATTTGGGAAAATAAATGACTTAGAAACTCTATATAAAGCAGGGAGGAGGAGGATGATGGATCTCTATTGTGATGCGTAACGTTATGCTGCGGGATTTTAGACTTGACTGACTTAGCTTGTGGGAGTTGGGATACCCAGCTCACTGAGGAGTGGTATCTCAGCCTTGTGAGGCGAGCTGGGAGCTAGCTGATCTCCGGTTCAATGTGCGTGGCCCCTTTCTAGCTTCGGGGGCTAAAGGGGAAAGTGTACCCCTAGCATTGGTTGGGAGGTACAGGTGAAGTCTCATAGGTCGGCAAGCAGGAGATGCACGGAGCGTGTGAGACAACGACTCAGAGATGTCACCTTGGGCTACGATACACTTACTTTTAATCTGCATGGTAGATTATTATTTACCTTACGTTTTCATTCTGTACTTTGACTGTGTACAAAAAGGGGTGTTAACTTAGCATTTTAATTAAGAACTTAAAATTTCCCCATACCCTTAAGCTTGTTTATTCATTGATTCTCTTGGCGTTCAATCGTTGAATGATGCATATGTCCTATTGGTTTTATTGATTTGTTGTGAAGAGTTGTTCTTTTACTTCGTCCTCATCGCTAGTTCGTCAGTCCATGCCTAAGCAGTTGGCCAGGAGCTGAATCGACAATCGTCACTTCGGTGCATAACAACCTATAGATTCTAATGCCCTTCTTTTTTGTTTGTGGATGACGAGTGAAGGATGTGTTACCCAGTCATCTACCCCTATTGATTGTTTTTCGTTGATTGATGATCATTGCACCTTCTTGCAATTGAAACCTCGGTGTATTGATTCATCTTAGTTCTCTGCGATTTTAATGACCACTTTTATTTTTGTTTATGGGTCGAGTTTCAATACATTCCACTGCGATTTTCTTCTGCAATTATTACTTTAATGGTGGAGTTTACCCTACAACTTTACCCTTAGTTTTTACATTTTTGACTGCTAATTTACCCATCGTTGAGAGTGTTTTCCCTACCTTTTATTGACAACAAAATAGATGTTAACTCAACATTTTGACTGTGTTTCAGCGTAATTAACTCGGTGTGTCATTAACCTCCTTTGCTCTACGTTTTCCTATACACTCGCTGAATTTGTACAGTTACACTTAAATCTTGTTTCTCTGCGTTGATCACCTTGGACTGTGCTTCATTTTTCTAAGTTTGGTCTGTGTTGGACGACGACTTATTCCTGTGCTCGGTATGACAGTAAATTCTTCGATATTGGCAACATCATCACCATTTCTGGATAGCAATATCATATAAATGATAACCATCAAATTTTTTCTACAGTGAAATTATATGCGATAAATCTATTGATACCGATTCAAAGATGGAATTATATCCCTGTATTGATTTATATTAGTGATTTTCATTTTTATCACGATATTGTTGATTTTTGGATTACAAGACACGGTTTGTGTAGATTTACCGGTCCTTGAATACCCAACGAGTTGTGAATTTATAATACCACCGGAGATCTGCCTGAAAAAGGAATTTCATCATCTCACAGAGGAGACGACAATCCAACATAAAAAAATGTCTGAAACTACAAGCGAGAAGGAGAGAAAAGCCACGCTAGAGTGCATGTTAATACGATTGTCACGCACTGACAACTCCAAGTTGGAAGCATTCCTTTCCCAGATCCTTCCTTACACAAATTCCTCTCTATCTTCTTCTATCCCATCCACCAGACAAAAAGTAATGGATATGTTAACTCACATAAACAGGCGGGTGAAAGACCAACTGACAATTCACTTACCCGTATGGGAATTATGGAAGTTATATCAGAGTGTTGATTCACCAATGGTGAAGAACTTCTCAATTGTTTACATTGAGATGGCTTTGATCACTTGCCTATGGAGGAGAAGATGAATTTTTCTCCTGAACTGTTTAATAGTCTTTCAAAGTTCCCTTTTCAACATCCAGATATTTTTATTGTGAATTATTGCCCAAGCCATGGAATGTCACTCCAACCAAATTGATGAAGCAGTTGCTACAAAGTATAAAAGATGAGTGTAGTTGAAGAGTGCCATTTGATTTTGGGATTCTTCCTCCAGACTATCCTATATCAACCACCTTCTTCAAATGCTGAAGGCATGACTTGTCCAGCAGGTCTTTCGATTGTGTAAACCCATCGTATTACTGGAAAACATCCACTTAAGGGTGAGAAGCTATAAGAGAGGAAGCTAGGGTTTCTGAACGCCATAGAAAGCATGGATTGACATTAATCACACAGAGATTTAGTAACTGAGACAATGAAGCGGTATTGTAGAGACAACAATTTCTGGAGTTATCTAGTTCACGATTTTGGTCGTGCTTGCTCTGAGATTTATGTAACTCTTAGGTAGCGCCCATGTCATGCCTTTAGCGGTGGTTTGTTGTGTGTTTAGGTGTGTTTTGACTGTTGCGTTTTTAATGTGCACTGGTGGCGTTTTAATTTGTGCGTGCTCTTAATCTAAACTCAGCACAATTCACCCTCGAATGATGCAATTTGAATACTTCTTCTCAACGATTTTATAATCGTTTTAAAGGAACTAGCCACAATCCCTTCACTAAAACGATGTCTACACTGCAAATTCCTAAATGATTATTGATGGTTAGCATATCTTTGGCAGTGACTTTTAATAGATAGCCTTCCAGGTTGACAGTGAGATTTCCTTGCACAGTATTTAATGAACAATGACTTTGCCTTTATCAAGTATGAAAACGAGAGTGCATTTATGGATGGTTGGCATCTTTTCAGGAAACATAGTAACCCCTAGTGACAGCGAATAGCTTGCCAGCTATGCATTTGACTAACTCTGTTGAAATGACGATTATTACATATTGCAGTTATTGTTATTTTAGTCTTGTTAAATTCGTTAATATTGTTGATGTGTAGTATTGTGATATATGGTTAATCTTGTTAATATGGTTAATATTGTTGACATTGTAAACTTGTTATATGTTCCTAATCTTGTTAATATTGTCGCTATTGTAATATCGTTGCTAATGTAATATTGTTATATGTTGATCATATTGTTTATTTAGACTTGTTATTATTGTTTATTTGTTAATTTATACTTGTTAATATGGTTAATTACATACCAACGATGCATTTGACTCCCTCGGTTATTTAGACAATGATTATATTTATTGTTAATTTGATTAATTAGACATGTTAATTCACACAACAAGGAGTTATTTTATAAGCAATGTAGATGAGTAGATCACTTATTTTATTTGACAGTGGGTATTGTTAATCAACATTCTTAACGTGGCTCTGTGCCTAACTTAGTTCACCTCATGATAACTTTTGTGACCATAGTAACCTGATAATAATTCACTGCTTCACTCTTCAACATCTTGCTTAACCTATAATGGTTTGGGTTGTTGGCGAAGTCAGGCAGTAGCTTGCGAATTTTATTCGAAAGGTGTCTTCATGCGTCTTCTCGACAAGTTGCTTGGGGGCGTGGGTGTAGTCTCCTTGACAGTTATCTCGGCTCCTAGCACGTTGGATTTTTTGGGAGACCTTGGTCTAGATAGGTTGTGTTGCGCCAGGGTTATTGTCGCACCTATCACCTGGGTACGGCATGATTCCTGATGAGGGGATCATCGTGCGCCTTAGTGGATAGAGGCAATTGATAACTTGGATGGATTTTGGGCTTCCCGATTCGGGCGCTCATTCGTGGTAGTTATTGTTAGCGCTTGGGTTATAACGCCTTTGTGCGTTGGGTTGGGTGCCATAGAAGTTCTAGATACTGGTTGCTAAAACCATTGTGTCGGGATTATGTATGTTGTCCCTTAGCCCGTAGATGTTTTCGTGTTGTGTCGGGCGGGTAGTCGTTTCTATCTGTTGTTTTACGCATTTTCCAACCAATTGCTCTTAGGCTAGTGCGTAGAGTCGTAGTTGTTTGTTGCTTGTTCTGCGGGCATAGTGGTCACTCTCATATGTGTTGTTTAGCTATAATCATAGTTGTCATCATGTTTTCCCAAACAAAAACAAAAAAATTCACTTTTTGCTTCGCTGGTAGTCGTAACGATGGGGTCATTACAAATCAATCACCATTAGTTGCAAAAGATTGGAAGATTCTGTAAGAGGTATATTGAACAGTTCTTCTCTTGTGATTACTCAGTTTTTTGAAATTGTTTGATTGTCATGTTCATGCTCTCATTGATTCTAAGTCGGATCCAGATCAAACAGGGAGATCTTTGTTGGTTATAATGACAATGTCAAGGGATATAGATCGTCATTAACAAAGATAGTGTTTGATGGATTTCTTCTCAAACCAGAAATAGTACAAGATGAAAGGAATAAAGCATGACTGTAGCTGAAAAGGTATTTGGAAGGCATTGATTTCCATGAAATATTCTCGTCGGTTGTTAAGATTTTCTCTATTCATGTAGCATTGGCAATAGTTATTGTAGCTAGATGCTAA
This sequence comes from Picea glauca, assembly GCA_000966675.3. NCBI lineage: Eukaryota > Viridiplantae > Streptophyta > Pinopsida > Pinales > Pinaceae > Picea > Picea glauca. The sequence continues at coordinate 66,718 of JZKD02S2247802.1, forward strand.
GACAAATTTTTATGGATATTTGTATGAGGAGATATGTATATTGAACAACTAGAAGGGTTTGTTCAGGATCACAACAAAAAATTTGTTTGCAAGCTCAAGTAGTCATTGTATGGCTTGAAATGTGCATCAGGCATTAGTACAAGATGGGTGATTCCTTCATGGTGAGACAAGTTTGACAAGAAATGAATTTAACCATTGTGTATATGGTACATTCATTATCTTGGTGTTTAGATTGTTGACGATATGTTTTTTGAAGTAAAAGCATGGTTAATATCAACAGGTTGGCACTGTTGGCAAGGACGTTCGTGGTGAAGGATCAAGGAGCAACAAAACAAATCTTGGGCATGGAAATACATAGAGGCAGGAAAGATGGTAAACTTTGGATATCACGGTTGCAGTATAAGGAAAAAGATACTCATGAAATTCGGCATGAATAATGTGAATCCAGAAAATATCCCTTTGATTTTCCATTTTTTTTTTTCTTCAGGCGTATATCCTTGTAATATGGAAGAAAAGGTTACATCTCATGTATTGTATGCTAGTTGGAAGTATAAAATATGTGATGGAAAGGTTTGATATGTTCAAGTATCAGACATTTCACATGAAGTTGGTGTTGTGAGTGGTCACATGACAAATCCAGGTAAAGCGGTGAAATTGGGTGTTTCGGTATCTTAGTGGTTTCAATGTTTGTTTTTGTTTGAGATAATTCAGATTTTGCAGGATGATTTGGACAAGAAAATATATACTTGAGTAATTCAGATTTTATGAGTATAAAGGGACCATTGGGTTAGTTTGGACAAAGTGCAGGTTTTGTTTTCTGTGGTAGTCAAAGCCTTGTGCATTTGACACATAGTTCAGCTTATCTAAATTGGACATGGTATCACTTTGTAAGACATGTTACTAATGGAGGTGGAGTGGTCCATATTCGAGCAAGTTGTGGAGACATGTTTTTTGAAACTTGTATTGAAGAGAAGTTGTGGTCGTGATTTGCTTCTCTCAAAGGTGATGAATCAAATTGGACAAGGCAAATTGTTGTCAAGGTGAAGATCGTTGAAATGGTGACAACAAATCCCCACAGGATGTGGATCTAGATCGATCCTATTATTTAGCTTCTGGTTGAAATAAGACAACCTAAGTTAGATTGTATAATTAATGAATTAGTTTCATTGTAACCATGGGAGAATTGTTTAAATATGTGTGCCTCAAAGACAAATATTGAGCAAAGCCCTTACTGGTGATTGTAATGTCCAATTTATTGAAGAATAAGAATGTCCTGTGGATGTTTTCCTCATGTGGTAATGAAGGAGGGTTTTACCACGTAAAATAGTGTCTCGTTGAATCTGTGTATGTTTTTCTTTGGTTTTTTGTTGCCAATCCGTGGCTTTAAAAAATCCAACAAACAACACCAATAGTTCATAGGCCACAAATTTTTCCTTCTTCATTCTCTCCAAGGAAGCCTCGGAGTGCTCGACTTCTCTTGTAAATGGAGGCCCTGGCACAACCTCACGGGCTGAACCAAGAGACCTCAACAACACCAATAGCTCATCGCCAACAACACCTGTGTTTTCTATGGAAGAAGAAATTCAAAGATTTTTTTTCCAAAAGCAGAAATGGTCCGTACTACTTCCATTCAGGCATGTAACAAACATAAATTGTTTGTAGGTATGCAACTAACATAAATTGTTTATAGGTATGCAACTACTTTTTAGACTTAGGCATGTAACAAATATAGATTGGGCAACAATTTTTTAGATTCAAACATGTAATTGTGATTGAACTGATCCTTTACTATACCATTGCCATAATTTCTACACTATTTATGATTAGAATACATTAAAATATATGGACATTAAGGTGGTAACCAACACTATCTCCGAATTTCAATATGCACCAAATGCATTGAACTGAAATATGGTAAACAAGCATTGGACTCGGAGAAGCATTTTGAATTTCACTATGCACCAAATGCATTGCACTGAAATATCATAAACAAGGATTGGACTCTAAGAAGTATAAGAAGTGATAATCTAAGAAGTATAAGAAGTGATAATATAAGAAGTATAAGCATGTTGAAAACGGATTTGAGAGGAATTTTCTGAAGTGTTCAATCGCATAAAAAGTAGCATTATCAACCTGTCTGACAAAGGTAATATGAAGGAACTTTAAGTCTATCTATGATACAAATATTTTAATATAACCTCCTTTATAATTCTGAAAACGAAGGCAGCGTAGCATATGCCAGGCTTGGTATAGAAGTTATTAAAGCCTTGGCCATGAACGAACAACACGAAGTAATCTCAGAAAAATCTATGGGAAGGTTTCGCAAGTAAAACGAGGTTAGCAGCGATGTCGACCGTGGGTGCATGATTGTAAGTCATCTAATTGACAGACAAATGCACTAGAAATAGTTAACAATACAATGATAATGAATAACCAATCTTATAACTTCATGCTCAGAAATTGAAGGACAAGTCATGTAGTTGACAGACAAAAGCATAGCTAAGATTATAACTTTATACTCAGAAATTGAAGGGAAAAATAGAGGTAGTTAGGTTCTGAATCACTCATTTCTTTAATTTCCTTTGCTGCAGGAGATACCAGGGAAAATAAATGAAAAGCTTCAGCATATGAATCCTTCACTGAGTTTTCCCTTACCGCATATGAATCCTTCACTGAATTTTTCCTGCAACTGAATTTTCCTGCAACTGCAGGAGATGCGAGAGAAAAGAAATGAAAAGCTTCACCATGGCTCGAAATACATAGAGAGGCATCTCTCTCTTCAAGTAAAATGGGTTCTTCTGTAAATTAAGTTTAGTTTTGACAGGCCCTGGTGTAAGTTATGTTTTGCCGGCGTTGGAGCATGAAGCGGTGGCTCCATGCAGCATGCCGAGTGGGCATTTTCCTTCACGTGAACCTGAATCATGTTGTCAGACATTCAATTGCACACTGTCAACATATCCTGTGTCTTAGCCCTGCACGGAATAATAATGTTAAATATGGTGTTTGTACCTGGCGTTGTAAATATGTGTATTGCAGGTTTGAGGTCAATTAGCCTTGCACGGAATAATAATATTAAATATGGTGTTTGTACCTGGAGTTGTAAATATGTGTATTGCAGTTTTGAGGTGGCGCTGTAAATATGTGTATTGCAGTTTTGAGGTCAATTAATACACTGCATGATCCACTTAATCTTGAGATTAACAAAATTGGTATGTTGTTAAAAAAAAAAAAATTCGAAATCCAACGTGAAATGTATGCATGCTATGTTGGACAATTTTACTTTTGCTGCATAATTTAGTTATATTGCATTTGCTCATTCATTCGGTCCTTTATTTCATTCGGTCCTTTATTACATACTAGACACCCGGCTATGGTGTAGAGTCTATATATACTTATAAGCTCCTACAAAACCCCGTACATACAAACTGAAGTGCCAAAACCCCGTACATACATACTGAAGTGCCAGCAGCTTGTTTATTTACATACATAGACATGGTAGTTGGTCACTCAAAAGCTAGTGTCTGTTATGGAATAGCCTGTACACAAACCAATCAAAACAAAACAAAAAAATTTTTGGCTATAGCATGGAAGAACTTCTAGAAAGAATTACATATATAATCTATGGCAATGGCAGACTAGATAATGAATAACATAAAAGAATGAAAAAACAAGAAATGTAATTACATCTAGACAAATTAATTACTATACGTGAATAATTGGTAACATTCATGGAGTGACTTACGAGAGTGGCGTTGAAGATCGCAGCGGCGGGGGGACTGGCGGACGTTGCAGGTATTCGGAAGCTCTTCGGCTCTCCGCACCACCTCCTCTTCTTCCATTCCGCGCCCTTGGCCGCGGCGCTGGCGGCGGCGTTGATTAAGTGGTGCACTGTCCTGAGAATCCGAATCCATGAAGACGTCCTCAAGCGTTCGCTGTATGGCTTGGCATCGGCATTGTGGAGACATTCTTTGCAATTCCTCGCAGCACCTTTCCGATGGCTGATCTCTCCGGCGTTCCAAGTACTCCCGGCAAGAAGACAATCTCTGCTGCTCACACGACCGTCGTTGTTGCTGCACCTCCTCTCCAAACAAGCCGTCTTCATGTGCATCAACAGTGGGGGTGCCCCAGTGAAGGAGAAGGAGAAGGGCCACGCCTAAACTCACCCATTTAAGCGTGAAGACACCCATTGCTCTTCTTTCTTTTCTTTCTTCGTTACCTTGATGGATGGAATACAACTGAGAATGTATGAAGAGTTGGTGGGTATTAACTTTGTATTTATGGACGCTGAAGGGAGGGGGCCGACCAACACAACACGAAGAACGCTGAGGGAGGGCAGGGGAGGAGAGGGACCAGCACAACACGAAGAGGAGAAAGAGAGGAACAGATGCGGTGCATGCAGCTTCTCACTCTCCACGTCCCAACACAACGCAACCCAAAGAAGGAAAGTCTGGCTGCCTCAGTTTCCAATGGCCAAGTCTTTCAACGACATGAGAAGAATCTTGCAGGCGGGCAGGCCGCGACAGTTCAAGGCAACGTCCCAACGACGCCACTTACGTAAGAGTCACGAGAAACTGGCTTGCCCCTGGGAGCAAAAATGTACGACTTTTTAAAATTGAACATTTATACATCCCAAGATTGTGAACCATAGATGTTTGTAAGGAGTCAATTATGGGTACTCGACATTAGATGTCAAAGTTTCTGGACTATATGGACTTAATTACCGGGTCTTAGACTATGAGCCTCTATATCTCAAGCATTCCTTTCCTTAATGGGATCATAAGGTTATCTTAGATAATAGATATAGTATATATCTAGTACAACCACACTATAGGGGTGGTCGATATATGTACATAGGTCATATTAATTATTTATATAATAAATAGGTAAGATTAGGGTTGGGTTAGGATTACGGTTTTATTTTAAAATTTTATATATGTTTAATTTTATTTTTTTTAATATAGAAGATAGAAATCTAAAGAAAGATAGAAAGTGGTATATATATGAAATTTTAATTTGGAACTCTAATGACTTTAAATCTAAAATCTTAATTTTAATCTTGTTTATTTATTAAAAAAACAATTGATATAACAAATAGACCTATATCAATCACTTTTATAATGTGGTTGTGCTAATAATATTAATAGCTAATATATTTTATATATTAAAAATAACTATATTAATTAACCCTAACAATCCTAACCCTAATAATATTAACTCTAACCCTAATAACATATCCCTAACCTTCATGATTATTTTGTAGGACTTTAAATTTTCATTATGTTTTCAGGTTTTTATTATTATGAGTTTTTTTTATTTTTTCATGAAACAAGTCATACACATGCTATAGTTTCATGAAAACGGAAAAATGGAACATGGAAATCATTATAAAGTATTTTAAAGTATTTTACAAAATAATGGGAAAAGTTGTTATTGGTTAAAGGTCCAATTAATTTTACTTTATCTTGAGGGAAGTAGTTTGCATTGAATGTCATAATTGGACAAGATAAATAATGAAATCATTAGCAATGTATTTTGAGGAATCAACCATGACATGAAATAAATAATTAATCGTTGCTCCACAAGAGTAACAAATTAATTGCACCAAATATAAAAAACAAGGGTAATATCAACATTTTTCAATTGGGTACATGGAGATGCATATTCAAACTAAGAGTATTATTACAATATTACAAACTTAAAGTACTATTCAATATTACAAACTTAAAATATTAAAAACTAAGAAGTTATTGGTTGTATGTATCCACCACATGAATATTGTGCATATGAAGTTCAATATTTGTAAGTGTACTTCCACACCACACTCATCTAAAACAACATTAGTTTTGATAGGACAATCATAAGCAGTTTCTCTTTGACACATGGCGATGTAAAAAAAATACATTCAAATCTAATAAGTTGAAGTTCGCTCCTTTGTCCAAGTTTTTCTTGAAATTTAAATTTTTAATTCAAATTTGGGGAAGTATTATACCATTTGTCTTGTGTTCAATGTGTTAGTAAGCATTACTCAAATTGTATTATTTATACAGGTAGAAAATTAAGTTCACATGACTTGCACACTCATGCAATACACATTTTCAGAAATAAATGCTTCTGGGGCATTTTTAATTTTATTTGGGTTCAAGATAAACTTGTCATCGCTATGGGAGATCATGTGATAGCCCTTTTTTGTGACAAATTAACTGCACCAAAAATAAAAAACAATTTAATCACAATGTGTTATGTTAATCATTTTTCAATTGGCTACATCGATAGGCATATTCAAACTAACAATACTATTACAATATTACAAACTTAAAATACGATTCAATATTACTAAGAGTACTATTGAATATTACAAACTTAAAATATTACAAACTAAGAGTAATCTTCAATATTACAAACTCAAAATATTATAATATTGAACTAGTTGCACTAGACTGGAATGCATCCCACAGGTCCCAATATTGTGAAGAGCAACTTTCCCATGCCTTAATGTTGTTGCGTCTACTCCATTTTATATATCAATATTAATAATAAGAGGAGCATCGATGATGATAGTATTCAATTTAGGGTTCTGTAAAACTCACCATTCGTTGTTTTATATATCAAGATCAATATTAAGAGGAGCATCGATGATGATAGTCTTCAATTTAGGGTTCTGTAAAACTCGCGATTGGTTGTTGGCCCAATGTGGAGACAAGATAAACAATGAAATCGTAGGGATTGTATTTCCAGGAATCATAATTGGCCCAATGTGGAGACAAGATAAACAATGAAATCGTAGGGATTGTATTTCCAGGAATCATCCATGATGGATAAAAAATAAATATTGATGTAATCATTGGCCCCGATGGCCATTAAATAGATGGATCTACTAAAGAACTTCTCTGCCCCGTCATGCTTGATTTTCTTGGAAATAATCATCTTGGTGCCTTGAAACATCTCTATTTTCCTTCACAAATATAAATCTACACTCGGCATATAGTTAACTATTCAAAAAATGAAATTAACAAAAAAAAAAACATTTTCACAGAGAGTAGTTATAAAAATGGTTAAGAGATTTCCTACAGCGCATTGATTTCCTTGCCAACTCCTCCAATCCATAACCCCTCAAAGTCTATGAACTTCCTGCATCTAACATCTTGAAATGGATTCGCATTGTTTAGGGTTGTTTTTTTTTTAAATAGTGATTGTGCCAAACACTAGGTTAACCACACCCATACAAACAAAAATGAAATGATTTCCCCAATATGAGAGATGCATCGCCTGCCTAAGGGGTTAGCTATGTGTCGAGCTTGTGTATGGCTACGTTAGTTGAAACTCAGGACAAATGTGGCATCTATTAGTCCATCCGTTCACATTCATAAAGACATGGAAAAATATGACACTTGTTATCCACATGATTAATCCCTAATAAACACCTGAATGTGATAATGAGGTATTCTATACATATTAATATGTGTTAATTGAGAAAATGTGGTAATCTGGTCAAGGCAGTAAATTATTAATCATATTAAGTAAAAGTGAAAAAGTAAACAAGGAAACGTATGCATTTATAAATGCAAGGAAGATATGAATATTAAATATCATTCATTGATTTTGGAGGATGGTGAAGAATATGCGAGCATATTCAATTGCTAGCCACAAGATTAAGATTTATATTTAAAAGATCATTAATCGTGCCCAACTCCAATAGATGTACGCCTCTCGGCGTAATAAGATGATGATTCTCTACTACATGCTCAAGAAGTAAAGAGTGTTTTAGGAACTTCCTCTCGATGCACATGCTCTTCTTTTAACACTTGCAATGCTAAAGACCTTTTTCAAAATATGGGCATTCTCTTTCTTCTATCCTTGTGTTTTTTAAAGAAGCCATGCAAAATTGTTCATCTTTATGTCTAGATCAATACTTCATCATGGAGAGACTGATTATATATATATATATATATATATATATATATATTTTGAAATAACCCACAAACTCTTTGTGCCACTTATATTATAACTACTTCAACATCTCTCGTAGTCGTGTCTATCACATGCAACCCAATGAGCTATGCCTCCTCAAAAGCTCAAATGTGATTCTTCTAACAGTTTATAGTGTTGGGGTACATGCTCAACTACATACTTAGGGAGATACTCAGTTTTCCATTTTTTTTACTATTTAGGAGGATTGTTATTTATAGCATGTCTATTTTTATTCGGTGGATTCATATATGCAATACCATGGGAAAATACCATGGGTTTACAAAACAATGGGCTCATAAACCACCATTAGTAAAATTCCTATTTTTTAGCTACCATCATGTTAATTCCTTTTTTTAGGAGATAATTCCTATTTCCTTAATTTTAGGAGATATTTCCTATTTCATGTCTATAGAGATCACTTTAGTAAGAATATTAGCCTCCTAGGGAAGTGTGCATTACCCATTTAATACTTGGAGCTAACTCACTTCACTTATTTAGTGACTTTCCATAATTAAAAAATTCTCACCCAGTTAGGACTTCAGTTCCATTCTTGGACTCTAGTCTTATTCTAGGAGTTTTTTCTATTATGTAATGCATATTTACTTCATGTAGAGTTGTGAATTACTCCTCATGTGGAGATTCCTATATATTGTTCTCATTATCAAGGATTAATACATTGTGATTATAGCTGGTTTCTTAGTCTCTTATGTGTGAAGATTGATTCTATTTTTCTCTCTCCTCTCTCTCTTTTGCAATTAGATAGTGTAGTATTTCCTTCTCATAATGAGTTCTTGGATTATGGTTTAATCCTATATGGTATCATAGGCATTATTGTGAGGGATTATTCACTTTTACTGCAGGTTTACATATCATATTGGACAACCCATAGAGAACTATGGATCAACCATCTCCTTCAGTGATCCTAACATTGTTCAACTACTTTGAGTGAAATACCAAGATATAGATTCTACTTTGAAGCAAGGGTTTGCATAGGATCACCATGGGTCGAGCCTACTTTAGCCATAGAGAAATAAAAATAATTCAAGAAAATGGATGAATCCTATGGGTTATTGTGCTTGAAAATCTCTTTAGATGTCCTCTTTCATGTTGATACTTGCAAGACTCCTAATGATGTTTGGACAAACTTAAAGGATTTTCTAGGAGATCAAGAGAATCTAATAGGTCATCAGCTGGAGAATGATCTACATGCATTGAATTCAATATATTTCACCCTACATGACTACTTATTTAAGTTTAAAACTTTTCTTTCTCATGTTAAAGCTTGTGGAATTGATAAGAAAGATGAACAATTAATATTTTCAATTCTAACAAAACTAGGACCAAAGTATTATGTCTACACTTATTATTTTCATACTACCAGGTTAGCTATGGGGTCTACATGGAAGATGTCATTCATAGATGATTTCATGGAGTCACTTATCCATGAGAAATAAAATCTCATCCAAATATAGGCACTTAATAATTCCAAGCCCCATGCACTTACAACTCAAGTAATTTCAAAGAAGAATAAGAAGAAGAATAAGGGTAAGAAGGACCAAGAGAACAAGAAGGAAGATAAGTAAAAGTACACAGATGAGAGTTCGCATTCCAAGGCATCAAAAGGAAAGAAGGATAAGACAAAGTTTTCCTATTGTAACATGGAGTTCCATCGTGAGAGTTATTGCATGAAAGAGACCATAGATCTCATTGCACAAACACTTGAGAAAGATCACCTCAAGGATTGTATTCCAGATAATGCAAGGAAAAATACATCATAAGAAAGAGGTAATGGTCATGCATTACTTTCTATTTCATCTTCTCCTAATGCTTGGGTGTTTGATTCATGGGCTACCCATCACATGTGTAATACCCCAAGGCCGAGCCCCTTATGAATTGTAATTATGTGTTATTAGGTTGGTGAGCCAAGTGGTTTTAAGATGAAAGACTTATGTGTTATTAGACTGGTGAGCCAGATGCCAAGGCCAATGAACCTAATTTTTGTATATGTAATTATGCAGAACATTATTAATAAAGTATAAACACTGATGCATGTAGACCGAACACGAAGAAGAGTTATGGGGGACTAAGCTCCACTAGGTATTGGGCCTAGGGGATAAGCTAGGGGGATAAGTATTGGGCCTAGGGGATAATCTATAGGGCTTACCTCTATAGGAATAATATTTTAATATTATTTCCTAAAGACTAAGGTGAACATTATATGTTTTGTTATCCTAAGTTCTTGGAAAGTGGGACATAAGCTAAATGGAGCACATGCAGCTCCAAGAAGACAAGTATCGACATGGGTGCATGCAGCTAAAGCTGAAGCATCAGCTCGTGTTGGGGGGTTCACGAGTCATTCTGCCATCATTCGCCTGAGTTCATTCGACCATTCTCGCATCCTGCATGGGAACCCATTTTTCCTCTGTGATCGACCTTGGCATAATCACACATTCTGAAAGCCAGAACCATGAAGCTAACCTGTGTATTTCCATGAACCCAGCCTATCCTCACTTGCAGAGCTGAGTCCATACCTGAACTATTTTTGGGTTGTTGCCTTCTGTTTTTCCTGAACTGTATTGACCCACAACATACCCTCACGCATATCTGAAACCATAAATGGGGATTTTCGTCATGTGTTGTTTCCTGTGAAGCCCGACACAATTGTAGTCGCTTGATTCGTGTTGTGACTTAGCACTATCATGTTGTCTTGTTGGGTGTCCATACCCATTTTTCCCAGTTGCTTTTATTTTTCCTGTTGTTGTCATCCGTAACCGACTGTAGATGAGTCGAAGATTGGTTGAAGAGGCGGGTTGTTAGGCCTGTGAGTAGCTCTCCCAGGTGAGAGATCCTATTGGGAAGTGATTTTTCATGGAAGGGAGCCCCGTAGTAGTCACAATACTCTAAGACTTCTAGTCCAACTTATTGTTGAAGCCCAAGGTAAGGGATGTGTACTAGTTGATGGACTTGTATTAGTGAAGATGTATCCTCCTGGAGTGGAGTAGGTGTGTGGGGAATGAGGGTCTATGTGTTGTGGGCATAAGTGGCTCCTGGGATAAAATATCCTTCTTGTTGCTTTGTGAAACTTCCTGGTTGTCCTTGGCAAGACTACAATTCCCTTTCCTGGTGGAGTTTAGTCCTAGCTCGGGGGTGACCTACTATTGAGAGTGATGAGTAGTGTGGTCTAAGGCTGGGAAGTTCGTGGAAGGTCTGCACGCAGTTGGTGGATTACTCCAGCTAAAAGATAAGTATCATTGTTGTGCTACATTATGTATTTTATGCATGTTTTGTGATGCTTGTATGTCTTTCATGTATTTTGTTGCATGTATGAATTGTTGTTAATTTTATTTAAGTCTGTATGATGGCAGTAAATCTATATTAAATGTGTTAATTTGATTTAATGCATATCTATCATTTAAGATGTATATTCTGCATGGTAGCATTACTTGGTATTTGGAGGGTCAGGGATGTTACAGTATGGTATCAGAGCATGGTTACAACACTGAGCCTGGATGTTCCATGTTAGTGGAAGTTGAAGCAAGGGTTTCGGGAGGAGTTGTTGTCGAAATGGACAAAACTCAAGTTCTGACCCAGGTTTTCAACGCAGAGCCTAGATGGGCTAGGTAAGTGGTCATTGGATTGAAGGTTCAAGTGGAAATTGTGTCTGGAGGAACCAATTTCGAACCTCAGAACATTCCTAAGTACCAAGAGGTTACCTTGGCCATGTTAAGAATCTCAGGAGGAGAAGTGTATCGTAAAATCACGACAGAAGTGGTGTTGGACCACAGAGTAGTGTGAACCATAGGATCTGTTCGGAAGAAAAGAAAAACACTTACGATCGTCATATATGGAGAAAGCGTAGAAAGTTTAATCTAGAATCCCTTTAGACTTAGTGACTTCGATGAAGTTGATGAAAAATAATAGAAAGGCCAAAGCTCGAAGATCCGAAGCCCCGAAGTGGATATACACCATAGATCTGGGGAGAAGAGCTTGACCGTTAGATCCATGTCCAGGTAAGAAAAGGAAAATCACTTCAGAGGATTTCATGTGTGGTGTGTGACGAACTCCCAAAGTCCCGAAGTAGATCGCAACCATCTATTGCGAAGGACACACATCAAGAGATCGTGTACTTCGGGTGGAATTACTTTGTGAGGAGGCAAGTGTTGTGAGTCTGAAACTCCCGAAGCCCGAAGAGATGAAGTGGTGAGTCATGAGGATGTCACCTGGAGGTGACATGGACACCTAGGATGTGTGCCATGCGTTAGTGGGTTTTGAACTTGTGGAAGATTGAAATGGCATTTGGAATGTGACATGTGTCACCCATCTAAATGGGCCACGCATCAACCGCTAGTATTCTTCCATGAGGCATCCTGTATGAGCAGGGTTAGTGGGGCCTGAGATTACATAACGTAGCTAAAGGTCAGAGGAACCACAGTTGCATTGATCACGATACATCAATATCAACAGACATAAGGCATTGTAGGGACCCAAGTCGCATGGAAGTTAATTATCCAAGGTAGTCCCACAATCCAAACCGTGGTTTCACCGACGGGTTACGTGTCATCATCAAGAGAATTGTGGGATGAAAGGAGGGTTACTCCAAACATCCATTGCATGCCTCCACAATTGGAAAATGTTAAGTGATGTAACATAAGGACGTCACCAAAGGTGATTGGGAATGTTCAGAGATTAACAGTTCGTATGTGCGAATGTGAGATTTTACGAAGCTCTGAAGTCTCGAAATCCCAGAATTCAGACACCTGAGGTTCCATAGTAAGTGTCAGTCATTGAATGTTAGATAGACATGGACCGTTGATCCACCCTACTTTGTGAGGTCATTAATTCATAACTCCGAGAGTCTGTTGTGATGTATTATGAAAACCTTGAAACCCAAAGTCTCGAGTAAGCACCTTTTGATCTAGCACTTGGTCATGACCCATGGTCACATGGGTTGGGGACTGAGAGGAAGGGGCTAGTACCCGAAAATTATTGCAGAGCAAAGAAAACATCGGAAAGAAAATGAAATCTGAACATTTTTCTTAAATCAGATTGGCTTATGAATGTTGTGGGATTTGTTAAAGAATGATGGCTTGAAAAATTCCGGTTGACTTCACGTTGTATTTGCAGAGTTCAACGAGTGTTAGGACTACAATGAATTGCCACTAAGTGTAGAGAAATGGAGGAGGCACATAATGCTTCTAGTTTAGAGAATGAAGTAAAAGGAATGGATGTCCATTTAGGAATGGAAGAATCGAACTCCAATGGGCATGGAGGAGATATGGACAAGGAATACCATATGATGAAAATCATTGAATGATTGTAGAAAGATGCCCAGTCTCACCAAGTTGATAATAGAAAGCTCATGAAAGCCAGGGATCAACAAGGAAAATTCAACTTGAAGTTGATGCAGAGTCTGGAAAGAATTGAAAAGAAGTTGGACAAGGAGAGTGACTCAAGAAAAACAAGTAATCGCAAAAACCCTGAGAGGAAAATAAGATCAAGAAGTGTTAGAAGACATCATCGTCGCTCCTCAAAACATTCCAATAAGGAGGTACACAATATTTCAATCCCATCTCCTACCAGAAATCATAGGATATATAGAGTGGATGAATTGAAGGGTGAAATGAACAATATTAAACCTACTACTTTTGACAGAGAACATAAGAAAGATGAAGATGCCGAGACATGGCAGCTGGGCATGAGGAAATATTTCCAACTGCAGAACTATTGTTTTCATGTAGAGGGAAGAATTTCCATTTACCAACTTAAAGTAAAGGCATCCATATGGTGGGAGCATCTTGTGCAATTACAACACGTCAGAGAGAAGAATGTTACTTGGAGGGATTTCAAGAGACATTTTGAAAAGAAGTACTTAACTAAGAGATACTACGACAAAAACATGAAAGAGTTCTTTGAACTCAAGATGGGTAGCATGACCATTGATGAATATGAACGAAGGTTTTTTGAATTGTTGAAGTATGTCCCTTTCATCATGGACGAGACATTCAAAATTCAAAGGTATCTAAGTGGACTACCATATTCCATCAGTGACAAGATCCAGTATGATGACCCAATAACTATGGAAGAAACTTTAAGGAGAGAAAAATGCTTATATGACCAACAAAAAGAAAAGCCTACTTTCCAAAAAGCTTGGGAAGACAAGAAGAAGTTTAAGAGGGAGCAGAGAAAAAAGAGAAACAAACCACCATTTTTAAGGAATAGCCCTCAAGTATAGCCCGATTTTAGAGAGCCCAGGAAGTTTGAAGTGGGTGGACAAATGCCAAGACAACCACCTATGGAATGTTGGGGCTGCAAAGGAAATCATAGGTACAAATATTTCCCCCACAAGAATGACAAAGTGAGAACTATCAACAATGTTCAACAGGCAGAAACAATGAAGGACATGGGTAGTAGAGTACCAAGGATCTACGCAGCCATGGACAACAAGCAAGAAGAATATCAATCACACATGATTGAAGTGGAAGGTATGATTAAGAACCAACCATTTACTATTTCAATTGATTCAAGGGATAGCCATAGTTATATAGATCCTAAAGTGGTGGAAAGTTTGCAATTGTCGAGAAGCAAACATAGAAAATCTTGGTTAGTGTAGATGGCTACAGAAACCAAGAGAAAGGTTATGGAATTGGTTAAGTCTTGTCTTGTGGACATGAATGGACTGAGCACAAAGGATGAGTTGAACATTCTGCCTTTACGTTCTTATGACTATCTAATTGGGATGGATTGGTTGGACCAGCATCATGCCATCTTGGACTGTTGTAACAAGGAATTCAATTGCTTGGATGAGGAAGGCAATCAGAGAATAGTCCAAGGAATTCCCAGGGCAGTTACTGTTAGATAAATCTCAACAATGCAACTGAAGAAGTGCTACAGGAAAGGATGTCAATTATTTGTAGACCACATGGAGGAAGAAACACCTAAGGATAAGGTGTCAAAGATCGAAGACCCTAAAGTATTAAAAGATTTTGAGGATGTATTCCAGGAGGTACAAGGAATACCCCGGAAGAGAGATTGATTTTTCTGTAAACTTGATTCCCAGAGCAGCTCTAGTGTCAAAAACTCCTTACAGAAGGAGTACACCAGGGCTGAAAGAACTGCAAATGCAGCTTGAAGAGCTTCTGAAGAATGGGTATATATTCCCAAGTGTGTCATCTTGGGGAGCCCTGGTCCTATTCATGAATAAGAGGGATGGGACATTGAGATTGTGCATCAATTTTAGATAGTTGAACAAAGTAACTGTAAAGAACAAGTATCCTCTACCAAGGATCGATGATCTCTTTGATCAGTTAAAGGATGCTAAGATATTTTAAAAAATAGATCTCAGGTCAAGATATCACCAGGTAAGAATAAAGTATGAATACGTCAACAAGACCACCTTCAGAATAAGGTATGGTCATTATGAGTTCACAGTGGTTCCATTTGGGTTGTCGAATGAATCCATTTTTTTATGTGCCTAATGATGGTGTATTTAGGGACTATCTAGACAAGTTTGTCATAGTATTCTTGGATGAAATCTTTTTGTATTCCAAGTTGGAGGAAGAGCGTGAACAACATTTGAGGATGGTGCTACAAGTTCTAAGAGAGCACCAACTATATTCCAAATTGAGCAAGTGCTTATTTTATCAAAAGAAGATCCATTACTTGGGGCATATCATTTCAAAGGATGGGATAGTTGTAGATCCTGAGAAGAAAGAAGCCATCAGGGAATGGTCAGCACCGAAGAATGTGACAGAAGTCAGATCCTTTATGGGTCTAGATGGCTATTACAGAAGGTTCATTGTAGGGTTCTCAAGGATAGCTCACCTTATCACTTCCTTGAAAAGGAAGGAGAAGAATTTTTAGTGGACAGAAGAATGTGAGAAGATCTTCCAGCGATTGAAGCAGTTGTTAACCAGTGCTCCAATCCTGAGGATTGCAAATCCAAATGAGGATTTCATAGTATGTACACATGCATGCAAAGAAGGACTGGGAGGATTCCTCATCTAGAATGGATTTGTAATATGTTATGCATCCAAGAAGCTGAAAGAGAACGAAAAGAATTATGCTACTCATGATTTGGAGTTGGTGGCCATTGTTCATGCTTTGAAGAAATGGAGGCATTACCTCATGGGAAGGAGGTTTGAATTGAGGATAGACCATAATAGTCTAAATTATTTGTTTGATCAGCCAACTTTAAATGCTAGGTAGAGTAGATGGTTAGAATTCATTTGTGAGTAAGACTTTGATATCAAGCATATCAAAGGAAAGGATAACAAAGTGGTTGATGCACTCAGAAGGAGAGTGCATGAACTACATGTTACAACCATTAGCATGTACCAAATTAATATTAAGGGCATAATTTTGGAAGCTGCAAATGCAGATTTTCAGTACAGGGATTTGGTAGAAAAGCTACAGCATGGCAAGATGCTATAGAAAGTGGAAGATTATAAATTAGAGGTGGATGGAATACTTCTGTACAAGAACAAAATTTATGTACCTAATGTAGAGGAATTGAAACTTATGATTTTGAATGAAATGCATAATGTGCCTTATGTTGGGCACCTTCGATATCATAAAATTGTGGCAGTAGTCAAGAGCCATTACTTTTGGCCAGGTATGAAGAAAGAAATTGCAGACTACATCGCTAGATGTATGGAGTGCCAGAAGGTTAAAGTTGATCACATGAACCCAACAGGGTTGCTACAAACTTTACCCATTCTTGAGTGGAAGTGGGAGGTAGTGAAAATGGATTTCATCAAAGGATTTCCCATAACCTACAAGTAGCATGATTCAATCATGGTGGTGGTGGACAAGCTTACAAAAGATGCCCATTTCATTCCATTAAAGACTACTCACAAAGAAGCTAACATTGTTGATATTTTTATGAGGGAAATAACACGATTTCACGGTATTCACAAGACAATTGTGTCTGAAAGAGACTCGAAGTTCACTTCAAAGTTTTGGAAGGGGTTATTCAAAGGGTTCGGAACGAATCTGAACTTCAACATTGCTTATCATCTTGATTCTGATGGACAGACATAGAGGGTAAACCAAGTGATAGAATATATTCAAAGGATGTATGTGATGGACAAACCATCTAAATGGGAAGAATACCTACACTTGGTAGAATTTTCCTACAACAATGGGTATCAAACGTCGTTGAATATGAGCTCATTTGAAGCACTTTATGGCTAAAAGTGCAATACTCCAGTAAGTTGGGATAATCCAATTGATAGATCAATGGTTGGGCAAGAGTTGCTCGAGGAAATGGAAGAAAAAATGCTAAAGATTAAGCAGAATTTGAAAGTTGCCCAAGACAGACAGAAGAGTTATGATGATAAGAACAGGACCCACAAGGAGTTTAAAGTGGGTGATCATGTTTTCTTGAAAGTGAAAGCTAACAGAAGTTCCCTGAAGCTGGGAAACTGTTCAAAGTTAGCAGCCAGATTTTATGGACCATTTGAAATCCTAGAAAGTATTGGACTAGTTGCATATATGCTTGAATCCATGATTGTGCATAATGTGTTTCATATTTCATTGCTTAAGAAATATATACCTGATGTTAACCATGTAATCGATTGGAATGTGATTCAGGTGGAGCAAGAAGGCATCTTGAAAGTGAATCTGGTGTGTATACTAGACCAAAAAAGAAAGCAGCTCTGGAATCGAGCCATAGGGCTTGTAAAAGTCCAGTGGACCTGGTACAGTCCTGAGGACACAACATGGCAGCATGAAGATGCTATACGGGTAGAGTACCCACATCGTTTTGAAGATTTTGGAAATCTTGTTGTTGTTTTGTAAATAAATTGCACCGAGGACAGTGCAAAAATAAGGGGAGGGAATTGTAATACCCCAAGGCTGAGCCCCTTATGAACTGTAATTATGTGTTATTAGGTTGGTGAGCCAAGTGGTTTTAAGCTGAAAGACTTATGCATTATTAGGATGGTGAGCCAGATGCCAAGGCCAATGAGCCTGATTTTTGTATATGTAATTATGCAGAACATTATTAATAAAATATAAACATTGTTCCGTGTAGACCGACCATGAAAATTATTTATAGGGGACTAATCTCCACTAGGTAGGGTAAGGAATGGGGGGCTAAGTATTGGGCCTATGGGATAAGCTAGGGGGCTTACCTCTAAAGGAATAATATTTTAATATTATTTCCTAAATACTAAGGTGAACATTATATGTTTTGTTATCCTAAGTTCCTGGAAAGTGGGATTTAAGCTAAATGGAGTGGATGCAGCTCCAAGAAGACAAGTGTCGACCTGGGCACATGTAGCTAAAGCTGAAGTGTCATATTTTGTTGGGGGGTTTGTGAGTCATTCTGCCATCATTCACCTGAGTTCCTTCAACCATTCTTACATCCTGCACAGGAACCTGTTTTGCCTCTATCATTGACCTTGGCATAATCACGCATTCTAAAAGCTAGAACCGTGAAGCTGACCCATGTATTTCTGTGAACCCATCCTATTCTCTCTTGCAGAGCTGAGTCCATACTTGAACCATTTTTAGGTTGTTGCCTTTTGTTTTTCCTGAAATGTATTGACCTGCGACATACCCTCATGCATCTATGAAAATAGAAATGGGGATGTTTGTCCTGTGTTGTTTCATGTGAATCCTAATGCAATTGTAGTCGCCTGAGTCATGTTGTGACTTAGCATTAGGTTGTTGTCTTTTTGGGTGTCCATACCCATTTTTCCCAATTGTTGTTGTTGTTGTTGCTGTCATCTGTAACTGGTTGTAGTTGAGTCGAATAATGGTTGAAGAGGTAGGTTGTCATGCCTGTGAGAAACTCTCTCAGGTGAGAGAGCCTACTGGGAACTAAGTTCTCTTGGAAGGGAGCCCCGTAGCAGTTGCAGTACTCTACGACTTCTGGTCTAGCCTGTTGTTGAATCCCAAGGTAAGGGAGGTGGACTAGCCGATGGACTTGTATTAGTGAAGGTGTATCTTCCTGGGGTGGAGCAGGTGTGTGGGGAATGAGGGTTTGTGTGTTGTGGGCGTAAGTGGCTCATGGGATAAAATATCCTTCCTATTGCTTTGTGCAACTTCCTTGTTGTCCTTGCCAAGCCTAGAATTCCCTTGCTCGGTGGAGTTTAGTCCCAGCTCAGGGGTGACCTACTATTGAGAGTGATGATCAGTGTGGTCTAAGGATGGGAGGTTCGTGGAAGTTCTGCACGCAGTTAGTGGATTACTCCAACTAAAATATAAGTATCATTGTTCTGCTACATTATCTATTTTATGCATGTTTTGTGATGCTTGTATGTCTTTCATGTATTCCATTGCATGTATGAATTGTTTTTAATTATATTTAAGTTTGTATGATGGTAGTAACTCTATCTTAAATCTATTAATTTGATTTAATTCATATCAATATTTTAAGTTGTATATTCTACATGGTAGCATTACCCGATCTTTGGAGGGTCGAGGATGTTACAACATAGCCTCATCAGATAGACTTTTATAATACTAGGAGACGTGTTCCGGACCACTGATATTCATGGGAGATGATTCTCCTCAGAGGTGTGAGGTAGGGTTAGAGTTGATCTATACCATGGATGCTTTCATGATGTACTTCATGTTTCAAATCTTTCACTGAATATTCTCTCCACCTATCAAATCACTCATTTAGGTTCAGGGAATAAAGTGGAGTTCACTCCAGACTCAGGTATTATTTCCGACTTGTGAGATAGTTCAAAAATCATGGTTGGTGAGGTTAATCACCTTTCCTGTTGTTACACCTTCTCTCACTTCACTCATAAATCTGATTATTTATCTCTTCTAACACATGCTAATGAAGAGTCTAGGTTGTGGCATGAGAGGTTTGGGAATTTGAATTTAAATATTTATATAATATTAGTAAGGGTGGAATGGTAGATGGATTACCCCATATTAAGTACACAGATAGATTTTTCCAGGGCTGCATACTAGGAAAACATCCTAAGGATAAGTTCAACATAGGTAAAGCATGGAGAGCATCATCACTTCTATAGTTGGTTCACAGTGAAATTACAGGTCCTTTCCCACACCCATTGATTAGTAAAGATAAGTATGTTCTTACTTTCATTGATGATTTTTTGAGATGTACATGGGTCTACTTTCTCAAATTAAAATACGAGGTCTTTGAGTGTCTTAAATATTTCAAGTATCTAGTTGAGAACCAAACAGGGAAGAGGATTAAGAATATTCATACACACAATGGAGAAGGGTATGTGAATAAAGATGTTGAGCATCTTTGTTCAGAATTAGATATAGATTTTCCACAACAGAATGGTGTAGTAGAGAGAAAGAACATGGCATTGAAATAGATGGCCAACTGTATGTTGCACACTAGAGCACTACCTCCAAAGTTATGGGTTGAATATATCAACTATGAAGCCTACATTGATAATAGAGTTCCTAATAAATCAATCAAGTTAGTCACTCCATATTATGCTTGGAGAGGAAAGAAACCGTAAGTCACTCACTTCATAATTTTTGTTTCCCATGCATGGTCTAGGATCCCTTCTGATAGAAGGAAAGATATGGAAGCTCAGAGCAAGGAGTGTACTTTTTTTGGATATCCATAGGAATTGAAGGGATATAGGTTATTATGTATTAATTTAGATATATTATTCATTCAAATAAGTGTTAGGTTTGAAGAAGGGCCTTCATAGGTACTTCCATAGTAGTCCACACCTCCATCTCCACCGCCACTAGTTAAAGAAATTTGTGAGACCTCTTCTGATCAGATTTCTAATCAAATCTATGAATATGATATATCTAATATTTTTTATCAAAAACAACAATTTTCAGGTCTATAGCATTGACCGTGATGGGCACAAAAAACTCTTCAGGAGGTAGGTGATCTAGTGGGTGATCCTACCAATCCACGAAGAACCAGATCTCAGTTTTTGGAGCCTCCGTAATATTTTACTATCATGGAACCATTGATTCCTATTTATTTTTATATGTTACTTGGATCAAATCCTCAATATTATGCAGAGTATAAAGGAAACCCTCATTGGGTGGAAGCTATGAAAGAGGAGTACAATTCCCTAATAGAGAAAACACATGGGAGTTGGTTCCTCTACCTTCCAACATGAAGCTTGTTAGATGTAAGTGTATTTTCAAGAAAAAGAGGGATGTTTATGGATACACTAAAAATGATAAGGCTCAGTTAGTAGCTAAAGGTTTCTCATAGGCATAAGGCATTGAATATGAGGAAACTTTTGCACTGGTTGCCAAGATTGATTCCATTCAGTTAGCTCTATCTATTGCAACAACTAGAAAGTGGGAGGTACACCATATGGATGTGAAGAATGCATTATTACGTGGATATATTAATGTGGATATATATATGGGGAATCCATAGGGATATTTTCATTATCCATCATCAGTTTTCAGGTTGAGGAAGTCATTGTATGGACTTAAGAAAACACCTCGGTAATGGTATGCTAAAATGGACTCTTATCTTATATTTATAGGTTTTATTATATGTATATCAGATCCTAATGTGATTATGATGAGGAAGATAGATTCTATTCTACTGATATTTCAATATGTAGATGATTTAATCATCACAAGGAGCTCAACCTCCTCCATTTTGGTAGTGAAGACCGCTTTGCATGATAGGTTTTCTATGACAGATATGGGACTATTACATTACTTTATGGCTCTTGAAATCAACCAGAATGATTTAGGAATAAATGTTTCTTAGTCCAAGTATGTAATATATCTACTTGATATGTTTCATATGATAGATTACATGCCATATCCAACACCCTTTCTGTCAAGGGTTAGACTAGAGGATGTTTGTGCATCACCTTTGGTTGATCGTACTAGATATTGATAGTTGGTGGAAAATATTTTGTAACTTACACACTCTTGAATATATATCTCTTATGCAGTTGGATCAGTTTCTAGGTACATGAAGCAACCTCATGAGCTTCATTGTAAGTCATAAAAAATGATTCTTAGATATGTCAAGGGGACTACCAGTTTTGGTATACACTATGCAACAGGATATTCCTTGGATCTTGTTGGTTACACAAAATTAGATTAGGCAGGAGATAGAACTGATTGCAAGTCAACTTCAGGATATATCCTCTACTTTGGATGAATACCTATCTGTTGGTCAGGTAAGAAGAAATAAACAATTTCTTTATCATCAACATAGGAAGTGGACCAAGCACATTGAGGTTTCTATGAACTTTTTTTGAGGATAAATTCAATATGGAGTCATTGATATTTTTAATATCAAGTATATATTTATGCATATTTGAAATAATCATCATCCAAGGATTTTTTAGATCAGGTTGGTATCAGAGCGAGGTTTGAAAAGTGTTTGCAACTGAATTCTTACAAGAGACAAACTCAAACTTGGTAAAGGAGAGCTTGCAAGTTATAAGTCTGAGATTGAAAGAAGAATTTGTAAGCATAAGATGGATTCCAAAGGAAAGTAATGAGAAGATCCTCCCATGATTCTAGAAGAAATTATGGATACACTTCACTAGATGAGAGAGATAAGAGATGATTTTCAACGAAGAATTCAAAATCCCGTAAGTGGAGAATCTTCAGTAAAAGGAGAAGGAAGAGGTGAAGGTGGTGGACCTCCAAATCCCCTTTCACCATCCTCATCCTCATCATCTTATTTTGAAGAAAGTGAACATTCTTCTCATCTAAAGAAGGCCTCTAAGAATTATGATCATAATATTCCTTTATTAAAGTTGGATGTCATGTTCAAATTTCCGACCTATGATGGAGAGTTGAATGTTGAGAAATTGGACAACTGGATCAACCAAATAGAGGTATATTGCAGGGTTCAAAATATTGTGGATGATGATGCAAGGATACAATTAGATACTCTTCGACTAGGTGGCATAGCCTTAATATGGTGGGAGACTAAGATGCCAGTTGATCTTGTTGAAAAGGGTAAAGTCATTTCTTCTTGGGATAAGTTTACTAGGGCTATAAGAAAACAATTATATCCACTGGAACATATGCAAATGGAAATGATAGAATGGAAACATATAAGACAAGGTAAAGGCCAAAATATTCAAGCATACACACAAGAATTCAAAAAGAAGGCATTATCATTATGGATTCCATTGTATACCCATGATATTTTTAAGTATATTGGAAGCATGCACTCGTATCTTCGTAAAACTATTTTAATGTTTAACCCTACTTGTTACAAAATAATCCCCCTATAGAAATGTGGGTCTTCCCTTGGATTAATTACCCCTAGACCAACACAAAAAGATACAAATGGAAACTAACATCCCTTTGAGACTTGTTTAACTAATTGAAAAGAGAGAAGGAGAAAATATGATCGTACCTATTTCCAATGTTTTTCTTCACTACTCCACTTTGAGATTCATCTCCAAAATCTTTTGCACAGCTTGATATTTTCAAAACCATGGAAATCAAAGAGAAAACAAGGAACCTTCTACTCTACCACATTATATTAAACAAATTCATATATAGTAGACAAGCATATGTAAATATACACAAACTAGAAGGAAATATGCCAAGTATATTATTAAAATGAGAACCCAAAGAGAATACTTACAAACATGGATGATGATGCAACATTCCTCCAAGATCCCCTCATCCATCCCTTGCACGATGCTCCCAATATAATAATTTTGATATCCAAAGCTTCCTCTTCTTCACCTTGGAATGGCCTCCTTTTATAGGCTTGGGAGGCTCAACCACCATGAGTAGACTTGGGGATTAGTTGAGGATATGTCTCCTTTAGGTTATGATTTGATCCTAGAATAGTGCCATCAGATATCATTTGATCCAAGCCAATGTCATATACAAGAGTTGGCCTTCAGAAAGAGGCAGGATTCTCCAAATTTTCCTCCAACCAAAATAAACGCTCCCCTATAGTTAAAGACAGAGCATTGATACTAGATAAAAACTCCCTAAATAAGGTAAATGAGGCATTGATATATGGGGTATCACTCCCCTAACATGGTCACAGGTGTGCTACCTTTCAAAAATGCCCCAAAAATGGTCGATTTTTCAATAAAAAGTGTGTTTCTTCCATTGAAATGATGGGTTTGTTCTTCCAATATGACTTATGGATCATGACAAATGTTTTTTGATGGTTTCAAGGGGTTAAAACACATATAAACACCTATAAAATTGAATGTGACACTTAGTAAGATGCATGCGACACTTGACGACACTTGTGACACTTAGGGTGAGATACTTAAGCGTGACATTTTCATGTGTAACAGATTCCCCCTTAAAGTGTAAGGTTAGAAGAGAAATTAATGGCCGAAACAGTTTACAATTATTCAATGCAAGGGTGTGGAGTTGGAGAACCTGGCAAAAGCTGCAAACAATTGTCAAACAATATTAATATATGTTCAATTTTTGAGGAAGGCATACCTATGCTCGGAATATGAGATTACTCAAAGCACCATCGTCGACCAATACACTGCAAATCCATGAAAAATACTGACTAAGGATATGGCCACCATAGATACAATGTGGATCCATACCTCCATGAAATGAACTGGTCGTAGCCATGAAAAATACATAGTGGAGCTACAAGAAGATAAAACATAGCCATGGTCCAATACATTATGGATCTATGTGACAATATATATATCAACATGCTCAAATGATATCCTTTACATCTTGGGAAAAGCAGATAACAGAGTGAACTCTCAACCCAGGGTCTTCATCCCAATGTGGATGTGGTACGAATCTAGCCATGCGAATAGATGATTTGATGTTGAACATGGTAGAAACCACTTTATTACTGATCACTGAGGTAAAACATTAACAACTGCGAGGGAAATCTCCAATGATGTCAATGACTCCCAAGGTACCCTAGTACATTCCAGCAAATGTGAATACATGAGATGAAGTCAAATATTTGTGGAATCATCCTATCAAAGGTCGATGATGTAAACCTATTGTCCGAAGTGAGGAGGCCTCCCATTGAGACATGCAATTCCCAATTTACTAACTAGTTTCTAATTCTAATTCCCAGATGATGTGTTAAAGTCGAAAGGAAAATACTTGTTGAAGGAGGGCCTTGATGTATCCCCCATCATCGACACGAAACCAACATAGGAAAGTGATGTAATATGGTGAATCAAATGAGTATGGACTAACACAGAAAATGTAAACTGGAAAACTGCAGATGGATGGTTCAAAGTGAAACTTCCCTAGAACATGATGAGTCATGACAACTGACTTGGAAGAATTGAATCGATGAGTACCAAGAATGTAATGTGACGTAAATAAGAGAACTCTTCGAATGGAAAACAAATTATGGTGACACATGGAATTGGTATGACTTAGAGACAAGAAAATTACCTGAATGTAAGACGAGACACAAACAGGTGCCAGGTTTAAGGGATACAATAGCTGCCATAAAGGATTCCCAAAAAATTGACCCACTTCCTTCAATTTCCCCCCACCCAGATAGATGAGTACCCCTTTCTTTTTTAATGTAACGACCCTTGATTATAAATTATAATTAATTTAATAATGTAATCCTAAAAGATTAGCTAAACTATAATTATTTATTAAAATAACCTTAACTAATTATTTATTATTAA
>JZKD02S2247802.1:99498-118283 GCA_000966675.3 Picea glauca
TGTGTAGCAGGTAGCAGGAGAGCAGCAGCAGCAAGGCAGCTGGCAACAGAAATAGCATCAGAACCAGGTACCCTGTTGAATTATGCATTTATTTATTCTGCTATGAATTCGTTAACATTTGATAAATCTAAATTGCTGAAGTTGCTGGTATGAAGATCGATATTATGCTGAATAGATATTGTTTTAGTTAAGAAATAATTGCTTGTGAGGATAACAATGTTTATATATATATTTTTGGGCATTACATTTAACTAGCTTGAGGAGGATAACAGATGCTCGGTCTAGCTCACCTTTAGTAAGTTCCTCTTCCTTTATTTAATGAACTAGAAAAGTGAGGGTTCATTCCCATATGGGTCCTTCAATGTGTAGCTTAGTGAGTCCAGAGAAGGAAAAATTGGTGGTTTTTCATGTTTAGAGAGTCTGAAAAGAACTTAAAGATGACTCCACGGTTGTCGTTTTTCACAATTTTAGTCTCCGAAGTTTGAAAATAGAGATAAAATATTACTCATAAGATGCCCTTTCGAACCTTTTCACGAGTGTGAAAAAAAGAAAGATCACTCAACAATCTTTTCATGTTTAGAGAGTCTGAAAAGAGATTAAAGGAGACTCCAGGGGGTTCCTTTTTCGTATAACCTTTACGAGTCTGAAAAAGTGATAAAAGTATACATGACCACATTCTCATGTATTTACAAGAATGAGAAAGAACAAAGACTAAGATCATAATTGGTTTCATTTTTACACAAGGTTGAAACAAAATTAAACTATGCTTATAATTTTCCAATGTAATTTCCAAAGGTTTTGAGGGATACCCATGGATGGTTGGTACTTTTCCCCCATCTTGAAAAGCTAGTAGCTTAACTCCAGAATGATAATCAAAGGAGGGAGACATGCTGATGCAGGAGCATCGCCAGCAAGCGCAAGTGGAGGACAGCTAGATATGCACTAACACACATTTTGAAGATATTTTGAATTTCAAAGGGATGACACATTAATGTAATATCTGGAGAGACATATGTTCTCTTAAATGTTTTGGGGATTGTAACGCATATCTTGAGCGTTGCTCTTATCTGTCGGTTGTAGACAACTAATGTAATCAATGTAATTAGTTGTAGAGCTTTTAATTCGATAAGATAGCTTAGAGCTGTAGGAGGGAAAACTCAACAAATCTCCCTCGTAGATGTATTGTATCATATTCTCTCAATTGTAAGAGCTGAGAAGAATAGAGACTGCAGAAGTTGTATAAGAAGATAGTTGTTTCTATAGAACCCATGCAGAAAAGAAATTGAGTTAATATAATAATGATTTGACTCAATTTCATGGTCTTGTTATGGTTACTATTTGCATCTGTAAAATGGTATGCTTATAGTTTTCTTATATGATCTGTTATGCATTTTTTTCAATGCTTTATGTGTGTGATTTCATGTTGAATGTATGAAATCTTTGAGAGGGAGAGTATGAGTTTCAATTGTTTCTCTTCTTGAGAATTCCTGCAACAAGTGCAATGAAGGTTCGCAAGGAGTGTGTTGACGAGATTCTGATTTTTACCTCAGAAAAGCTCAGGAGAGATAGAGTTGTCCTCATACCAACAAAAATGAAAGTATATCACAGATTCGTGCAAGGAATGTGCATGCCAGGTTGAAGTCTAAGACTTTCCCAACCCAGTGTGTGGTTGAAGGATTTATGTCGCAAGGAGTGCACAGAGTTGGAGTGTTTGGTAAATCAGAGATTCTCGAGAGGGCCACAAGGAGTGCATGAAAGAATCCCTTGGAATCCTCAAGTTTTCAACAAGAATCAAGATCAAGAGGGATAGAGACTTGAAAAGTTTAAAGGAAGGATGAGGGTTGAAGTCACCTCGAAGAAACCAAGCTCAGGAGGAAAGATGCCAAGTTATTTGGCCAAGAGTCTTTCAGAACCTGAATGAACGGTTGAAATTCTCGGAGGGAGAGCATCGATTTTCCATGGGCTGTTGGATATAGTAGATTAGTAGAGAGGTTAAGACCAAGTGTATTTCAACAATTGCAAGCTCATGAGAGATAACAACCATCATATCCCGAGGAGTGTGAGCCCCTGATTGGCTACTCCAAATTATCAACATTTCGGGAGTCAAGAGTGTGGAGGAAGCTGTTTTAGGAATCCCCGTTACTTGAAATCCTGACACAATCTAGACTGTCATATCTTAGGAGGTTTAGGACCGTTGATATGTAGAAATAAGTGACGAGTTTAGACTTTGGGGAAAATGAGAAGAGTCGCATTATGAACTCACGAGTCATGGAATCTCGACGTGCTCAGAGATGAGGCCCCAGGACTTCACTTGAGGTCATATGATGGACGCATAAGGGAGGAGCTAGTGGACCGTTATCCCTTTTCGGGGTTTCGGGGGTCAGAGGAGTTGGGGTGACTCGTAGCAGGAATCCTGAAATCATGAAATGCAAAGTCTCATACTTGAAGAGTCATTTGGGCTAAGTCAGTGGTCACGCGGATTAGGGGTTCACGCCTAGTGCTTGTTCATGCGGGTGTAAATTCTAGAAGGACTTATGGTTTTATATGCATTGAAGGTTCCCGTGGGAACTAAAGATCCATTTAGGCTCAGAGAAATAGGAAGATCCAAAGACTAGAAGGTCAAGCAGACCCTGCTGAGGTAGGGGTGTTGGGTCAGGTGGTATCAAAGCCTACAATCATTGTTTTTTGTAAGTGAAGAGAGAACATAAGGCAAGTTGTGATTTCAATTCTACGTGGTCAGACTGAAACAATGTCGTCAAGGAGATGTCAAGAGAGACCTATGCCCGATCCAGCCATGGAAAGGGAAATGAAATAACTTCATGCTCGATTGGATGATATGGAGACATCACAAAGGTGAACACCTGATACTGGACATATTAGTGAGGTCGAAAGTGAGAACTAAGTCAGAGCCGACGAAGAATTTGTAGTCGAAGATGTTGCAAAGGAACGTCTATTCAAAGTTGTTGCAAGAATAGGGGCCAGATAAAAAATGGGCATCCCGATGTATGAAGGAAACTTAGATGTTGAGGAGCTACCAGATTGGTTTAGGGCTCTAGATAAATACTTTGACTATGAGGATATCGAAGAAGATAATCAAGTAAAGCACATAGTCACTAGACTGAAAGGGAATGCAACATTGTTGTGGGATGAACTGCAGGCTAACAGGCATTGCAAAGGAAAACAAAGAATCAAAAGCTGGGATAGGATCGTCACCAAGATGGATTCCAAATTGATACCCAGAGATTACCAAATTAATCTGTTTCAAAGAATGAATAATTTGAGATGGAAAGGGATGACAGTGAAAGGATACACTAAAGAGTTTTACAGGTTAAACATTAGAGTTGGTCATCATGAGAGTGATGATGAAAAAGTCGCCAGATACATGAATGGCCCAAGATATGAGATTCAAGATGAGATGAGCATGGTGACAATCAGAAATTTGGAAGTTGCTTGTCAAATTTCTTCAAAGGAAGAAGTGAAATTAGCCCGAAAGCAGGGTCAAAGGGGCAAAGGTAGAACTCAGAGAAGAGGAAAAGAAATTGCCTAGGACAGAGTATAGAAGCCCAAGGATGAAGAGAAGAAACCTCATAACAACCTTGAAAGGGGAGGAAGCTCACAAGGGGGAAAATATGCCGATAGAAATACTTTTCCTTGAGCAAGAGAAAGAGGAAGAGGCAGAGGAGGTGAAATAAAAAAAAAATTCTATGGAAATATAGGATAGAAATATTTTGAATGTCTCGATAGAAAAATATATGGAGGAGGAGAACCTCACATTTCAAAAGTGAAAAGGCAAAATGTTGAGGAAAAATGTGCAGAAGGAGAAAGATTCTTAATGATGAGGAAAATTCTTTTGAAGCCAGAGAAAGAGATGGAGTATCCAGTCCAAAGGAACAATTTATTTAGGACTGCTTGCAATACCAAGGATAGGGTATGCAAGGTGATAGTTAACAGTGGAAGCACGGATAATCTAGTATCCACAGAAATGGTGGAAAAGCCATAATTGGAAACAATTGCACATCCTAGCCCATACAAGGTCTTATGGTTTCAAAAAGGATATCAGGTAACATTCACTAAACAGTGCTTAGTTGAATTTAAGATAGGGGGATACAAAGATGAGATCTTATGTGATTTTATTCCCATGGATGTATGTCATATTTTTTTGGGGAGACCATGGTAATATGACACAAATGTTATTCATGACAAAAGAAAGAACACATACACCTTGGAAAAGAATGGTAGGACGCATATGTTGTTGCCAATTTAAGACAAGAAGGTGAAAGAAGAAACAACCAATACTATACTTCTCATCAGTGGGAAGGAACTTCTAGATGAAGTCAAGAAGGATGAAGAAATGCAGTTTGTTGTGGTGAGAAAACCTAGAGTCATCTTGACTAGTACCTCAATACATGACCTACCTGAGATTTAGGAATTGTTGGATAATTTCATTGATATAGTGGTGGATGATTTACCTTGTTTATTGCTGCCCATTAGGAGTATCATCCATCACATCGACTTGTTGGTAGACAATTCACATTTTCCTACTGTCTTATAAGCTGCCTACACCAATGTTTTGCAAACATCAATT
This sequence comes from Picea glauca, assembly GCA_000966675.3. Lineage (NCBI taxonomy): Eukaryota > Viridiplantae > Streptophyta > Pinopsida > Pinales > Pinaceae > Picea > Picea glauca. Next base: position 104,084 of record JZKD02S2247802.1, read on the forward strand.
TTTCGTTGCAATCCTCAAATAAACGACACTTTTATTTTTACGATTTTTGCACATTTACCTTCGTTTTTGTTTTCACGACTGTAAGCGTGAAAACTTGGTCTTTCGTAGTCACATTAAAATCATTATTGAATTGTCGTTATCCTTCTTGACGATATGCCCATTGAGCTTACATTTCACTTATCATTATACAGTTGGCAAGACCTTTTGATCTGTACTAATTCTTCGATGGATTGTGTAATTTTGTTTCATTGAGTTTGTGATGCATTGGCAATTGGATTTATATGTTCTTTGATTTGAACTACTTGACCATTGGTTTCATAAAGATATATAAGTGTTATGGTTAAACCCTTGATGTATTTCATTTGATATGACACCTAGTTCAAAACGCATTGGCACGTTGGTTAAACTCTTGATATGAGTTGTTACAACGCATGTCACATAGTCAAAACATTGGTATGTTGGGTGTTTAAAACTATGGCATAACTTTGATTGCGCGCATTGGTTTATACACTTACCATTGATTTCATTGGTCGGGCAAGTCACATAATTGTTAAAACTATACAATAGTGGGTTGAACAACTATAAGTGCCAGCGGTTGTACCATTAGAAATGACTATTCTGCATGGAAGAAATAGCTCCACCACCTTCGCACGATGTCATTAATGCCTATCCCTTATCCTTGTTTCACCTCTATTAGCTTGGGTAACCCTTCGTGCACTCTGCTCCTGTGTATGCTATGATTCAAACCCTGGCTCATTCACCATGTGCTCGGCTCCATGGCACCGGTGGTGCGAATTGAGCTGAATGGTAGCCAAGCCTTGCTACTGTTCGACAATGCCTGGAAAGACTTATAGGATAGCGGTTGGTTCACCTTTGTGCAGAGGTTTGAGGGTTTTAATTTATTTGTTGCACAACAGTTCGCCCTGACTTTTGATGGCTATAGAGCCAAGGTGGGTGATGTTTAGTTGGAAATCAGTGAAGAGTTCATTAGCTCTGCAACTGGCTTAGCAGCCACGGGCCAGCGTTGGTTTAAAAATTCAAAAGTGGAAGAGGTGCGATGGCCACTACTGTTCGTCTCGCGAAAGGTCACATATTGTGACATAGGTATGCCCATTTCCATGCTTAAATCATGATGGCATGATCTTTTGATAGTTGTTAAACAATTCGTGACCTGTGAGGGTCGATATGGATTCATTTTTCTCTACCACCTGCGTTTGTTAATGAATTTTATAGGGTATCCATTGAATATGCCTTTCTACTTCTAGCGAAGCCTTTACAAAATGTCAAAAAGGTTTAAAAGGGAGAAGTCCGATAGTAGCCTATTCCACCATGGCCTAATCAGGCTTATCATTGTTCATCACTTAAGTCTCCACAGTGATAGTTGGCGAGCTTTTATCGCTCGAAATGGTTTTGATGATACAGACCCTGTCCAGATTGACAAGCCTGTGATTAATGAAGCTAAGGTCGGGCCACACGTGCCCTTCCATAACCTACTGCCTTCTCCTAAACCCTCAGTCGACCCTAATGTTGACTTACCCGACGCTATAACTGAGAAAGTTGAGGCTATAAAAAATCCTGTGAGAAAAAGGTTAGAGGTAACCCTACTGTTGATGGCAAAGGTAAAAAGAATGCTCGGCTTATCTCGAGAATGGCTAGGAATAAGCCTAAACCTAGTGTTGAGCAGAAGCCCATAGTCCTTAGTGAGGATTCAGACTCTAACATAGAATGCTTCCGAGCTAGCGAGTACCCTTACTCATAGGGTCTGTGCTCCGATCCACCTTATGACTTCGTTTTGAATCCTCCCCCTTGCCTAAGGAACAATCCCAGTTACCCAGGGATCCAACTACCTAACGAAACCCTCGACAATTTAACCAAACCCTCACCTACATTTTTGAAGCCCAGACAGTCGTCATGTTACCAATGTGATATGTGGTTGGAACAATACTATTTAGACGTTCCTTTACTTCAATCGAAAATCAAATCGTTGGAAAACCAAGTTGCAGTGTTGACCAACCAAAGAGACAAGCTTCAAGCAACTGATAGGAAGTAGAGAACCACTGGTTCCATCGTTTTTCAGAATGTTGAATCGGCTACAACTGTTGTCAATACCAAAATGTCATGATCAAGTTGTCTGCTCATCTTACAGGTATGAATTTTGATATCATTTTCGTTTTGTGAATTGCTAGGATTAATATAATGATGTGAGTTTGGTTTTCAAATAGCTTTGTCTATCATTCAAAATGGCTCTGTCATAATGTTGTTCATCCTGTACATTGTTTTCGCTTTGCTAAAAATAAATGAAGTTTCGATTTGGATATACGATTTTCTCATGCCCAACTTAGCCACTAATATATTTTCATCGGATTTGATTCATTTGTCTGTTGAGTTAATGAAATCGATGATTTGCTTTCAATTGAATTTGTTTGTATCCAACATGAACAGGAGGTTTTCATGCTAAATTTAGAGCACGATCATATTTTGATTTGGTATGATTTCATTGTAGTCGGATCACATCGACCCTAATTGAATTTTGATGATTTTATTTTTGAAATGATTTCGTGAGTTTGGTTGTTACGATCTTTTAATATGTTGTGTCATGTAATCTTCTAAAAAAAGAATACAACTCTGTTTGGATCCTATTTGGAAAGAACGACTCTGTTTTTCATGAAAACAATATTCTCATTTAAGCCTGTGCAAATGATATTTATGCCCAAATTGTGGAATGGTTTTGATTCACGACGACTATGTTAAACCCCAACTGTTCGATTCGCTTGATTGGATTTGTTGTGTATCTTCAGTTAGTATGATCGATTTTATGAGTTGTATTCGTATCAAAAATAGACTTGATTGCAGCTATGTTAATTTTAATTTTCAAACGAGTTTTTTAAGTCAGATCAAATTATGTTATTTCTGTCAAATTCGTATGAGGAAATTCGGGTAATAGTCGTTTCAAAATGAGCTCGAGAAATGATTTCGTGAATGATTTTGTCTGCCCCAATTTGCAATAACAAAAAATAAATCAACTCTTACGAACCCTGTTATCAACTAATTGATACTGTTATGATTTCATTTGAGTTGATTTACGCGCCAGTTTTGATTTAATTCGCTCATGACATGGATCGTTTATTATGTCAATACAGTTATGTCGATTTGAAAATGATCTTGTTTGGATTCAATCATGTTTCCTATTGATGAGGTAGCATAACAATTGCTTATGATTTGTTTTAATTGTATCGATTTCAATTTGATATGAAACTATTTCATTACTGTTCATTACGATTCTGTTCACCTAACTTTGTGGAAACAAACAAAACAGAGTATATGCATCTCTGTAGTCATTTGATTTTAGTTTTTTTTTGATCTCGAATTAGTATAACAATCTTGATTTCAATGATTCGTTTGTCTTTCAAATAGCTATTAGATACTTGTTAATAGTTGAATTTAATTATTTAAAGATTTTGAATTGATTTTAATGTTGATTCTGTGTCTGATTTAGACCAGCTACAGAATCGCAAGATTCTGTAGCTAGTCTATAGAATTAGATTTTTATCATTTTCTTTAAAAAAATATCCTCCGAACTTGTTCATTTTTAACCCTTTCCAGGTACATCTGAATTGCATTGGGCACGCTGGACAGTCCAGGAGATATTTGTGTGTTTTAGTTTTATTTTAGGTTCCTAGTTTAGTCAGACTTGGGATATCTTCCCAGATTTTATGTAAACAGTTTTGATAACTTCCACAAGGAAGTTTTACCCTGTGGAAGGTCTTTAAATACTTATTATTTTTTGTAATAAGGAGCATCCTCACTTGTGGGAGAACCAGGCTATGGATTTCTAATACAAACTGAGATAGGAATTGATGTTATTGCTACAGCTTTCGCTTTCATAATATCAATCTTTTGTTTCAAGTTTATGCATGTCGTTTGCAGTTGATTATAGACTACTTTAGCTATCATAGTCTATTGCAGAATGATATGATTTGATTAATGTGCCATCCATAATCTGATCTCTTTCATTATGTTTAAAAAGAAAAAAGTACAACAATTACTATGTTTCAATTAATGAATCACAGATTTCTCTTCTTTCTTAATTGAATCATTTCGTATAGATCTTTGTATACAGGTTTATCTAACTCTGAAGATTTATAAATCATAAGATTGTTGTGAATTTTTTTGTCTTGTTTGTCCTGTAATTATATTGAAGAGCACAACAACCTCTCGTTTACAAGAAGCTAGTGGATAGTTCGGTGCGGGTTTCCTCTCTCCGATCAGCTAAGACAATCATCATACACAGGACAAATTTGGAGCGTTTCTCCAGGTCAGTTTGTGATTTATTTTCATTAATTTTTTAGAATAATATTAGTAGTTTAGTTAGATATATGTTTAGTTTAATTTGTAGTTAGAATTAGTATATTAGTTGTTTAGTTTAGTTAGTTTTTTTTTTATTTCTGTTCACAAAATTATAAAATCAACAAAAGTATCTTTCTTTGTCTTAGGGCAGAATATAAGTGAGTTTTTTCAGGTTTCATTTAAATCTGTAAATTGTAGATATTGTACATTTTGTGAATAAGTTATATTTCCGTTAGTAGTTAGATAGTTAATTAGTTAGAGTTAGTATAGTATTAGATAGTAGATTGTATATATAGAATAGTTAGATTAGTTTAGTTTGTTTTAATAGTTAGTTTTAATTAGATTAGTGTATTAGTTTGTTTAATAGTTAGTTTTAGTTAGATTAGTTAGTTTAGAGTAGTTTTCCTTTTTTTTGTTTTCTTAGGACCTTAGATCAGCTAACGGAGCCGCTAAACCCGTCAGGGTGGTTCATCCCAAACGACTTGGGTTATTAGACAACCCTGGACCGGTTCCACTCTCCTAGTTGATGGACGGTCAATTTCGCCCGTCAACAAATGGCGCTAGAAGGAGGGCCTGAACTTAATTAATGGCACGAGGCGGTCACAAGACTCCTCCACCACCTAATCGCTCACCTATAGTGACTAGAAGCAATTCAAATGATAATATTCCCCTTCAAACAGAAGCTACTTCAACAAATGATCCACAGATCATAGTTGAGCCAACAACCCCTAATCCTACAGGTGGTGACATACAAGAGATTGTCCTTCAATCTCTTATTAAAACATATAGTGCCTTAGCCCGTTTGAGGCAACCTAATCGTCTGTGGGGCCAACCTTTGGACTTCTCTGATATCAGAGAACAATTAGGAGGCATTAATTTCACTGTGAATCCTTTAGATCCAATCCTAAATCCTGCTGTAGGAGGATCTGGGATACCGCCTTCACCACATCCATCATCTCCTTCCTCTTCTGGAGAAGGTTCCTCTGACGAAGGTGATTCACCTTCTTGGCCTTCCACACCCACTACCCCAATGACAAATCAGAACAACCTTGCTAGACCCTGGCTTGAACAGGATGCTGTAGCTGTACCTGGAGCTCAGCATCCTCTACCTAAACACCCAGAGAAATGGCTTCCCAAGTTTGACCCTGACTCAAAACAGATCGTTGAAGATCACATTAAAAAGTTTATGTTAGCCATAAGACTCCGCAATGTCGAACATGACGATGTTGTCTATAGGTTGTTCCCTTATACTTTCGATAGGAATGCTTCCACATGGTACTTTGCCTAGCAACCCCATACCATCGTGTCTTGGGAAAAGTTTGAGTCATGCTTTTTGGAAAATTTCAGAGATGGTAAACCTCTGGAAGTCCTAGTCATGGATCTTTCTAGCTTAAGAATGAACCCAAAAGAAAAAGTTAAAGACTTTAATCAAAGATTCTTAACACTTAAAAACTGAATCCCTACAGATTCCATGCCTGCTGAGAGTCTTATAATAGCATACTACACTAAAGATTTCCATCAAATTATAGCTATTTGGGTTAAACGATCTAAGAAAGCCACGTTGTTAGAAGCCTTCGAGGAGGCCAGCCAGATTGAAAAAGACATTCTTAGTCTTAAAGACTCTACTAGCAATGAAACAAAGACTAGTTCTTCTTCCAAAACAAGGATCGAAATCCTCCCCAGACCTACTCAAAGTAAAAGACAACCTGAAAATTCTGATTTAGAAAACTTAACCAAGGTTGTTCAAAAACTATCAAATCAAGTTATAGACTTGAAAAGAATGACCAAAGAAGCTTACTCGAGAAAAGGACCTTACAAACCCCCGTTCCGGAAGCCTTTTCCTACCAATCGACCTAATCCAATCACCGAAGGCCTAAATCTAGAAAGTCTGCAATGCGCCCTTCAAACAATTCTAGAAGCCCAAGATAACTTGATGCCTCCTGAGATCCCTGAGGAGGTAGTTGAACAAGAAAAAGTTCAAGATGAAGAGTCTTCTCCAACCATTTTTGGACACTTCTTGGATAGCATCTTTCAAGCTAACTTCAAGACAGTAAATCCCTATAATACCAGGAGTAAGACAACAAACAAACCTTCTTCCGAAAATGCTACAACTTCGCCTCCAAAGCAATCTAAATCAGCTGAGACTAAACAGAGTAATGTGAACCCTAACTTAGATTATGATGTAGTTGAAGATCTTAAAAAGTTAAGGGCTAACATTTCTATTTATGAGTTATTGAAGTTTCCATTTCTTCTACAAAAAATGTTACAAAATATCTCAGAGAATGGCAAAAATGGTAATTCTAATGGTAACAAGGTTGTGCAGAACAAAGTTCCCCATAAGACTTCCACTAAAAACAATCACGATCCTCAAGATAAAGGAAGCCTTCATGTAAGTAATGTAAATAATGTAAATAATGTAGATAAAGTAGCTTTAGAAACTGCGAGTAAAAAGCCACAAGCTACCACCCTTAGTACTCGCAAAAATGTACCTCCATTTTTGTTAACCTTCGAAATCTTTAATAGAAACATGCACAATTGTATGGTAGACTCAGGAGCGTCATCCAATGTGATGCCTTGGTCTGTTTGCCAAAAGATTAACGCTGAAGTTGAACCCTCTACTTTAAAAATCATACAACTTGATTGGACATATGTTAAAGTTATAGGCGAACTAAAAAATGTGTTTATTAGATTATCATCTAACCCCAAGGTTCATCAAGTTATTGATATAATTGTTGTGGATATTCCAGAAATGTATGGTTTGTTTTTAAGCAGGGACTGGTCGGAGTAGCTACATGGTTATTTCACGATAGACTGGTCCCATCTATGGCTTCTAGAAAATGACAAGCCTAATAAAATCAAAGTAAATCGTGAGAGCTACCTTAAGTTCACGGTTACACATTTGAACGATACCAATGAACCATTTACACCTTCTGTTGATTCACCCGAAGTACAAGGGATGGACACCTTCTTCGGCAATTTCATGGTCGAGGCTTCACCTACCACCAATCCAGAACAACAGTCCGAGATTGTAGCATATATGCAGCCAACAGCTTCCACACAATGGTCCCATGTGCTTGATAGAAATCAAATTTGGTCTCTTTATTTCGATGGGTCAAAGTCCAAAGAAGGAGCTGGAGTAGGCTATGTCATTATCGATCTGGCAAGTAACAAAACATTGATTGCATGTAGGTTGGAATTTGAATGTACTAATAATACTTTAGAATACAAGGCTTTACTGCAAGGTCTAAGAAAAGCTTCAGATATGAACATTCAAATTTAACCATCTTTGGTGACTCTGAAATAGTGGTTAGATAGGTAAGAGACTCTATCCACTGTCTGTCTCCGCATCTCAAAAGCTACCAGTCTAAGGTATGGAATTTAATGAATAAATTTGTTGTTTTCAATATAAATTCTATTCCTAGATTTAATAACTCTGAAGCAGATTTATTAGCTAATGTAGCTTCTAAACTTCTTCCTGCAGAAGGCTTGTCTCCAGATGCATTCTCCGTCGAGCTATTGTTCCGGCCATCCGTCCCCGAAAACATCATGAACTGGAGAGTCTTTGATGATGATCAATATATTATTAACTTTCTGCACATGGAAGAAACTTTTCAAGGCGCGGTGATAGATGAACACACACACGATGACAATTTGCATGATTTCAGGGTAATACCAGATCTGAGAACCCTTGAATCTTCATCGGATATGGTAAACTCGATCCCTAACTCTATAATTAGATTAGAAAAGTTTTATGATCTTCAAGATAAATTTAAAAAGACAGTCAACTGTAAAACCAATAGTTCCTCGTTATCTTATGCAAAGGTGAACTTAGGAACTAATGAAAATCCTCAGTGCATTAATCTAGGGTTGGGATGTTCTCAACAAGAAAAAGCTGCATTTATTAAATTGTTCAAAGAGTTTAAGGATGTCTTTGCATAGACGTATGATGACCTTAAAACTTTCGACCCTAACATCATACAACATGTCATTCCTATGAAGCCCCAAACCTTAACCTTTCAACAAAAACTAAGGAAAATGCACCCCAAGCTCGAACCGACCATTCAAAAAGAATTGAATAAAATCCTAAATGCTAAAATAATTTTTTCTGTTAGACACACTTAGTGGGTTTCTAACCTTGTCCCAGTCCAGAAGAAAAGTGGGGAAATCCGACTCTGCATCGATTTTCGAAACCTTAATAGAGCGTCTGATAAAGACAACTATCCTGTCCTACCCATGGAATAGATCCTTCAACAGGTATCTGGTTCTAAGAGGCTATCCTTACTGGATGGTTTCTCGGGATACAACCAAGTCCTGATGTCTCCACCAGACCAGCTTAAAACTACCTTCCATACTCCGTGGGGCACTTATGCTTATCAAAAAATGCCCTTTGGATTGGTTAATGTTGGTGCCACTTTTCAGAGAGCAATGGACATTGCTTTCCGAGGCTTAATCAATTAGTCCATTGTAGTTTACTTAGATGATGTGACGGTATTTTCTAAAAACAAAAATGATCATATAGCTCACTTAGGAGCCGTTCTACAGCGATGTCGTAAAGACGGCATCTCCTTGAATCCAAAAAAATCCATCTTTGTGGTAGAACAGGGTAAACTCTTAGGATTCATTGTGTCTAGTGAAGGGATGATTATTGACCCCGAAAGGACTCAAGTCATCGCAAAACTTCCCCCTCCTACGTCCAAAAAATCTATGCAGTCTTTCTTAGGCCAGATTAACTTCGTGAGGAGATTCGTCCCCAGTTTCTCCGAAATGGTCAGGCCTTTATAGAATTTGATTAAGAAAGACACCCAATATCACTGGGGACCCCTAGAAAGTCAAACTTTTAATGCAATAAATAAGGCCATAATAGATGCTCCGTCTCTCATGAGCCCAAATTTTTCTCAAGACTTTACACTCTACACTTTTGCTTCTGACCGTTCCTATGCCATCGTCCTAACCCAAAAGAATGCCGAGGACAATGAAGTACCCATTGCCTTTATGAGCTCCGCTTTCAAAGGCACTGGACTTAATTACCCAGTGGTGGATCGACAAGCCTACGCTGTTTTCAAAGCAGTTAAGCACTTCCGGTCATATCTTTTGAAGTCCAGGATGAAAGTTATGTTATTGTCCCCTACCCAACCGTGAGGAACCTGTTAGTGCAGAAGGAACTAGGTGAAAAGAGAGCTAACTGGGTCACCTCCTTGCAGGAGTATGACTTAGAAATCACCCTAGCTTAGATAGTGAAAGGCCAAGGGTTATGCAAGCTAGTTGTTGATTCAGTAGCAGGACAACAAGAAGAAAGCAATACGTCAAACCTAGGACAATGTGATCAAAGTCTAATCTGTTACGCACAAAACTCTGTCAGTCCTTGGTATAATGATATAAGATTCTGTCTTGAACATGGGTCAGCCCCCCATCACCTAGATCCCGCTAAAAGAAGAGCGTTGAGATTAAAGTCTACCTCCTTTCATATGGTTAATGGTATTCTGTTTCACCAAAATTTTGACGGCGTACTGATGCACTGTCTCGAAAAAGATGAAGCAGAAAAAGTCTTGCTCGAGTTGCATGCAGGAGAAGCTGGTGGTCATTTTGGTGGTGACACCACTACCCATAAGGTTTTGAGAGCTGGTTATTATTGTCCCACTCTTTTTAGAGACGCCCATGCCTTGTGTCATAAATGTATCATTTGTTAGAAAGCATCAAGGCGGTTACAAAAACCAGCCTTTCCTTTGCAGCCCATTTTAGTAGATTCTCCTTTCCAGCAGTGGGGCCTTGATATCATAGGTCCGATCAACCCCCCATCCTTGCAACAACACAAGTTTATTGTGACAACCATAGATTACTTTACCCGATGGTCTGAAGCTGCTGCATTAAGAACTGTCAACACCAACCAGGTAATTGCCTTTCTAAACTAGAATATTATCACTCGTTTCGGTATCCCTGACTGTTTAGTATTCGATAATGCTTCTTACTTTTCCTCTCTTGAGATGAGAGAGTTCAATTTGGAAAAAAGGAATTAAGCTAAAGTATTCTGCTAGCTATTACCCCTAGGGCAACGGATTGGCAGAATTGACAAACAAGAACTTAATTAAAATCATCAAGAGAACGGTGGTTGAAAATCACAAGAATTGGCACAATGCATTGCTAAACGCATTGTGGGCTGATAGGGTAACGCCAAAAGCTGTTGTAGGTAACTCCCCCTTTTTTCTCGTTTATGGCAGAGAAGCAATTCTGCCACCTCACATTCTTCTTCCTTCACTTCAGTTGTCGCAGAAAGTCCAAGAAGAATATTGTCCCCCTTTGGAAAACCGAATCAATGCTTTGATGAAGCTAGAAGAGGTAAGAGCCCAAGCTAAATGTAAGTTAGATCAACATCAACTATTGGTTAAGAGATGGTTCGATTCTAACTCTGCTTCTGATAAGAATTTTGAAGTAGGTGACCTCGTCCTGAAATGCGACAAACCGCATGGGGGAAAGGGAGAACACACAAAATTTCAAAACTTATGGCTTGGACCATTTTTGATTGTTGAAAAGTTGGGTCCTAGTTCTTTTCGATTGCAAAATCTAGAAGGGCAGCTTGACACCTACCTAGTGAATGGCCAAGCCCTGAAAAAATACTTTGCTTGATAACTACCCTTGTATATTATGTACATATTTTGCTTTTGTTTGCTTTTTCGTTTGCTTTTTGTTTTTTATTTTTCTTTAAATTTATCAGTTTGTGTTTTCTTTGAAATACACATACCTGTACATGGAGCTATTCAGACAAAGAAAATAGAAAATTCCTTCACTGAGATAACTACTAAGAAAATTTGTATAAACATCAATGGTATATTTTTGAAATCTATATCTATATTGGAAAAGTCTGTTGTTTGAAAGAAGTTGACTGATTTCGATCTCTGAGCAAATCTTGTCATGATCATCTATTATCTTTTTACGCTGTCCCTATTCCTTAAGGGAATGACTTAGAAGATGTCTCCCTTCTTTAGGAAGTTGTTTTTGTAAATGAAACATCTCTGGATCCTAATAAAGGACAGTTCTAAAAAAAAAATTCTGATGAGGTCTAAAAAAATATGTTAAAATATCATGATTTTCAGCGTCACCCTGCTCAACTATATATCTATGAAAAAAACAAAACAAAATAAATTATTAATAAGAGCTGTGGGAAGTGCTTGCAAACCCGTCGGGATGCTGAATAGGTCTACTGGCAGCGGGTAAATGCATGCATGACGCCAAGACAACTTCGTCGAGGTACTGAACAGGCCCGCTGGCAGCGAAGCAATGTCGGGTATATGCAAATTTGCAAATAAGAAACCTCTTTAATGTCCTTTATTCTGATCTAGAACTTCTTGGCAGGATACAGATGTCAGAGTGGGTTAAATGGAAACCCTGCCGAGGCTATGGATGCCTACTGGCAGCAGTGAATATGCCAACAGTATTGAAGATATTATCTTTAATATCGTGACTTGCTAGTCTTAAAAATGTTATCAGTTTTCATCTTTTAAAACACTACTGGAATAGTTGGTTAATGATGATGTTTACACGATTTTCTGGTGGTCATTTTTGAGTTGGAATTATCTTTGTTGTCCTAATTTAAACTTGTCCTTTTGGCAGAGATAACTGCTTCTACTAGTGTGTCGCCATTGTTGGAAGCCAATTCAAATTTTCCTACTGTCTTATAAGCTGCCTACACCAATGTTTTGCAAACATCAATTTTTCATCGCAATCCTCAAATAAACGACACTTTTATTTTTACGATTTTTGCACATTTACCTTCATTTTTGTTTTCACGACTGTAAGCGTGAAAACTTGGTCTTTCGTAGTCGCATTAAAATCATTATTGAATTGTCGTTATCCTTCTTGTCGATATGCCCATTGCACTTACATTTCACTTATCATTATACAGTTGGCAAGACCTTTTGATCTGTACTCATTCTTCGATTGATTGTGTAATTTTGTTTCATTGAGTTTGTGATGCATTGGAAATTGGATTTATATGTTCTTTGATTTGAACTACTTGACCATTGGTTTCATAAAGATATATAAGTGTTATGATTAAACCCTTGATGTATTTCATTTGATATGACACCTAGTTCAAAACGCATTGGCACTTTGGTTAAACTCTTGATATGAATTGTTACAACACATGTCACATAGTCAAAACATTGGTATGTTGGGTGTTTAAAACTATGGCATAACTTTGATTGCGCGCATTGGTTTATACACTTACCATTGATTTCATTGGTCGGGCAAGTCACATAATTTTTAAAACTATACAATAGTGGGTTGAACAGCTATAAGCGTTGACAGTTGTACCATTAGCAATGACTATTCTGCATGGCAGAAATAGCTCCACCACCTTTGCACGATGTCATTAATGCCTATCCCCTATCCCTTTTTCACCTCTGTTAGCTCGGGTAACCCTTTGTGCACTCTTCTCCTGTGTATGCTATGATTCAAACCCTGGCTCGTTCACCATGTGCTCAGATCCATGGCACCGGTGGTGCGAATTGAACCGAATGGTAGCCAAGCCATGCTACTATTTGACAATGCCCGGAAAGACTTAGAGGATAGCGGTTGGCTCACCTTTGTGCAGAGGTTTGAGGGTTTTAATTTATTTGTTGCACAATAGTTCACCCTGACTTTTGATGGCTATAGAGACAAGGTGGGTGATGTTCAGTTGGAAATCAGTGAAGAGTTCATTAGCTCTGCCATCGGGTTAGCGGCCACGGGCCAACGTTGGTTTAAAAATTCAAAAGTGGAAGAGGTGCCATGGCCACTACTGTTCATCTCGCGAAAGGTCACATCCTGTGACAGAGATATGCCCATTTCCATGCTTAAACCACAATGGCATGATCTTTTGATAGTGGTTAAACAATTCGTGACCTGTGAGGGTCGATATGGACTCGTTTTTCTCTACCACCTGAATTTGTTAATGAATTTTATAGGGTATCCATTGAATATACCTTTCTACTTCCAGCACAGCCTTTACAAAATGTCAAAAAGGTTTAAAAGGGAGAAGGCCGATAGTAGCCTATTCCACCATGGCCTAATCAGGCTTATCATTTTTCATCACTTAAGTCTCCACGGTGATAGCTAGCGATCTTTTATCGCTCGAAATGGTTTTGATGATACAGACCCTATCCAGATTGATAAGCCTGTAATTAATGAAGCTAAGGTCGGACCACTCGTGACCTTCCATGTCCTACTGCCTTCTCCTAAACCCTCGGCTGACCCTGATGTTGAATTACTTGACGCTATAACTGAGAAGGATGGGGCTATAAAAAATCCTGTGAGCAAAAAGGTTAGAGGTAACCCTACTGTTGATGACAAAGGTAAAAATAATGCTCGACTTATCTCGAGAATGGCTAGGAATAAGCCGAAACCTAGTGTTGAGCAGAAGCCCATAGTCCTTAGTGAGGATTCAGACTCTGACATAGAACACTTCCTAGCTAGTGAGTACCCTTACTCATAGGGTCTGTGCTCTGAGCCACCTTATGACTTCGTTTCGAATCTTCCCCCTTGCCTAAGGAACAATCCCAGTTACCCAGGGATCGAACTACCTAATGAAACCCTCGACAATTTAACCAAAACCTCACCTACATTTTCGAAGCCCAGACAGTCGTCATGTGACCAATGTGATATGTGGTTGGAACGATACTATTTAGACATTCCTTTACTTCAATCGAAAATCAAATCGTTGGAAAACCAAGTTGCAGTGTTGACCAGCCAAAGAGACAAGCTTCAAGCAACTGATAGGAAGTAGAGAACCACTAGTTCCATCATTTTTCAGAATGTTTAATCGGCTACAGCCGTTGTCAATTCCAAAATGTCATGATCAATTTGTCTGCTCGTCATACAG